>CM040431.1:18432616-18807616 GCA_022702705.1 Papilionanthe hookeriana x Papilionanthe teres | reverse complement strand
GAAATGCATGACACTGCTGCAGGAAAAGACAATGGCCCTTTCATCAGGCCTTTGGGAACTAAGGATGGCATGCCTGCTGTTTTGTTCTCCAAACAAGACATGAAATGTTTGAATGAAGCAGTAAAGTTTTGCTTAATTGGAAAATTCCAAATGGGACACCCCAAGATGGAATATGTTAGGAAATATTTTGATGAATTAAATCTTGTTGGAAGCTGGAACTGGGTCTCTTAGATGGGAGGCATCTGCTGATAAGACTATTCAATGAGGAAGATTATGCTAGAATTTTTGGAAAGCAATCCATTTTGATTGCTGGCACTTACATGAAAATTTTGAAATGGACACCAGACTTTGATCCATCAAAGGAGCCACTAATTATTCCTATATGGTTCAAATTCCATGATCTACCAATTCAACTATATAATCACAATGCAATGTTTAATATCAGTCAAGCCTTGGGCACTCCTTTGAAAACTGACACTCACACTTTTGATATGGCAAGACCTGCTGCAGCCAGGGTCCTGGTAGAAAGAGATATAACACTCCCTGATGTGAAAAGGTTATGGATCAGAACAGATGAAGATTTTACAGAAGAGGGTTTTTGGCAGGAAGTTGAAGTGGAGTTCAAACCACATTATTGCCAGCACTGTAGAATGTTTGGCCATCTGTTAGATCAGTGTTACAGACTTCATCCCCCATCCAGGAAGAAAACTGCTGGTCCCAGTAAGATGGAAGATGTTAATCTTGTCATTTCTACCACACCTCCAGAGGTTGAAAAGGAAGCTACAAGGTTGGAGCCCATTCCCAGAGAGGTCATTATTCTGGAACCTTAGAATACTGAGATTGACAAAATAGAAGATATGGATAAAGTTCTGGAAGAAGTTATGGATGATCAGGCAGCTGATCCAATTGCTGCTTCCAGCCCTTTGGGTCTCAGAACACCAATTTCAATTCCTGAGAACAATTTGGAAATTTCAACAGACAAAATAAAGGAGGCAACTGAAGAAATGCACAATGTTTTGCAGATACAAAAGAACAGTAAGAGAAGAAAAAAGTAAAACAGAATTACAAGGACTGCTTGAATCTCAACCTACAGGAGATCCCCCAGATAGTCCCCCAGCTGCCCCTCACCCCAGGACTAGGGGGAAAGGGAAAAACAATTCTCAATGATAAACTTCATGTGTTGGAACATTAGGGGGGCTGCTCATCCATCCTCCCTTAACAGAATAAAACAGCTAGTCAAATTACATAAATTATGGTGTTTTGCCATTTTGGAACCTATGGTTAAAAAAAATACAAGTAAAATTGTCAAATCATTTCCAAATTTTACCTGTTATGTTAATATTAATAATAAGATATGGGTCTTTGCAAGGAGAGAGTTGCAGTGGTCTATTATTGTGGATAACTCCCAATTTATCCATTTGCAGTTTGCTATTGGGGAGCAGCTGGGATTTGCTACTTTCCTTTATGCTAGTTGTATTCCTGCCCAACAACTGTTGTTGTGGATTGAGTTAGTTTCCATTGCAAATGACATGAGCTCTTTTTGGGTAGTTGGGGGAGATTTCAACTGTCTTTCCTCTACAGCTGAGAAGAAAGGTGGTACCCTCCAATTACTTCTTCTATGGACAGATTTAATCATTTTATTGACAATGCTAAGCTTTTGGATTTGGGCTTTACTGGCCCTCCTTTCAGATGGAGAAGAGGGAAAACTTGGGAAAGACTGGATAGGATATTGGTGAATTCATTTTAGCTCCAGACTTTCCCCTTCACCTTTGTAACACACTTGTCTATGGCCTGCTAAGACCATAGACCCTTACTAATCTCTAAACAAAATTCTATTGGGAATGCTGGAAGGCAGTTCAGATTTCAAAATATCTGGACTCTTCATCCTGATTTTCTGTCAGAAGTGGGGAAGGTTTGGAAACCTTCAAAGGGCTGCACACCTTGGGGCAATCTTTGGTCTCTCCATAAATTGGCTGTTAAGCATTTCAGAAGTTGGAACTGGGCAACTTTTGGAAATATCCATGAAAATATTCAGAAGGATGAAATTGACGTTGCTCACACTGAAGCTGGCTTCTTAAATGGGGAAAAGAGTGAAGCTGACTTGTTTCTTGCATCTGAACAGCTGCTTACTCAGGTTAAATACCAGGAAGAATTCTATAAGCAGAAAGCTGCATCTGCCAAATTCATTGATGGTGACAGAAATACCAAATATTACCATGCATACATTAACTTCAAAAGAAAATGCAATATGATACTTACAATTACCAATGCTGCTGGAGTCAAACTTACTGATGCTGATGACATTGCTAGAGATGCTGAAAATCATTTTAGTAATCTGTTTACACAGGTTCCCTCCTATTCCACCCCTATTCAACATTTGATATTTCAAGATAATTCTAACTATGTGCAGGAACTTAGCTTAACTGATATTCCTGGTGAAACTGAGATAAAGAATGCTCTTGATACCATTGATGACACTAAAGTAGCTGGCCTTGATGGCTTTACATCCTCCTTTTATAAAGCTAGCTGAGTGCGTATTGTGCTTTGGATGTGGTTCAAGCAGTGCAAGCTTTCTTTCAAGGCATGGACCCTCCAAAATATTTTTCTGCCTCCATAATTGTACTTATTCCCAAAAACAAAATCAGACAAACTTGGGGTGACTATAGACCTATTAGTTTAACCTCTGTGATGTCCAAGGTGCTGAGTAAAATTATTGTCTCTAGAATTCAACCTCATTTGATCAAAATTATTAAAGAGAACCAGGCTGCTTTTGTGAAAGGAAGAACCATCTCTGATAACATTCTTTTGGCACAGGAGCTGCTCTTGGATTTAGATAGAAGGTGCAGAGGTCACAACATCATCTTCAAACTTGATATCAAGAAAGCTTATGATACAATTAGCTGGGATTTCATCTTGAATGTCTTAACTGCCAGGGGATTTAAACCAAGTTTTGTTCATCTCATCAAAAGGTGGTTAAACTGTAATGCTCATTCAGTTTTAGTTAATGGAAAAAAAACATGGCTTTTTTAGTGCTTCTAGAGGTATCAAGCAAGGTGACCCACTCTCTCCTACAATCTTTATTCTAGCTTTTGATTATCTGTCCAGAATTTTGGACTAAGCCTTTTCAATTTCTCCACATTTTTCCTACCACCATAAATCAAACATCATGATCAGTCACCTATCCTATGCCGATGATATTATTATTTTCTCCCAGGCCTCTAAGGCTACTGTCAGGGTGGTCCAAGAGACTTTAAATCATTTCAAGGATGTTTCAGGGCTGGAGCTTAATCTCAATAAGTGCCAATTTTTCCCCAGTAAAAATGTTAGTCTGAATTTAAAAAAATGGATCTCTGAATACACTGGTTTTCATTCAGCAACTCTTCCCATTAACTATCTTGGTGTCCAACTTATTAAAGGTAGAACAAAGCAAACTCAGTTTCAGGAGATAATTGAGAAGATCAAAACTCAGATTTCAAGTTGGTCCAACTCCTTCCTCTCTAATGGTGGGAGGATTACTCTGCTAAAAAGTATTCTTACTGCCCTCCCTTCATATGCCCTCCAGATGTTCACTATGAAGAAGAGCACTAATCATCAGATTAGCACTTTGTTTAACAGATTCCTATGGGTCGGGCAACACATGCAGTTTCACTGGCTCCCTTGGCAGCAGCTTTGCAAACCCATTCAGGCTGGGAGCCTTGGTTTCAGGAGTTTTGATCAGCTAAGTTTCATCAACATGTGTAAGCTCTGGATCAGATTTAGAGCACATGACAGCCTTTGGGCTAAATTTCTTCATGGTAAGTACTGCAGAAATGATCATCCTACTACAATTAAGCCTAAGCTGGGGGACTCCAGGCTTTGGAAATCTCTTCTGAGAGTTAAAGAAAAAGCTAAACACCTGTTCATTTGGGAGCTTGGTGAGGGGCAGATCAACTTCTGGCTGGATCAGTGGGTCTGGGATGGGGAAAAACTCTCAGCAAACCCAACATCTGGTATGTCTAATAGCTTTGTGAAGGATTTCTGGACAGATAACCAATGGAATTGCAGGCTCCTTAACATCATGTTAGCACCTGATCAAGTGCAGCAGGTTATTCTTACTAAGATCCATTCTGATCAGAAGGACAAATTGATCACTAGGAATAATAAGTCCCAAAAGCTATCTTCCTATATTTATCAAAAATTTTACACCTGGGATCAAATTCAGTGGGGGACTGAATTCTGGGGTAAACTGCTGTCCCCATCCATGTCTTTTTTCTGTTGGAGACTGAGACATCTTCTCATACCCACTGAAGATATACTCAAACTCAAAGAATTAAAAGGACCTTCTTGCTGCCAACTGTGTTTCCAAGATGAGGAATTTGTGAATCACATATTTTTTAAGTGTCCTTTTTCTCAAGATGTTTGGAACAATCTCATCAGTAGGGTCACTCTTGACACTCATAATCTGAGTTGGGATCAGTTGGCTACCTGCTGGGTGGATTGGAATAAGGAAAACCTCCTGGTGATACCTTGCTTGGTAGCTTGGTTCATTTGGATGAGTAGGAATAGGGCTAAATATGAGGGAAGGACTCCCTCATCTCTTCAGGTGGCTACCCAATGCCTTACTTACATTCAGAAATTAATCAAGTTTCATCACTTTAGGGACATTTGTAGGGTGGAACAGCAGGTAGCTAGAAGAAATTTTGTAGTCATTGGCTGGATCCCCCCCTCCCTTTTGGGTTAAAGTCAATACTAATGGAAGTTATCTCCAGTCTCATGCTGGTATTGGTGGGATCTATAGAGACTGCCATGGGAAATGCTTACTGTTCTTCCAGTCACCTACCCATGCTTTAGATGCCTTGGAAGCTGAGATGATTGCCATCTTTTGGGCCATCAGGATTGCTAATTTACGTAATATAACACGGCTTCGGTGGAGTCGGACCCAAGTTGCTTGCATCAATTTTCTTAATAAGTCTGAGCCTGCTCCTTGGCATATCAAGAGATGGATGAATAGAATGATTAGCTACATGGAGAACATGGAGTTGGACTTTGTCTTCATACCAAGGGAAGGCAATGATCCTGCCAACTGGTTAGCCACACAGGGCTGTTGTAATGAGTCAATTAAGGTTGATGCTCTCACTCCCCCTCCTCTCACTTTTTGATACATGGAGATAAATTGGGTCTCCCTTTTGTTAGAGGCTAATATTTTCCAGCTAGTTAGAAATTTTTACCTGCCATATCAGAATATACAAACTTATCCTTATATACTGGTATACATGTAATTGTGGGTGTCAAGCTCTTGCTACTATAATTCTCAGTTTGTTTTGGCATTGTAATATGGAGAGAGGTTCCTCTGGGCACTATTTTTTTGTTTGTAGATGGGGTCCTCTCTCCCACCTCACTCTTTTGTAGTCATCCTTTTTTATTAACATGTAGGGAGCCCTATGCTAGTCCTTTACCAAGAAAAAAAAAAAAAAAAATATATATATATATATATATATATATATATATATATATATATATATATATATATATATGTATGTATGTATGTATACATACAAACATACATATATAGTGCACGGTCCGTGACTGCATTGATATAACGATTCTGATCGGTCGTTAGTACTGCAGAGTCGCGAGTTCGAATCTTACTGTGGCGCGATGTCGCGCTTAAAGCGAGTGATACTCGAATTCCTTGCATACCGCATCGGCCCCTAAACCTGATGGGAGTTAGCACTTAAGGGTTGATCGGTAGTTTCATATGTCTATCAATATTTTTTTTAAATAAATAAATATATATATATGGGCTGAGCCAACGGAGGCAAGGCCACGAGTGGTTGTAAAGCAGCCCGCATATTGGCATGTTGGTTGAATTTGTATATTTGTAAGGAATGCCATACTTAAAGCTATTTCGTAGTTTAATACATGATTAAATATAAAAAAGATTTAAAAGCATTCGAATCCGATGCCTTTACATTCTTAATTTTATTTTTAACTGATAAAAAATAATTTAAAATCGATGAACCATTTAAAATTATAATAATAAAAATTTCTCTGCGACGTCAATGAGATCTCATCGAACCCGTCATTCCAGTTATACATATGATCCGGTTTACGGTCGCTGTCGCGTGCTCCGCCAAGAAACTGCAGCCCCTCGCCTTCATCTTTCATACGTGCCCATTATGTCGGCATCTAGCTTGTGGGACCCACTTCAGTCCAGCAGATTTCACAACGGTACGCTCAGCCGCAGGTCCTGTTATCGGTCCAAGCCGGCGAGTTGAATGGCCTATTGCAGTATTGCACGCTGGGCCGCGGGTTTTGATCAGCTACTTCGAACGAATATCAAACAGCTATGCTCCTCATTGTAGCTTCCGCGTGAATATTTATAAAACTGAATAACAGAGACTATAAAATATATTTGATTTATTATATAATTCTGATTAAATTTATAATATCAAAATCATTATATACATATATTTTTAAGAAGTGTAACACAGACTTTAGTTTATTATGTATATATTGTTTTATCTCAAAATAAATTTAATGCAAATGTTTACATTGGTTAAATTTTTATCAAATACTCTCACTAAAATACTTTTATTATTTCATCAATAATAAGATAAGCAAGACATTATGCAGGTGACATTTACGTTCATTCTTTCAATTTTATGTATTTATTTATCTAATTTGTCAACTCTCATATTTACATGTAAAACTATTTTAATTTTTAACATCACATAGTAAATATCATAGTGGTTAAATGAACGCATCATCAACAAATTTTCATCATCCGACATCGATGCGTGCTAGAAAATTTGTGGCAGTAGGATAATGAATTATCGTGTTAGTGTTGCACGATAAATCAACACACAATCAAGTAAAAAAACAACCAGACACCAGAAGTTTTTATGGGGAAACCCCGTTAAGGGATGAAATCACTGGCTAGACCCAATTCTAAAAATCCACTATAGGTCGATGAATACAAATACTCATTGTCCCACAGATAGGAAATTGTTACTAGGTTTTTCAAGTTACAACGTCGACTGATGGCTTCCGGTCGGTGGTGGTCGGCGGTGAAAGTAATGCTTGACGGCGTTCGGTGGTTTTTGACGACGGTCGGTAATGGTCGACAGTGATCAACAACGGTTGGCGGTAATCGACGACGGTCAGTGGGTGTTGGCGATAGTTAGCGGTGCTCGACGATGGTCAGCGGTGGTCGACGACCACCAGCCGTGGTCGAGGGTGATCAACGACGGTTGGCGGCGATCGAAGACAGTCGGTATGTGTCAAAGACAGTGGGCAATGGTTGAAGATGCCCAGCGGTGGTCGATGGCGTTCCACAATGATTGACGGTGATCTACAAGGGCCGATGGTGGTCGACAACGAGCAGCGGTGGTCGATTTGTGGCCGGTGATGAAGGTGATAGGGGTCGTGCTAGACTTCAACTTGAAATGTTAATAATCAATGGTAGAGAATATCACTCAAATATATGAAATGCAATTCTTAAACCATGAAGTAAATGAGATAAATTTTAGTAACAAGCTTAATAATGAAATGCCGTAAGTAATTCAGAAAGAATTACTTACGTTAATAATCAATTGAGAAAGCAATAGAAGTAAGCTCCTCTAAGCATCATTCGTGCATGATAAAAAATAAACCTTAACACACGGTTCACCCAACGTTTGTCATGAATCTATATCCTGAATTTTTTCTTTCTTTTCTTAGAGAAAATAAGAATCCGGTTAAGGTTTCTTGAGATTTGCTCAGAGAAAGAAGAGTGTCTTCGCGATTTATGAAGGAAGAAAAATTGTAGTTTGCGATTAAAGGAGGAAGAAACTTCTTGTGTGATTCCAGGAACTAAATTGTAGTTTGCGATTAAAGGAGGAAGAAACTTCTTGTGTGATTCCAGGAACTAAATAGCTCTCGCAAAGAAATAGGAAAGAGAGGATAGTTGAACAAAACAAGGGTTTCATGGAGGAAGAGATCGAGCAGGAGAAAAGAATCAATGTATCAGCTAGAGCTTCCCTTGGGGGGTATCTATAGCCGACCAAGGAAGGTGTGACTTGCCTTGGAAGCCACTGGCGATGAAGGAGAGGGACAAACGAGATCAAGATCAGGAGCAAAAGGAGAGGCAGTTAGGGCTTTGTGAATGAGAGTTGGCTGTGTCGGGAGAAGGTGTGTGTGTGCGTGGGTTTTTATAAAGATTTTTTTTTAATTTTATTTATTTTTTTCGTATTTAACTTTAATATATCTCAATATGCGCGTTATTTGTACATGCATGAAATTATATCAACATGGGTGTCATTCTTACGTAAAATCGACGTTTCACGGTTTTTTTCTTCGTTTGAGATTGTCTAGACAAATTTCTAGATAATCAGGTCAATTTTAGCCAATTTCATGCACAACATGGTGAACGATATTGATTAATCCAACCAGAGTAATCCGACAAGCAAAAAGTCGTGATATGAAACCAACAAATTCTCATCACGAGGCACGGATCTTGAAGCATGGCACGAATCTCGATGCAATCTTTTAAGAAAGAAACATTCAAATCTTGATAAAAAATCATCCAGAGCTCCGATTTCAACAAACTTATAGTCAAACTGAACGGCTCGATGAAACAGACCCAATGATATCAAAACTAGTCCAATCCGAGTCAAATCAAGCCCAGATCAAGTCATTAAACCACTTTTAGAAGATTTTACGACACATTAGAAGGTCAAATGGATGCCGACATTAGCAAGCTCATACTCGAATCGAGCGTCTCAACAAGACGAATCCAACAAGCCCAAGATCACTCAATTCCGACATCGTTGAGACCATCAAATGCCCCTTAAATGTCGTTTGATCGAGGGGAGCCCTCTGAGCCGTCCGATCAAAATGGTTGTATTAACTGCACCCAAAACTCTATAAATAGACCCCAACTCTCACATGAGAGGGGGGAGAGCCAAAGGAGAGAGTCTGAAGTCTTGAGGAGAGGAAGTAGTTCTGCATCATCGTCGACCGCCGTCGATCACCACCGATAGCCGTCGACCACCGCTGATCGTCGTGGACCACTGCCGATCGCCGTGGACCACCGTCAATTGTCGTCACCACCATCATCCATATACCGTCAGTCGACGTTGTAATCTACATTATATAATTACCCTTTCCTGTCTGTGGGACGAGGGATTTCTGTAAACATCAATCAATAGTGGATTCTCTCAACTGGGCCAGGCCCCGTGGTTTTTCCCTTTACGGGTTTTCCACGTAAAAACTTCTGGAGTCACTGCTTGTTCCATTTTTATCTATGTGCGTGTTGAATTCTCGTACAACACTAAGACGATAATTTGTTACTCTACCGCCGCAAATTTTCTAGCACGCATCAGTTTGGCGCCGTCTGTGGGAAATCTCTCAATCCCACCACTGAAGTACTTGTTCAATTTCCTACATGGCAAACAGAAACGATATTCGGGACAACGGAGCAGCTCGCTCCAACACCCATCATTCCAGGGAACTGTCACGTAGTCAAGGGCGATATATTTCTTCATCTTCCCGTCCTGGAACACGTCATCCTGCCAACGAGGGGGTTTCAGGTCCTTCTATGGAAGAACGCATGCGAAGAATGGAGGAGGCTCAATTGCAGTTCTTCCAATTTTTACGTGGGACCCAACAACCACCGATGAATGAAACTCGTTTACCATTAAATCCACGTCCTACGAGAAACATGCCCGGAGGAAGTCGTACCGGTCCCCCTCCCCAAGAAGGAACACTTCCCGTACCAGGTCGTGATGCTGAACTCTTAGACACTGCAAGTTCCACCCATCCATCTCATGCAGCTCACCTAGCACCGCCACATCTCGCTACCATTTCAAATGATGTCATTCATAACGAATTACGTCGTCTCGTCCGAGAAGAGTTCCCCATTGAGAAAAAGGATCGCTTCCACACTCATCATAACATCAATGAATTCTCTCCCTTAGCGAATGCGATCCTCCAACACCCCATTTCAACTGGCTTCAAGCTGCCGAACATTTACGCATATGAAGGGATAATTGATCCCTATGAACATATTGATCATTATAGAACCATCATGCACATTCAACGTGCCTCTGACGCGCTTCTATGTCAGGTTTTCCCTGCTACTCTTAAGGGACAAGCTCGAACCTGGTTCTACTCTCTGCCGGGGGGCACTGTAAACACTTTTAACGAGCTTGCCAGACTATTTGTGGAACAGTTTATAGCAAATCGAAAGATCATCAAGGATTCATCCCATCTCTCAGGAATTCGTCAAAGTGAAGGAGAATCACTCAAAGACTACTTCCGAAGGTTCTCTACTGAAGCCCGTCAAATTCCAGGAGTAGATCCAGAGTTGCTTAGGGGAGTCTTTCTTGGGGGACTCCGCCCAAGACCCTTCTACTCATCACTCATGCGGGAGACAGTTCATTCTTATGCTGATCTAGTCAACCGTGTTGAGGCTCAAATCACTGCGGATGAGGCCATCACCGCACATGAGGAACAATTTAAGAAATTTGGGGGAAAGCACAAAGGTAACTCCAGAGATAATAATCAATCTTCGCAACAGAGAAAATCTGAACAACCAAAGAATCGTGACCTCCTTCTCCAACCCGCGGGACAACGAACCGAATATCGGCTCAAGAAAGAGTATACACCACTCAACGCTTCGCGTGCTTAACATCTTGATGGCCATTAAAGATGAGCAAAATATTAAGTGGCCTCACCCCTAAAACCTAACTCGGGAATCAAGAACAATACTGTCATTTCCATCGAAGTCGTGGCCACACCACTGAAGCATGTAAGCAACTCAAGGAAGAGATTGAAAGGTTAATTAAGCAGGGATATCTTGGTAGATTTGTACAGAGTAAACCAGCCGATACTGATAATGCTCCTACTGGGGGGCAACATACACAAAGGCAGCAACATGGGGGTCACCCATTCATATGCGAAATTCAAACAATTGCTGGAGGCCCGTTTCTTACTGATCAAGTCCTTGTCACTGTACCTGGTGAACCAGTGCAGAAGAAATTACGCCTCGACCCTATCACTTTTGATGATTCCGATTTGGAAGGAGTTCGAGTCCCACATCAAGATCCTCTCGTCATTAGTACAGGAATTGGCGAACCTTGCTATAACGTAAAAAGGATCCTGATCGACAATGGGAGCTCTGTCGATGTCTTATTCTATTCAACTTTCCTCAGTTTGGGATTAACAAGAGAAAGACTTCAACCTGCATCAGGACCATTATATGGTTTTGATAATCGACCGATAAGGGTCGAGGGAACAATAAATCTCCTCGTTATCATGGGTGATTTTCCTCGACGGATAACTCGCTCCGCACAATTCATCGTTGTCGAATCGAATCGGCATACAATGCCATCTTCGGAAGACCCCTGCAATCCATTTTTGGCATCGTGACTTATGTGCTACAGTTGAAGCTTAAGTTTCCAACCCCAGCAGGGATAGGCGTCGTACGAGGAGATCAACAGATAACACAATCATGTTATCTCAGATAAGCTCAGCCACGCCCGTCAGTAACACTTAGCATCGAAAACTTTGATCTTCGAGATGAAGAGGTATCTCAAAGAGCTTCTCCCGTAGAAGATTTGGTTCATATCCCGCTCTCTAATGAACACCCGTCAAAAACAGTTCAGCTTGGTTCCTTACTCTCTGATGAGCAAAGGTCAGAATATGTAGCTCTCCTCTAGAGAAACCAAGACATTTTTGCATGGACCCCAGCTGACATGCCCAGAGATGATCCTGAGATAATCATGCACTCTTTGAAGGTAGATCCAACTGTTAAACCGGTGATCCAAAAGAAACGCAATTTTGCCCCAGATAGCTTACAAGCTTGAACAAGAAGTCAACAAGCTTCTTGAAGCAAAGTTCATACGGGAAGTACACCACCCTACATGGCTAGCCAATGTCGTCATGGTGAAAAAAGCTAGTGGTTCATGGAGAATGTGTGTCGACTATACATACCTCAATAAAGCTTGTCCGAAGGATAGCTTTCCTCTCCCGCGCATAGATCAACTCGTTGATGCCACATCTGGGCATCAAATGCTTAGCTTTATGGATGCATACTCAGGGTACAATCAAATAAGGATGAACCCAGTAGACGAGGAGGCCACCTCTTTTCAAACAGATAAAGGCTTATACTGTTATCAAGTTATGCCTTTCGGATTAAAAAACGCTGGTGCAACTTATCAACGTCTCATGAACAAGGTCTTCAGAAATCTTCTCGGGCATACAATGGAGGTTTACGTTGATGACATGTTAGTAAAAAGCGTGGAAGCATCTCAACACATTTCTCATCTGGAGAAGTGTTTTCAACTCCTTCGTCAGTACGATTTGCGACTTAACCCAACTAAATGTGCTTTCGGGGTCACATCGGGGAAGTTTCTGGGATCATGGTTACCCATCGTGGAATTGAAGCAAACCCAGAAAAAATCAAGGCGCTAAGAGAGATGGTGCCTCCGAGGAACATCAAAGAGGTGCAACGCTTGAGTGGTCGCATAGCTGCTCTTTCCCGATTCCTAGCTCGTTCTGGGGACAAGTATCTTCCATTCTTCAAGATACTTAGGGGCGCTCGAAACACTGGTTTTCAATGGACAGATGAATGTCAGGTCGCTTTCGAACAACTTAAGGCATATCTGGCCTCGCCGCCTCTTCTCTCAAAACCCATCCAAGGGGAGATGTTATATATCTACTTGGCTATTTCACCTCACGCAATAAGCTCTGTGCTTGTCAGAATGGAAAATTCAATCGAGAAACCAGTATACTACGTCAGCAAGATTCTTTCTGATACGGAAAGTCGTTATCCGATGGCGGATAAGGCTGCGTTAGCCACGGTATTCTCAGCAAGGAGACTTCGTCCGTATTTCCAGGCTCACACTATCAGTGTCTACACACAACTCCCTTTGAAGGCTATCCTACAAAAACCAGAAGCATCGGGAAGATTAGTAAAATGGTCAGTGGAATTGGGAGAATTTGACATTCATTACCTACCACGGCCAAGCATCAAATCACAGGTGTTGGCTGATCTTGTGGTGGAATGTACAATGCCTACCTCTGTTGAACCACCTTTTTCTCCTCCACAGTCACCCCAGTGGACACTATACGTGGACGGAGCATCCGAAAACTCAGGAGCTGGTGCAGGAATATTACTCATCTCCCCGAAGCAAGACATCTTGGAGTACGGACTTCGCCTAAAATTTCCGGCCACTAATAATGTTGCCGAATATGAAGCACTAGTTGCCGGATTAAAACTTGCCATAGACTGTGAAGTACAAAATATGATTATCTACACTGATTCTCAACTCATCGCATCCCAAGTAGAAGGAGAATTCGAGGCTCATAACTCACAACTGGTGCAGTATCTTAGTCTGGTAAAAACACTTATTGCCCAAATTGAAACATGCCAACTCATTCACATACTTCGGGAGCATAACACCCGAGCTGATGCCCATTCTAAGCTCGCAAATTCAACAACTGGAGATCTATATAAAAGAAGGTGTATTGAGGAGATACATTTTCCCAGTATCCGGGGTCCATGGGTGATGCGTCCATAGATGACCCAGGGGAGACATCATGGATGGACCCCATCATATCCTTCCTCCGAGACGGAACACTGCCAGATGATACTACTTCATCAATTCGTCTCCGACGCATGGCCGCCAACTTCATCCTTATTGGGGATGAGTTGTATAAGAAGGCGTTCGTAGGTCCATACCTTAAGTGTCTTCCACCATCTGAAGCTGATTACGCTCTACGAGAGGTTCATTCCGGAATATGTGGGGAACATCTCGGAGGAAGGGCTCTTGCTCTTAAAATAATGAGATAAGGTTTCTATTGGCCCACGATTAAGCAAGATGCATTAGAATTTGTGAAAAAATGTAAGAATTGTCAATTACACTCCAATCTAATGCATGCACCCCCAGTAGAACTCACATCTTTTTTGAGTCCTTGGCCATTCGCTCAATGGGGGGTAGATATCATGGGACCATTTCCGATAGCTACTGGACAACGTAAATTCATCATCTTAGCTGTCGATTATTTCACCAAATGGGTAGAAGCAGAACCACTTGCTAAGATCACTGAAGCAAATGTTAAACAGTTTGTTTGGAAAAATATCATCTGTCGCTTCGGGCTTCCTGCAAAGATTATCACTGACAATGGAACTCAATTCACTGGAAGGATCTTCACATCATTCTGCAAAGATCTTCACATTTAGTTAGTGCACACTGCCGTGGCGCATCCCCAAACGAATGGGCAGACATAGGTAACAAATCGAACAGTGCTAAAAGGGTTAAAGACTCGTCTTGAGAAAGCTGGTGGGCAGTGGGTTGAAGAGTTGCACAATGTCCTCTGGGCTTATCGCACCACCGCACGAACTCCAACCGGGGAAACTCCATATAACTTATGTTTCGGCACCGAGGCTGTCATCCCTGTTGATATCGGAGTTCCAAACCCACGAGTTAAAACTTTCAACTCAGATAACAATGAAGAAAAGCTCCGACAACATTTAGATCTTCTCCCAGAAATACGCGATGTGGCCCACCTCAGAGCTGCTTCCTACCACCAAAGAGTTGCTCGTCATTACAATCGAAGAGTTAAGCCTCGACCTATCTCCATCGGTGACTTGGTCTTGCGTAGTATCGAAGCTGCTGGTCATGGTCCCCAACGCAACAAATTATCCCCTCTCTGGGAAGGCCCATATGTCGTGGCAGCCATGATCAAGCCTGGAACCTTCAAACTCAAAGATTCAGATGGGAAAATACTGCCCCGAACTTGGAATGCTGAAAACCTTCGTAAATACTACCAATAACACACCAGTTTTATAATTTATTTGTAATGTATCTCAAACTTATTAAATACTTGCTTTATTCTACAAAAGAGAATATCTTTAAAAAGTATAACAACTCATCCATGAGTTACTTTCTGTTCTAGACCCGAGAAATACACAACTCCGGTTGTATCTTAGTCAGAGCATGACCGATCCCAGGGGGATTTGGTTTGACCTCTTCCATAAGAGTTAACATCGCAGAGTTTTCACTCCGATAAACAACTCTGGATAGGTTAACAGTCCTTAGTGGACTACACTTGATCCCTTCCACATAGGTTTATAAGCGAGCAATGCTCCAGCAAACAACCTCGGATGGGTTAATAAGTCCTCGGTGGACTTTCGTTGGCTCTGGTCATACAGGTTAAACATCATCAAGTAAAATTCTGATACGTAGCCTCAACCAAGCCAAAGGTCATTGACGATTTATCCCCACAGTAACTCTCTCAATGTTAGAATTTCCGAGATATCTTTATCCACTGTGGAATAAAAAGAAAACATATTTCAATAATATCATATAAAGGAAGAGAATGTACTCGGGGGGCAAATAGCTAACAGAATCAAATAATTGAACAAAATAACAAACATGCTTCACTCATACAACATTATTACAACAATTAGTAAGGTCCAACCAATGTGACGAAAGCAACACGCTACAAGCATGAAAGGAAGAATAGAGCATTAATCAACATCAACATTCTCCTCCGCCCCCTCTTCATCATAGAAATGCACTTTCCTCAATTCACTCTCTACGTCTTCACCGTCAGAATCTGAGGAAGAATCCTTCGAAGCTTGGCTAGGAGTAAGCCCTTCCACTGCAATCCCTGTTCGACGTTGCACCGCTCGACTCCCCTTCATAAAACCTCGGATGAATCCTTCCTCGGTGAACCACTTTTGATGCTCCTTCACCTCAACATCAAGCATCCGATTACGAGCCTCTTGAACACGACTTCAAAAGTCGAATCTCCTCTTCTTGGGCTAACACCGTCGACTTAATGACTTTCACACTCTTATTACTTTCGCGGAGGCTGGCTCGTGCTTCCACCAACCCCTCCCGGGTTTTCTCCAAATCTTGAAGCTGCAATGAGAGGGAGGTTGCCATTGTTGAAAGTTCTGTCCTGCACTCTGTCAACTGTGATTCCAGAGATGTAATTTTTTCAACCCCAGATTCATACCGACGCTTGTACTCGCCTTGGAAATATTTAATCTTAACGAACTCGGAATTCCAGTTTCTCAGTGCCAGTGCCAGCCCCTTCTGATTTTCCATCATGTTATCCACCTAAAAGAAAAGAAATTTGGGTCAGATATATAAAATAATACAGTAGCAGAAGATAAAGGAAACTTACCAAACTCTCGGCTTCCAGGAGCCCAGTACATTCATGAAATAGGACATTCTCAGGAATATGAACAGTCGAAGGACTTGTCAAGGGATCTCGTGATGCTTTAACTTTCTTTTGTTTTTGAGGCAGTATTTCACAGTCATTGCTCGTTGGGAGCTGCTTTAAGGATTCTGCAGGGGCTGGCTCGGAAGGTCGTTTCTTAGATTTCTTTAATATCATAGTCGTAGACCGTTCTGGTTGGAAAGAAAGATTGACCTTGAATAATGATTCCTCACTCACAAATTCATAAATGTATTGCGTCTCGAACAACATCTCTTTAAAATCATGAAATCCCAACATCTGCAATATTCCCTCTTCGGTAGTTTGAAGAGAGAGAGACAACTGTTGAAACTTTCCTTGCCTCTCGCGGAGCCCCCAATCATTTTTTGCAAAGAAAAATCTTACGAACCATTATTGTATTGGTTCTTTTAAGCGAAAGTCCAACGTCTTTTGCTTAAAAATTATACGACCATGTGTATTGATCGCTGAAAAATTTATTAAGAAATTCATACCTATTTTTGATGAAATTGCACTTTAAAGAAGGGTATTTTTTTTTATTTTGTTGCAGGAATGAAGAATTTAGGTGATAAAAGCAAAAATCATAAAAAGGAGCGAATTTGGAGCAAAATCATGCAATTTGTGCTGAGTCGCCGACGGCGAGATCGAGCCCGCTGACGGCGAGGTTACAAGAAGAAAATTTTGAAGAATTTATAACTGTCTCGCTGACAACGAGCCCGAGCCCGCTGACAGCGAGCTAGAGCGGTTTGAAGATCTTCTAGAAGCCTCGCCGACAGCGAGGTAGTTCGTCGCCGACGGCGAGGTAGTTCAAATGGCACAGATACATTGAACCTTGACACTTTTTGAAGGGATGCTTACGCACCTCTTGGTCCTTTGCTTACCTCTATATATAGAGGCCGAAAATCAGTCTTTTGTGTGCAATCTTTTAGTCTTTTGTCTAGTTTTGTGTGCAGTTGTGTGTCTTTAGTGAGTCTTTAGTGAGTTTAGTGAGTAATTAGTGAGTCGTGTCTGTCTTGGAAGGAAGAGTCAAAGGAACTACGAGGAGTACGTTTGGGGATAAATCGAGATAAGTATTTGTATTTATTGTTTTTAACTTTAAATGAAATCCATGCTTAGTTTAGTTCCCATGCATTACGAGTAGTTTATTAGTCTTTCTCCTCGTTTATGAAATTAAGTGACTTGATGAAATTAAAATAGAGATACTTATATATATTAATAAATTGTGATAATTTTTACTTAAAACTTAATTTACTTTCAAACTGGCCATTTGATTTGTTAAAATATGTTGATTATCAACTATAGTAAAAATTACATCTGATATTCGGGGAATTCAAAAGCCTTGGAAGAAGGGTGCAAATAAATAGGGAAATAATATCACTGGGGCGTAGAATTGAGCATTTTAGTGTGACAGACTAAAATATTCAATTCGGTCCTATTGTTTGAGAGTCGAAGTGTAGATGTTAGCCCTCGGGCGAGGGAACGTGGGAGCTACGAAGTGGCGGTCGGTATCCTCCGGCACTAGCCGCGATTCGGTAATCAAACATAGGATTAGTCGATATTCTTTACACCTGGACCAAAGGGTAAAGAATAGGAATGCTCCTATTTGTCACAATACCTTAAAATTATCTATTTAAATTCATCGATCACTTAAATTTCTAAACAAGGGGAAAGATACTTTTTCTGAATAGTAAAGACTTATTTAGCAATTAGTTTAATTTCCTACATTTTCAATACGTATTAATTTCCTACTTAGTTAAGTTACCTAATTAAAATACTCAGTTTACTTTATTGCGCTCAAATTTAGAATTCCAAATTTTCGTATACTATTTTAAAAATTATTATTATTATATTAAATTAGTTGTTATTTAATTTTCTCTTTCCCTGTGGGATCGATAACCGGGACTCCACTAGAGCACTGTATTACTTGATACGATACGTATACTTGCGTAGCATCCACAACATAAAAAATTACAATTCTATACATATAAATAGCGGGGTCAAGTTTTTGGCGTTGTTGCGATTAAATTAAAAATATCATAATAAAAAATTGTGGGTCGAAGTTTTTGGCGCCGTTGCTGGGAAAGTAAGAAAAATTTACTAAAGTAACGGACTATTTTAAAATAATCATAATAAATAAATTAATATCTATTCGAAATTGTATGCACAAATTTGGAAACAAAAATTTAATACCTTACGATTCGAATTAGAGCGTACAATTAAAAGAATTAGAAAACAAAGGAAACAAATTATAAATTTAACACAAATGGCAAATATTCCTGAAATTCAAAATATGAACTAGCAAAGACCATTAAGAGATTATGCCAACCCTACATCGAGATGAAATTCATTTAACTATTCAAAACCACGATGTAGCTCGCTAATTCATTTGAACTTAAACCTGCAATTATCCAAATGGTACAAAACAATCAATTTAGTGGTTCACCTACTGAAGATCCTAACTTACATCTTGCTAGTTTTCTAGAAATTTGTGCTACTTTTAAATATCGAGGAGTATCCGACGATGCTTATAAGACTTAGACTTTTTCCTTTTTCATTAAGGGATAAAGCTAAAATGTGGTTGAATTCGTTAGCATTTGGATCTATTAAAACTTGGGAGAATTATCACAAAAATTTCTATCCAAATATTTTCCACCATCTAAAGCTGCTAAGTTTAGAAATGATATAACTTCTTTTTGTCGATTAGATGGAGAATCAATATATGAAGCTTGGGAGAGATTTAAGGAACTTCTTAGGAAATGCCCACATCATGCGCTACCAGTTAGTCGATTATTCAAACTTTTTATAATGGATTAGTAGGATCCTTAAGATTAATCATCGATGCTTCTTCTATGGAGGTTCATTAATGTCTAAACCATTTGATGAAGCTTATGCACTAATCGAAGAAATGACAACAAATAATTTCCAATGGCTCTGCTGATAGAGTAAATCCGAAAAGATAGCCGACATTCATGAAAACGATGCAATATCTATGTTAGCTTCTCAAATTGCTGCTATATCTAAGAAATTAGATCATTTTGGAATGAACTACTCTCCTACTTTAGAAGAAAACTCATCCGGACAAATCATAGAATCTCAAACTAATTATGAAACTTTAAATGCTTATTAATAATAGAACTAATAACCCTTATTCAAACTATTATAATCCTGGTTGGAAAACTCATCCAAATTTTAATTGGAATAACACATCTAATCAACAATGGATGAATCAACCTAATCAAGCAAATCCAAACTATAAACCTAATTACCCACTGGATTTAATAACAGTAACCCTCAATTCAAGGATAAGAAATTATCCATGGATGAATTAATTTTGAATATGGGTCATCAACTACAAAATCAAGGAAATCAACTACAAATTCAAGGAAATCAATTACAAATTCAAGGAACATCTATTAAAAATATCGAAACTCGACTTGGACATATTGCTATCTGCGCTAAATAATAGAATACACGGAACTTTTCCTAGTAATGTGGAAATAAATCCTAAAGATCAAGGAAAAGAACAAATTAAAGCAATACAACTAAGGAGTGGAAAAGAATTAGAACCTCAAATTCAAAAAGGACTTGAAAGCCAAAAAGAGGAAGTGGAAATTGAAAAGGAAACAATTCGACAAGATTCAAACTTGGAACATCCTTTAATACCTATGAAAATTTCGTTGAAAAACCTCCACCACCATTTCCTCAACGACTAGCTCAACATAAAAAAGATAAACAATTTGCTAAATTCCTTGAAATATTAAAGAAATTAACAATCAATATACCTTTTGTTGAAGCTTTAGATCAGATGCCAAATTATGTAAAATTTATGAAAGATATTCTAAATAAGAAAAGAAAATTCACTGATAATGAAACAGTCGCACTTAGTGAAGAGTGTAGTGTTATTATTCAGAAGAAGCTTCCTGAAAAATTGAAAGATCCCGGTAGTTTCACTATACCCTGCATGTTATAGGAGAAAAATTTTATGGAAAAGCTTTGTGTGACTTAGGAGCAAGCATCAATCTAATGCCTCTATCGATTTTTAAGAGATTAGGATTAGGAAAAATTACACCTACTTCAGTAACCCTTCAATTAGCTGATCGTTCGGTTACCTATCCTAAGGGAGTTATTGAAGATGTGTTAGTAAAGGTGGATAAATTTATCTTCCAAGTAGATTTTATTGTTTTAGATATGGAGGAAGATAAAGAAATTCCTATCATTTTAGGAAGACCATTTTTAGCTACTCGGAAAAGCTATGATTGATGTTCGAAAGGAGAATTAACTATGAGAGTAAATGACCAAAAAGTTACATTTAATATTGCAAAATCAATGAAATATCCTGCGCTAGAAAAAGATGATGAATGTTTTCGGATGGAAATACTTGAATATTTACAACAAGAACATTTTAAGGAATATTACGAGGATAAATTAGAAAAAGAAAACACTTGAATTAATTGAAGATAATCATGAAGAACTAGATTTTATTCGGGAAAGATTTGAATTTTTGGATAATACCGAAAACAACGACAAGAATATAGTTCCATCAATTATTAAACCTCCCGAACTTGAGCTAAAAATATTACACGATCATTTGAAATATGCTTATTTAGGTAATTCTTCAACTTTACCAGTTATTATTTCATCTCGCATTAAACGAATCTCAAGAACAAAAACTTTTAGAAACTTTAAAAAAATATAAAAAAACTTTTGGTTGGACTTTAGCAGATATTAAAGGAATTAGTCCTTCAATCCGTATGCATAGAATTATTTTAGATGATGAACATAAACCTAAAGCGGATCCCCAAAGGAGATTAAACCCGATAATGAAAGAAGTAGTTAAGAAAGAAATTTTAAAATGGTTAGATAATGGTATTATATATCCTATTTCGACGATGCTTGGGTAAGCCCAATTCATCTGTGTTCCTAAGAAGGGAGGAGTGACCGTCACTTGCCAATGAAAATAACGATCTTATTCCTATAAGACAAGTTACTCGGTTGGCGTATATGTATTGATTATAGAAAATTAAATACCGCCACCGGGAAAGATCACTTCCCTTTACCATTTCTAGACCAGATGTTAGATAGATTAGCCGGACATAAGTATTTTTGTTTTTTAGATGGATACACCGGTTATCATCAAATACAAATTGCTCCTGAGGATCAAGAGAAAACTACATTTACTAGTCCTTATGGAACTTTCGCTTTTCGAAGAATGCCTTTTGGATTATGTAATGCACCAATAACATTCCGGAGATGTATGATGTCTATATTTAGTAAATTAATTGACAATGGAATAGAAGTATTTATGGATGATTTCTCCGTATTTGGAACATCATTTGACACATGCTTAACTCATCTTGAAAAAGTATTAGAAGTATGTGAGAAAACAAATTTAGTTCTAAATTGGGAGAAATGTCGATTTATGGTTGCGGGCGGCATTGTATTAGGGCATAAAATTTCGGAAAAAGGCATGGAAGTGGACCACCGCAAAAATTCAAGTTATAGCTAAATTACCACCTCCAACTACGGTAAAAGGGGTAAGAAGTTTTCTTGGACATGCTTGGATTCTACGGACGCTATATAAAAGATTTTTCAAAAATTACTAAACCTACTATGCCAACTTCTCGAAAAGGACAAGAAATTTGAATTTACAATCGAATGTCCGAATGCTTTTGAACTCTTAAAAGAAAAATTAATTACAAGCACCTATAATAGTTTCACCTAGCTGGGAAAAACCATTTGAGCTTATGTGTGATGCTAGTGATTATGCTTGTAGGAGCGATTCTTAGGCAAAGATATGAAAAGATTTTTAAAGTTATATACTATGCTTAGTAAAACTCTAAATGATGCTGAAATAAATTATACAGTTACAAAAAGAGAACTATTAGCGGTAGTATATGGTTTTAATAAATTTTGACCTTATCTGATTGGAACAAAATGTATCGTGCATACTGATCATTCTGCTATCAAATATTTAATGCAAAAGAAAGATTCCAAACCAAGATTAATTAGATGGATGCTATTAATGCAAGAATTCGATTTTGAGATCGTTAATAAGAAAGGAACTGATGATCAAATTGCGGATCATTTATCAAGATTAGAAAATCATGAATTATCCGATATTGAAAATGAAATTATAGACAGTTTTCTCGATGAACAACTATATAATATCAATGAGTGGAAAATACCATGGTATGCTTGATATAGTAAACTATATAGTTAGTAATATTTTACCACCTATGCTAACTTTGCAACAACGAGAAAAAATTCATCCATGATACGAAAACCTATTTTTGGGATGAACCATATTTATATAAGCAATGTAAGGATTTAATTATTAGAAGATGTGTACCTTATGAAGAAAGCGAACCAATTATTCAAAAATGTCATGATTCTAATTTTGGAGGACATTTTGGGACTGATAAAGCCTGCTTATAAGATTCTACAATCTGGATTTTACTGGCCTACTCTATTTAGAGATGTATATAGATATATTAAAACTTGCGATAAATGCCAAAGAGTAGGAAATATATCTAGAAGAAACAAAATGCCTCTAAACTTTATATTAGAAGTTGAAATTTTTGATGTTTGGGGATTAGATTTTATGGGACCTTTTGTTCCTTCGTTTGGAAACTCATATATATTAGTAAGCTGCTGATTATGTTTCCAAATGGATTGAGGCACAAGCTTTACCTAGGTGTGATGCTAAGAGTGTTTCAAAATTTACGATGAAAAATATTTTTACTAGATTTGGAATGCGAGAGTGATTATCACCGACGGAGGAACTCATTTTAGAAATAAATACATTCACAAACTAGTAGAAAAATACAATATTACTCATAAGATATCCACTTGCTTATCATCCACGAGACTAGCGGATTAGGCTAAGTATCTAATCGTGAGATTAAACGTATTTTAGAAAAATCCGTAAACCCGAATAGGTTAGATTGGTCTATTAGATTAGACAACTGCATTATGGGCTTATAGGATCGCTTATAAAACTCCGATTGGAATGACTCCTTACGGACTTATATATGGAAAAACATGCCACTTACCAGGTTGAATTAGAACATAAAGCATATTGGGCGATTAAAGAATTTAATTATAATATGAAGGAAAGTTGGTGAGAAAAGATTGCTCTGCAATTAAATGAATTGGAAGAATTAAGAAATGAATCGTATGATAATGATCGGATTTATAAAGAAAAGATGAAATTATGGCATGATCGGAAGATTAATCGGAGAAATTTTGAACCGGGACGGGAAGTTTTGCTATATAATACTAGATTGAAATTATTTCTGGAAAATTGAAGTCTCGATGGTTAGGACCTTTCACCATAACTCAAATATTTTCATACGGAACTATAGAAATCGAAGATCCAAAAGCTGGACATAAATTTAAAGTTAATGGACATAGATTAAAACCATATTTCGATGGTATAAGACCTAACTATAAAGAGGTTTTAATGCTTAGTCGACTCGATTAATAATTGAAATTAGGTCGGGTCGACGACGTTAAACCCAGCGCTTTATGGGAGGCAACCCATATTAGTTATCTATTTTTATTGTATCTTAATAGTTAGTTTATATTATTGAAACTTTACTACTCAATTATTATTAAGAATCATCACATATTCGAACCATTATGATGAGAAAAGAAATTATTCGATTTAGAGCGAAATTGGACATTATTTTGAAATCTCGCCGACGGCGAGGTCGATACTCGCCGACAGCGAGGTTCACGCTTAATTTAATTTAATTTAGTTTATTTATAAGCTCGCTGACAGCGAGAAACGAGCCCGCCGACAGCGAGATCCTGAAAGGCAATTTTTATAACTAAGTCGCCGACGACAAGAAACCTCCCGCCGACAGCGAGGAAGTTATAAAAATGAGTTATATATACTTTAAATGCTGATCTGGACGGTTTCAACACCAATTCCTTTGTGAAAACCCATTCTTAAACCATTCTAAGTCTGCCTTCTTCACTAGAATTCATTCCATTCACCATAATGGCCTCCAAATTCTTAGATTCCTCTAAATGCGGAGTGTTTAACCGGAGGAAATTTGTGAGTGCGGAAGCGCAGCGGATCTTCAATAAGGTTTTGGTAAAGAAAAGAGTTATCAAGGAACGGGGATTTGTCAATCGAGGATTAGAGAATTCCACTACTAAGATAGAAGAAACGATCGCACAGCGGCATTGGGAGGTATTTTGTTACACTACGTCTGCTGTTGTTATTCCAGTTGTGAAAGAGTTCTACTCTAACTTACATGCGATTAACAATGGGAATATCTACGTCCGAGGAAGATGGGTGACGTTTACTCCATCAAGAGTAAATGAATTATTCTCTATGAAAACACCCCGGTATGTCACTATTCAAATTTTGTGCCTTCTCGATATAATATGAATGAGATATTTCGATATCTGACTGATGAACCGGAAGATTGGGAAATGCGTGAAGACGGGTATGTTAGTTTCTCTGCTTCACTTTTGAATCCTGTCTCAAAGCACTGGCTCTTTTTCATCTCATCTAAATTGTTACCTACTATGAGGGTAAACAAGGTTTCGAAGGAATGCGCTATATTGAATTATTGTATTCAAAATGGATTGCATATTGATGTTGGATCAATAATTGTTAAGTCTGCATTGGGTTTAATTGTGCATGGGTCAGTTCACGGACTAGGACACCCATCTACTATTTTTGCATTATGCAATCGGTACCGAGTTTCTTATGAAGCTTGGGAAAAGGTTCTATTACCTTGGAAGCCGCTAGATCCTACGGATATGTTCCCTACTTTGGACGATAATGAAGACATTACATTTATCTGCGATAGAGCTTCACAGAATAATCCTATAGCAAGGCCTATTTCAGATAAAACGGAGTTACTTATGAAGAAAATTAATGGAATGGAGAAAGAACTACAAAATGTGAGAGATTTAATCGACAATATATCCGATTTATTTGATCACATTGACTGGAGGATGAAGGAACACTTCGATCATTCTGGACACTTGGAAGCTAGCTTTCTTCATTTGCCGAGACGGAAGGGTTGGATCACCGAAGAATGCGCTTCGAATTTCCCTTCGAGCCTTTCTATAACTTATTTGTACATCATCGTCATATAGGAAATATCGGAGAAGATGAAGATTCGACCTTGAAGAGTAGTAGTAAAGATTTTCATAGTATGTTTGTATTTATGTTATTTGATTTGATTTAGATTTTATTATGTGTGGAGTGATGATTTGAATATCTCAAACTTAGTTGAGATATGCGTCATAGTTTTGTATCAGCATTTAGTGTGTCGTGGATTGGTTTGCGATGCTGATTAGTAGTAAGGATTGAAGTTTAAAGTTTGATTATAGAGTCTAAAATTATGTTAGTTTGTATGTCTCATGGATTTCAATATTAAAGTTAATTTGTTGTGTTGTGTGAATTTGTTTGTGTATAAGTAGTTAATCTTCATATTAAATTAATAAATGATATGATCGGAAATATAATATAAGGCAAATCGAGGTTGAAAATGATTGACGAAATTCAAAAATTGAAATTTTTAGGACCTCGCCGACGGCGAGAAAATCCCGCCGACGACGAGATCGATCTCGGCGACGGCGAAGAATTTCTCGCCTACGGCGGATTTTTCCGAAACTTTTGCCTTATGGAATTAATTAGCTCGGCCGACGGCGAGAAAATCTCATTGACGGCGAGAACGCGAAAAGACCTATATTGTGGACCGGTCAACCGACACTATTCATCATCCCCTTCCTAAAATTTTCGAAAAAACCGACCTAGGGCTTGAGAGATCTTGGATTTGAAGCGATTTCAACACTTTTTGACACCGGATTTCATCTCCCTTGGTAAGAGCTTCACTCCTATGCAAAAATTTTTGATTTTCACCATTGATTTCTTCTACATTGGGATATTTTGAAAAATTTTGAAATGTGAAGAAAATACTTGGAAGAATTTCATAGAAATCGATTTAAATGGATTTTAGTTGTTGTGGGAAGCCTTATTAGTAATATTTTGGAGTTTAGTTAAAATTTTGTAAATTTCACAGATCGAAAAATGGCTCCATGACAAAAACGTCGAGTAGAGTTTGACGAAAACCGATTCATCAATGCACGAGCACGAGGCGAAATATTTTGAAAATATACGAGGAAGAAAGTGCATTGCGGATCGAGTATTCGAGAATCCGGGAGGAGAAGTAGAGCGAGTTATAAAGGAGCGAGGATGGGAAAACTTCGTTTCGTTGCCAACGAAGCAGTTGTAGAAGTTGTAAAGGAATTTTATACAAACTTAACACGAGCGAGAAGATGCACCTAGGTTAAAGTTAGAGGATTTTTCGTAGATTTCATGCTGTTAGAATAAACGCATATTATGAAGTTCAAGACACCTGGAGCGAATATGAAACTTTTGGAACTATGGAAGGACCATTAGAAGAGGTGATTGACTTTCTCAGCGATGGGAAAGGAGTACGAAAGATAAAGCGGCGAGAACGGGTAAACTTCCCTCTTTCTATGCTAAATGCAACATCAAAAGCACGGCATTATTTTATTTGCTCTACTTTGTTACCTACCTACCATCATAGTGAGGTAACAAGAGATGAAACGATTCCGAATTTCGTATTCGGAACCGGAAAGTATTAATGTGGGAAGTGTTATATATAAAAACATATTAGCCACCGCTAGAAATGAAAGTGGAGGAGGATTAGGACATCCCGGTCTTATCTATGCACTTTGCCGATTATCGCGGGGTAGAGGCGAGATATGATGAGGAATGGATAGAGCCTATGAAACCCCTAACTCGAGGCTAATATAAAGAAATATGAATCCACGAAAGTTGGAGATCGGGGAGTGAGAAGTTATTTCACTCGGTCCGGTAGAGATATACCCTCTACTAGCTATGAACCTCCCGAGCCTACCACCCCTACCCTACAAGATCCGATGAATGAATTGACTCGCATAGGAGGAGTTTTGAGCGGTTGGAGAAACCATGGGGAGAAGGTTTGATCATTTTGATCGAAGGATTGATAATACTGGAGAGGAGACATGATTATGATAGTGAATACCTCCGGCGACATTCGGAATACGAAATTGCATATTATGAAGGCGAACGTCGTTATAGGAGTGGAGATTTAGATGTTGTCTTTCCGGAATGCCCCGGTACACTCGGTATCACTCGCTCGGTCTTCTCGACGACCTACTGGATCAGGGAGGAGATGATATAGCCTGGGACTTTAATGCTTGAAGATTAGGACTTTATTTGTTTGTTAGTTTAATATTTTAAAAACTTTTATATGTTTGTAATATTCAGTACTTTATGTTTTGAGACATTGGATGTTAGTTAGATTATTTGCTTGGATTGTTATAGTAGTTAGTTTTTGTTTTTGTGTTAGTTAATTGCATTTGTTTTTATGTTAAATAGGATGTTGTTTTTCTTTAATTTGTTTTATTACGTATTGTTTTAAGTTTTAAAATTGTTAATCCGTTAGTTCGATTGTTTTTAATATGTTAGTGATTCATAGGTGTAATGTAGAGTTAATTTTAATTGTTGTGTTTAATACTTATCTCAGATTTTATCCCTGCATTTTTCTTGTTATATATATATATGGAGAATACTAACAGTACAGGTTCAATGAAAAATGAAAAAGCCTGCAAAAATTTCAAAGAAAAAAAAAGAAATACCTAAACTTCAAAGGTATGATTTATTTACTCTCCTTTTTCATTATTTAGAGTAGATAGAAAAATTTAAGTTTGTGGGGGGGAGTAAAATGCAAATTTAGTTATTAACTTGTTCTCAAATTTTTATTTTCAAATTATTATAAAAATGATTTTTATAGCAAATTTTTCAATTTGATTTAATATGAATTATTTTATTTAATTATTATAAAAGGTTAAATGAAATATTTCTAGTACTTTAATTAATTAAATAGAATAAAATATTTGGTTAAAGGGAATAAGAATATAGTAAACTATTTTTAGTAAGGAAAACTATATTTTAAAATTAAAATTCTTAAGTATTCAAGTGAAAAAGAAAAGATTGAAAATCAATAAAGTAAAAACTATGAAGTATATATAAGCAAAGAAATATTCCTAAGTTTCAAATTTAGGAAGATGAAAATGAAGTTCAAAATTATTAACGAGCTCTCCGGATACGGTAATCCTCAAAAGAAAAGAAAAGAAAAAGAAAAAGAAAAAGAAAAGAAAAAGAAAAATGAGGAGAAGCTGAGGAGATGCCTTATCAAAATTGGCTTCATTTGAATTAACCTAAAGGGAAAAACTTAGATATTTCCAAACTTATGTTTATGGATTAGAATTTTACCTAATAGTATTTTCTTGAATTTCTTATCATATGAATATCTTAAGTAGTTATTCTTTTAAATATAAGTCATTCCTGAAATGAATAGTAAGTTAGAAATCTTAGACACGATAACTAAATAATTTATTTCTATAAGATTAATTAAATTACATGAATTATTTTTGTTTAACTTTATTATGATATTAATTAATCTAATTCATAGTTTATTTAAATTGAAAAATTTTATTATAAAACTCATTATTTTTATGTAAGTATTAAAAATTACTTGAGGACAAGTAATAAGTAAGTTTGGGGGATTTTGATCGTTGAAAAATTTATTAAGAAATTCATACCTATTTTTGATGAAATTGCACTTTAAAGAAGAGTATTTTCTTTATTTTGTTGCAGGAATGAAGAATTTAGGTGATAAAAGCAAAAATCATAAAAAGGAGCGAATTTGGAGCAAAATCATGCAATTTGTGCTGAGTCGCCGACGGCGAGATCGAGCCCGCCGACGGCGAGGTTACAAGAAGAAAATTTTGAAGAATTTATAACTGTCTCGCTAACAGCGAGCCCGAGCCCGCTGACAGCGAGCTAAAGCGGTTTGAAGATCTTCTAGAAGCCTCGCCGACAGCGAGGTAGTTCGTCGCCGACGGCAAGGTAGTTCAAATGGCACAGATACATTGA
Source organism: Papilionanthe hookeriana x Papilionanthe teres (assembly GCA_022702705.1). NCBI lineage: Eukaryota > Viridiplantae > Streptophyta > Magnoliopsida > Asparagales > Orchidaceae > Papilionanthe > Papilionanthe hookeriana x Papilionanthe teres. The sequence goes on along the minus strand of CM040431.1, from coordinate 18,778,428 downwards.
ACTTGGGACGAGTTTTGAAGGATGCTTACGCACCTCTTGGTCCTTTGCTTACCTCTATATATAAGTTCGAAAATCGATCTTTTGTGTGCAATCTTTTAGTCTTTTGTCTAGTTTTGTGTGCGGTTGTGTGTCTTTAGTGAGTCTTTAGTGAGTTTAGTGAGTAATTAGTGAGTCGTCTTAGTCTTGGAAGGAAGAGTCGAAAGGAACTACGAGGAGTCTGTTTGGGGATAAATCGAGATAAGTATTTGTATTTATTGTTTTTAACTTTAAATGAAATCCATGCTTAGTTTAGTTCTCATGCATTCTGAGTAGTTTATTAGTCTTTCTCCCTGTTTATGAAATTAAGTGACTTGATGAAATTAAAATAGAGATACTTATATATTAATAAATTGTGATAATTTTTACTTAAAACTTAATTTACTTTCAAACTGGCCATTTGATTTGTTAAAATATGTTGATTATCAACTATAGTAAAAATTACATCTGATATTCGGGAATTCGAAAGCCTTGGAAGAAGGGTGCAAATAAATAGGGAAATAATATCATCTGGCGTAGAATTGAGCATTTTAGTGTGACAGACTAAAATATTCAATTCGGTCCTATTGTTCGAGAGCCGAAGTGTAGATGTTAGCCCTCGGGCGAGGGAACGTGGGAGCTCTGAAGTGGCGATCGGTATCCTCCCAGCTCAGCCGCGGATTCGATAATCAAACATAGGATTAGTCAATATTCTTTACACTGGACCAAAGGGTAAAGAATAGGAATGCTCCTATTGTCACAATACCTTAAAATTATCTATTTAAATTCATCAATCACTTAAATTTCTAAACAAGGGAAAGATACTTTTTCGAATAAGTAAAGACTTATTTAGCAATTAGTTTAATTTCCTACATTTTCAATACGTATTAATTTCCTACTTAGTTAAGTTACCTAATTAAAATACTCAGTTTACTTTATTGCGCTCAAATTTAAAATTCCAAATTTTCGTATACTATTTTAAAAATTATTATTATTATTTTAAATTAGTTGTTATTTAATTTTCTCTTTCCCCGTGGGATCGATAACGAGGACTCCACTGTAGCCCTGTATTACTTGATACGATACGTATACTTGCGTAGCATCCACAACATAAACAATTACAATTCTATACATATAAATAATGGGTCAAGTTTTTGGCGTCGTTGCAATTAAATTAAAAATATCATAATAAAAAATTGTGGGTCATGTATCGCTAAAAAACCCACACAGCCGTGCCAAAATTGCCGGAGTTAACGTCAACCCACGGCTCCTGAAGAAAACAGTCAATCCAATAATTACTGTCACCACCCGACAAGACAACTGAGCAATGCAAACACCGAACGCTTTCATTATTTCAATAAACTCAGGTGCGGGTGGAAATCGAAGACCGGCTCTTAAAGATGCCTCGTGAATAGCAACATATCCAGAAGGAGGACAATACGCTCGATCATTTGAAGTTGGCAATTTTACCACCATATCGGTCGGGAAGTAATACTTCTTTTGAAAAAAGATTAAGTCGCTCTCCGTCAAAATTGATACAGCATCCTCTGGGTTTTGATTTTTCCTCTGGTTCTCAGTAGAATAGGGTTCTCGAATTGTCACCATTTCCGCAACGCCTCACAGTACCGGTACGCCGCAACGTTTCATGACAACGGTTCGCCGCAACGCTTCACAGCTACGGTATGTCGCGACAGCACTTCGCCGCAACAGTTTGCCGCAACACTTTGCCGGAACAATTTGCCGCAACGCTGCACCGCAACACTTTTCCGCAACTCTGCGCTGCAACTCTTCGCCGCAACTCTTTGCTTCTCTGCAAATCTTTTCCGCAACACGGGGTGGCTTTCTCCTTCTCCTCACTTGTGATTTTTCCTCTCATCTATGGCCTCTATTTATAGGCTTGAGATGAAGCAAATCATTAAAAAAAATAATAATAATAAATAAATAACTTTTCATTTTTGACCCTTCAAATTCTGCATTTATATTTGAAATTAATTAAAATCTTAAATATAAAAACAACTTTTCACATTCTTTATTTTAATCCTTTCATACTCTCTATTTCAATACATATAACTATATAAATATAACATGTTATATATTGTAACTTCTTAATTTTTATTGGCTGGAATTTAAAGAGATTATAACTTACCTCTTAAATGACAGCTTTTTGGAAGTTAAACATATCATAATTTTATCATTATAGCTTTCCTCCCAATGCTTCGGTTCCCTATTCGCTTAGCCTCCCTGGAACGGTTCAGATTCTATTAAAAAATGGCTAATAAAAAAGATTTTAATCTTCCTTGGAGAGGATCGAACTCCGCCCCTCCCAGCTCCAAACAAGGGACGCAGCCACTAAGCTAAGCTGATTTTCTTGCATGAAAATGGCTTTATATTATACTAATATTGAATATGGCAGATTATTAAATATATATATATAAATATATATATATATATATATATATATATATATATATATATATATATATATATATATATATATATTTATGAAGTTATATATCTATACACTCACACACGCTTGCTCCAGACTTTGATATTTTCGGACTACAAATATGATGTTGCCCGAAAATAGGGGGGCAACTGATATGACACCAACAAATTCTCATCATGAGGCACGGATCTTGAAGCATGACACGAATCTCGATGCAATCTTTTAAGAAAGAAACATTCAAATTTTGATAAAAAATCATCCAGAGCTCCGATTTCAGCAAACTTATAGTCAAACTGAACGGCTCGATGAAACAGACCCAATGATATCAAAACTAGTCAAATTCGAGTCAAATCAAGCCCAGATCAAGTCATTAAACCACTTTTAGAAGATTTTACGACACATTGGAAGGTCAAATGGATGCCGACATTAGCAAGCTCATACTCAAATCGAGCGTCTCAACAAGACGAATCCAACAAGCCCAAGATCACTCAATTCCGACATCGTTGAGACCATCAAATGCCCCTTAAATGTCGTTTGATCGAGGGGAGCCCTCTGAGCCGTCCGATCAAAATGGTTGTATTAATTGCACCCAAAACTCTATAAATAGACCCCAACTCTCACATGAGAGGGGGGAGAGCCAAAGGAGAGAGTCTGAAGTCTTGAGGAGAAGAAGTAGTTCTGCATCATCGCCGACCGCCGTCGATCACCGCCGATAGCCGTCGACCACCGCTGATCGTCGTGGACCACTGCCGATCGCCGTGGACCACCATCAATTGTCGTCACTCCCATCATCCATATACCGTCAGTCAACATTGTAATCTACATTATATAATTACCCTTTCCAGTCTGTGGGACGAGGGATTTCTGTAAACATCAATCAATAGTGGATTCTCTCAACTGGGCCAGGCCCCGTGGTTTTTCCCTTTACGGGTTTTCCACGTAAAAACTTCTGGAGTCACTGCTTGTTCCATTTTCATCTGTGTGCGTGTTGAATTCTCGTACAACACTAAGACGATAATTTGTTACTCTACCGCCGCGAATTTTCTAGCACGCATCAAGTCGGATGAAATTCGCTTTGGAGAGAACCAAAGTCCAGGAGAACGGCCCTGACAGCGTACCTCTCAACACACATCGAATGATCTCCTTAGGGCTTCTTCAATCTTTATATTAACTCAACATGAGTTTTAATATATTGGTTTTAATTGACTTAACTAAATATTGATGATTCAAAATCACACATATGAGACTAAAATGAGTCAAGAAGAGGTTTAAATTTTCTAAGTGGTGTGGGTCCCAATACTAGTTCTCTAAGAGAGTGAGTAAAGAAGTCCTATGACTAGATCCTAGGCTCTAGAGAAAAAGACACACCTCAATAAAATGTGGTCAAAATGTGTATCTAACACATATACTGTAGCTTTTATATGCAAACCACATAATTCTTATGCATTACTTATATAACACCTAAACCTCAATTTTTATATAAAGGGCTATTTGGTGAAATTGTGGGAATGATTTACGTGATCATTTTTTTATCGTTTGGCAGGATTTAGTGTAAATCATACTTAAAAGTGGCTACCAAACAACCCCAAACACTTAAAATTTTTTTATGTTTCTCTTTTACATGTCAACATTTTGCACCATAAAATATTGATGATCTCACCACCGTCTTATAAAATCTTTTTTCATGTCTAAGAGATATGTTCTATCACACAATAGGGCAGATGCATTCCTCCACTCAAACCAACCAACTTGAAATCTACTAATCACATCCCCATCTATATCACCACCACTTTTAACAAGAGACCCAAGATATCCAAAATGTTCACACCTTTTATTGATTTTATCACCTGTAGTTATAACTCTGCCACTAGAACTACTACTACTAAAATTACATTTCTTGTATTCAGTTCAAGTTCTACTCTAACGAAGGCCTTAGACTCAAATATCGACCTCCAAAAATTAAGGGAGTGTTTGGTATGAACTTTTTAATAAGATATAAGTTAGATTTAACTAAAATCCAGCTAAACACCAAAAATAAATTAGATAAATCCGTCGTTAAGTTAAATCTAATTTTGATTGTCCCGTTTATTAAATTCAGATTTACTCAACCAACTTATTAGTTGGATTTAAAAATTTTAACATAGGAAAAAATATTTTAAATAGATTTATTCCAAAAATCTCAAATAGATTATGCCAAACACTTCAATTTATTCTGCAAGCTTTAACTTCTCTAAATCTCATAAAACCTACTTCATACAAAATTTGGTAAATCCTAGATTTAAGGCAAAACGAAGAAAAAATAAGATTTAAGAACCTGTAGGATTTACAATTTTTTGTCGTTTGGCAGGATTTAGCTTAAATCCTACATAAATTTTGTACCAAACAACAACTAATTAAACTCTTTCTCTAATCTCATCCACAAGAATATCAATGAAAAAAGCATACACCAAGGTACATCCTCATGTAAATGTCCAGTAAGAGAATCCATAACCAAAGCAAAAGGACAGCTAACCATACCTGTGAGCGACAGAGCGATGGCGTCGCCGGAGCTGGAGTCATCGAAGCTAGGGTTGTCAGAGCTGCGGTCGCCGGGTAGTGGAGTCACTTGGAGTGGGGAGGGGAGGATTAGGGCATGAGGGAGAGACCTAGCCCGAGAGGGAGAGGAAGAGAAAGATTGTGGGTGTTGCAACTTCAACAGTATAAAGGGTTATTTCCGACGGCGTAAAAACAATATAAAATATGTCGGTTATTAATATTAATACTGACGCTATTTGTCGTCGCTTATTAAAAAACCTTATCAGTAGCACTCCACCAAATGGTGAGTTTGTAAATAAACGATAACATAAGACCATCAATTATTATTTTCTTATAACAAATGATATAATGCATTGGTAATAATAAAGACCATCAGAAAAAAAAAATAGTTTTGATAAGAGACACTATGTTTTGTTTTTATGCTATCCAAAATAACTCATAAAAAAACTATCGGAAAATAAGATATTTTTACCTATGTAAGTTTAGACTATCGGTTTTGCTGTCAATTTTAGTGTTTTTTCTTGTAATGATGGTTTTACAATATTCTTTACATTTATGTGTTTTTAAAACTTTTCAGAATATTCGAGTGTTCTCTTGAAGCTTGTCTATTTCAATTTCTGAAATGATGTGGAACCTTCAATAAGTCCTTAGATTATTCTCCTTCTTTCTAGTTTACTATAATCTTCTTTTCATGGCTAAAATGATGTGGCTTACTCTTGCTTGAGATGACGGTGCGAGACACACAACACTTACTTGGCATGTTATGAAGCTAGCATGTGATTAGTTTGTTTAGTAAGCAGGTTAAAAGTGAATAAATATTTTTAGCTTGATATTTAAATTAATCAAATAGTTATGAAAATTTTTGCTCGTGCTAAGTTCGTTATTGGCTCGACGTATATGAGCGAATATTAGGTATGTTAAACGTACCCACATTTAAGCTTATTAGAAACACAATATTATTTGGACATTTAATGTTATAGTATTTAAAGTATAATAATATATTTAGACACTTGAATTTGCAAGTTAAAATTTTTGAGAGTTTGTTACTTCTCTTAGTTGGAAATTTTGGAGAGAATTTTGTAGTTTTTTTTTTTTTAAAGAAAATCTTATTTATTAAACATGAGTCGACTATGAGTGCACTAGGTTTCAAACGAGCCGTTGACAAACAAACACCTAATTCATTCAAGCTCAATTTATTTACACCACCATGCCCACATAATTTTATTTTTCAACAAAAGCTGTAAATCACATGCAAAAGATATAAAAAAATGTTAAAATAATCATAAAAAATTAACTTAGTCAAACAAAGAAGTCTCAACGTATATTAGAAATTGATAAACTTATGAAGTCAAATTTAGGAATATCTAACATTTGACTTTAATAAATGTATGGTCAAAACGAACCTCACAATGAGATAAACTTAAAAGACATAAAAATTGATTCAATTTGAACCTACATAAGTATAGATGAAACACTTGAACTATAATTAAAACTTTAAAGGAAATCAACATTGCTTAATTCCTTGTGACAAGCTTTAGTAACTAATATGAACTTTGCCTCTCTCTCTCTCTCTATACATACATACATGCGTGCGTGCATGAATGCATACATTTGTATGTATGTATATATGTATGTATGTATGCATGCAAGCATGCATGTATGTATGTATATATAGAATCCTAATTTTAAAAAAATATATTTTATTACCGATGTGAGCGACCACAATGCATTGCCCAGTTGAAATAATGCACTATGTAATGGTGAGTACACATGCTCACTCTTTACCTGAGTTAGGGAAGATGAAATTATAAAATTGATACACAACGATAATTCCGCAATAATAGTCATAACGAGTCTTAAAGGCCGTAGTCAATTGCTTTAGAGGTAGTAGTTCATCGTGAATATTGTAGATTGTAGATGTAGTATTGGTTTGTCGTAGAGACTGTAGTTGAAAGCCTTGATAGTAGTTGGCAACGTGGGCTGTAAATGGTTTCTTCGGGTGTGTCAATTAGACATAGATGCATTAGTAGGAAGCTGCAATAACGTCTGTAGGCCGCAAAGGCTAGAGCTGGGAGTTACATGAGCTGTGAGCTGTGTAGGCCGTAATTGGTCACGTAGGCCTAGCGAGGAGCTATAATAACAATCGTAAGCCGCAGTTGGAGCTATGTGAGCTGAGCCATAGTTGGTTACATACGCCGTAGTGAGGAGTTTTAATAACATACAAAGGTTGCAGAGGCCATATTAGTTGGGAACTGTGTGAGTTGTGTTAATGTTTGTAGTCCTTAAAGGTTGGAGTTAGAAGTTGTGTGAGCTATGATACTGTCTGTAAGCCGTTGAAGCCAGAGTTGCGAGCTGTGTTAGTTGTGATAACGTCCGTATGCCACAGAGGCTGGAGTTGGGAGCTGCATGAGTTATGGACCACGTAGGTCGTAGTGGTCACATAGGTTATAGTGGTAGGCTGCAGGGAGAGTGTTTTATGAGTCTAGAGAAAGTTATTCTTTTCTAACTACGGTAGTTGTAAGAAGTTATTGTGGGGTGCTCTTTTACGCCGTATTCGGAATGCTTCATTGCACTGTATTTAAGATTTTTTGTTACACTATCCTTGGGGCGCATTGCTCTGTAGGATACTTTGTTACTTCTCACCCTACGTCTTAAATTTGTAAGGGACTTCACTTTAATGAGCCACGCATGTGGTTGTAGGGCAACACTATCATTCAACTTATGCTTCTCACGATCCAACTCTAACTTCGGCTCTTAGTCTTCTTTCATTATGGGGGCAGTATTTTATTTATAGTGTCTAGGAGATGCCTCTCGAAAAATAAGGAAAGAATCTCATAGACAGCCTAGAGAGTACTTTGATTGGATGACATTTTGATGACATCTAAGGGCCCTAGCGGTGTCACAATTGAGTGATCTTGGCCTCGTTACATTCCTCTCATTGAGACACTCGTTTTGATTAAAAGCTTGCTAGATTTGGAATGCACTTGGCTGTCCAATTGAGCACCAAAAGCTTCTAAAAATATGTTAACGACTTGATCCGAACTTGATCTGACTCAGATTGGGCAATTTAATGTTGTTAGGCCCGCTTCATCGAGTAAGTTTGGCTATAAGTTTACTGAAGTCGGAGTTCTAAATGATTTTTAATTTAATTTTGAATGTTCTTTCTTCAAAAAATTACATCAAGATTCATGTCACATCTCGAGATCAATTTCGGATGACAAGAATTTATTGAGGGCGTATCAATCAATATATGCACATGCAACCAACCTGTCCAAATTGAGGGCCAGATTATACTCAACATGTTACTAACCCAAATAAATTTCTGAAAATGAGAATTATCAAAAAAACTTCTAGCCGCATGCAAACACCATGTGGTACATTATAGTTACATCATCTAAACGGAAATAGGAAATTCTGCGTTACATTGCATCATCCAATACGTCAGTCTGCCATCCAAAAACATGGCGGAATTTCCTCCATGGTTTCTTTTCATTCTTTGTTTTTATCTCATATTAAATATGATTAGTTTGTTTGATTATCCCACAAGTTATCCATGTGTAAATCCCTTGTTGATTTTCTTTCATTTACATACATACCACCCAATTCTTATCAATTTTCATATCTAACACCTAAACTTTGATTTTTTACATTTATACCACCCAAATCTTTATAATCATATCTAAAATACCACTATTTTAATTTTAAAAAGTGAAACACGCGATCTGAAATATGTAAAAATTGAAATTGGCGTGATAAATATGTAAATACATAAGAATTGACTTGTATGCATGTAAATCTTCATTTTTCCATAGAACGGAAGCAAAATCCAATTAATTATATTATTAAATATTAAAAATAATTTATGAGTTGGTAGAGTTTTCAATGATCCAAGTTGAATGATCCTTTTAATTATTTATATATTGAGTTTGAATTGAGCTTAAATTAGACCTTAGTTTTTACATATTGATTAAATTTGATTATTAGCTTCTTTACCAATTTCAAGCTAAAATAAAGCCTTTGCTTCAACCTACATAATTATGTACTTGATGATAATGACTTAAATATATATCATAACTTGTTATACTGAGAGAGAGAGTAATAAACAATAATGAATAATATCCCCTTCATAAAATATTTTGTCCTATTTATAGGGAGATAATACAATGGTGATATTAGAAGGGGTCAGTGCTAGGGTATTGATGTTATTTTACATGTATGGGCTTATTGTCTAGCTGCCTTCTGGCTCGACCGGCTATTTTAGTTGACTTTGAATGGACAAGGCTAGCTCATGTTGGTATGGTCTAATCAGTTAATCCATTTTAATTAATTATCCTCAATCCCTATTGAGGAGTCTTTTGAGTCTCCACGTGATGGTTAAAGATAATTTGTGGAACTGGATCATTCTTTGGATCAACTCTATTGGGAGAGTGGGGGTAGGCTATCACATCGAGTCACTTCTCTATAGTAGTTGGCACGAATGCTCTTTCAATTCATGTTCAACCAGATGGCTTGCGCTTGGATCATTAGGCCGTCTTCTTATTTGCCTGGTGGCTCAGTTGGTTTTAGGTTGGTTGGCTCGGCTCATTCTGTCAAATGCTCGCCAAGATCTCTTGGCAGTGGGTCTGCTTTTTTCGTATTCTTTCCTTCTACATAGTTATATCTCTTTAAGGTTAGTGCAGACATATTTTTTAAGTACATATTTTAGTTCTTTGATTCTCTTCTTAAAAACAATGTTGCAATAAAAATAAGAGAATTAATGCAAAAGTATATTATATTTATTTTTCATTAATGATTCAATAATTAAAATCCCTTAATTTTGGTTCTCTTAATTCTTATAATAAGGATGCGATGAGACTCCTTCCTATTCCAAATTTGCTTCATGCTTACTTTTGTTTGAGTCGGCCGACTTTCCTGTCTCAGCCATTGTGTTGGATAACATGACAAAATAGTATGTTGACATTCCCATCAAGGACCTGATTTTCTTTGCTTTCAGGAAGTTGAAAGGATATGACCACCTAGAAGGTGAGATAAGAAAGAAGGCCATCTTGAAGATTAAGAAAGATGCACTCATGCTACCAGATTAGGTGGGGTTGTTTGATTTGATCCTCTACATTGTGTAGAGGAATGCTTACCTGAATAAATTCATTCTTGAAAAAAACACCCAAGCTTAGCTACAACACAAGACCCTACAATTGAGCAAGTCACTCAAATGGCTTCTAGTGTTCTCCCATTATTTTCATCATTGCTCCCTGGTGAGGGTACTATGTCGATTAAAAGAACTAAGTGGAATCAGTTTCTGGGTATGAGTGTGTCGTGTTTTCGAGAATTGATTTTTTTTTAAGAAGACTTTTGTTTTTTTTTTATTTTAAGACATCTCCTTGTACCCAACTTTAGTATACCTCAGTGATGATTGAACTCCGATAAAATCAAATGAATGTCCAACCAGAGCGCTAGTGGTAGCATACTAGGTGCTAGAAAGGGCGGTCTTCTCTTGAGCAAGGACTGTGGGTTAATCGCCTAGAGAAACCCCCTTGAAGGATGCGAGGAATTAGCTAATTGGCTCCAAACATCTTGAGAGTTAGTTGCTTGACTTTTTGACAAGTATGAGGTTTTCTTCGCTCAATTAGTAGAGATCCAGTGAGGAGAGGTGAAGCGTGAACTCATAGATTGTATGAAGAAGATGGAGAAGATGGAGAAGGTGGTGACAACTCTTCGTCAGGAGCTATCGGGTGTTTGGGAGAGATCATGCTATTCTTGAGGCAATTCAATTTAGATCGATTGAATCAATTTAGAATGGACGTGAGTTCTTGTATAAAAGACTACTTTAGCTGGAGTATGTCTAGGTCGAAGCAGCGACACATACCCATGTAAGATATTTTATCTTAGATTAATTATCAAGCACTTTATTCTAATTTAGGTGACTTTTCTAGAATAAAAATCTTTTTTTCCTCATTTCTTTTATTCATGTGATTTTGCTGATAGCTTGTTGCAAAAATAGTTTGCTTTCCTTTTTACCTATGTGGGATAGATAGGCTCCTTTTTGTCCTTATATATAAATGGCATGGGTTTATGTGATCTTTCATTATCTGCTCTCTTACATTCCTTTCATTGTTTCTTATTCTATTCTTGCACTCTGTTTGATGGCTCGTCGATATTCTAGGCAAGATTTCAGATCGGATGTCATGGATGACCGATCTGCATAATTCCGGATGAGGTTGATTTGCTGCAAGAGATTTGCATTTTCGACTCCACTATCAATATTCAATTCACTGGTAAGGCCGATCGAGAAACTTCAGTTTACAAAATTGATCTTCTTGTCTATAAGGATCAGTTCTGGTTTGGACTTTGACTATCACATTATTCCGAGCTATGCTCCATCTTTGCCAACTATGATGTCATCCCCACCCAGATTATGCCTAACTTCATTGTCACCATTACAACCAATATTATGTTATGCTGGAGATTAGGAATTCGATGGTCCATCAATCTATTTATCTATTTATTCACATTCAAGGTCAGCTCAAATGTGTTTGTCTAATTATCAAACAGTTCTAGCTATTGGGTTAAAAAAAAACATGATGGATTAGATGCCCTAATTCTGCTTGGGTCCCTCCCTTGGGGGTTGTTAATTCAAACTGTCTTTACTGGGGAAGTCCCATCAAAGGTGAAGATAAAGGTGCGACGTAGGTATTGATGGAGGCCAACAAGGTGAAGAGAAGCAAGCTATTTGTCCACTATTAGCTCAAGCGCCTCTGAAGCCTGTGAGGTTGAGAGGGAGGTGACGATGACTATCTGCTCATTCAAGAAGAAGGCTCTCTTTCTTGCTCTCCAATGTTGCCATTAGAGCAGTGGAGTGACCAATACCTAAGGTGGTTCTTGTTATAGGGCTCAAAAACTTGGAAGGTACGAAATATCATCTACTTGATTTCTTCTTCAACAACTATTTTTAATGATTTGGGACATTTAGCTAATCCTCATTAAGAGATGATCCCTGGATATTTATGCTTACATTTTATATATGAATTGATACTTCTCTAAATGATATCTTTTTCTTTACAACGACGTCAAAAACTTAATGCAAATGTAAATAAAATATTTAAATGATATTTTAAAATTGGAACTACACAAGTATATGTATCTTTATCAAGTAATATAGGATTTTTTGATTAAACCCTGAGATATCGAACCCACAAGGAAAGTGGCTAAACAACGCAAATATAAAATTAACTTTTTACTTTTTAAGAAAGTTCTTACTTAAACTAAATATAATACTCTAGGAAATAAAATTCAATTCTTTTTGTTAATTTTTATAATTTGAAATAAAAGTAAACAACAACTTTAACTAAACTTTTATAAGATGTAAGAAAATGCAAATAAAATATATTTTTCTTTTTTATGAATTAGTAACAAGTTATGAAATTTTGTTGTGGAAGTATACTAAATGTATTTTGCCAAATAGGAGCAATTATATTCTTTACCCTTACTAGAGATGCTATAAAGAATATAAGTTAATTTATTGTTTTAAAAATCTTGAAGACAGGTTAGGCAGGAAACATACTAGCTCTCACTCTAGAGTTTCCTCGACTCCCTTCACCTAGGGACTAACATCTCATATCAAAACATAAAACAATAAATCAAATTGGTGGGGGGGGGGGACTTTAGCCTGTCACTCTAAAGTCCTTTAATTCTACACCCATCAAAGTATATCTCCCTATTATTTGCACTCAACCATATGAATTACATTCTCATCCATATAATCTTATATGAATCTTTCCAATTGCGGACTGAGACAATACCATACCAGTTCTTACATGTTATCAAAACATATTTTAACATCTTAATTGTCCAAATCAAGAAATAAATGAAGTGCAAGGTTTTGAATCATCACAACTTCTTCCAACATTAAAATCCTATACTTCACATAACATACTTTCATATCTTTATTACTTCATCATATTAAGGAAAAAGATAAAGAAAACTACTCAGAATTCATGGAGAAAATACAATCACAACTTGGTTTAAAAGAAGAAATCATAGTGAAAACACAAGAAGTCTTAATTAAAAACTAAACATAATAACAAAGATAAAGACTTATCTGTAAATCCACTCTACAACACTCTTAAAGTTTCTTTGAAACTTTGCTTTCCTTACAATGCTTCTTAGAGGTTGGCGCCAAACTCTGAGGACTCCAAATCTCTAATCTAATCCTAATACAAACTAAATTTAAGTAGAAGTAGTGAAGTGGAGTAGTAGCTAATGAATGAACACTGATACACTACTTACCCACTCTACAACAACCACACTAAAACACTTTAATTTACTCTCTTACTAGACTCTATAAAACTATAACCACACACACACACTGACCCTCAAGTCATCTTTTTTAATACTTTTCAACAGGTGCCTTCATATCTCTTCAAATTGTGACTAAATTCAACATATCTTCCAAAAGATGCATCCATTCAAGATTCTTTTGAATGAAATTTGGCCCCAATAGGAAGTTAGCCATGTCTGACCAAGAGATGCCTTAAAAACCTATTCAAAATCACACCAAAAATTAATTAAGTCCTATTTTATAACTGCCGCGTTAAGTGCGAGGTTCCGGCGCTTAGCCGTGGTTCATTTGGCGTGTAAGCTCCAACTCTGGGCACATAGACGCGGGGCCTTGGAGTCTAAGCGCGGGTTCAGGCGCTTAGCCGTGACAGATCTTTTCTTCAATTTTCTTTATTTTTGCTCTAAATTTGATCCTTTTTCACTTCTTTCATCACATTCATCCATTTAATCATACTTGCAAGAAAATACACAAAATACATTCCATTAAAGTGCAATATCATCAAAAATATGTATAAAAATGTACATAAAAACACTATATATTTTAGGTGTATCAAAATTCCCCCAAACTTGAAATGTTACTTGTCCTCAAGTGACACTATAATCATATAAAATCATACAAGTAAATTATGTGATGAGTTTCTTAAGAAGTTTCTAAAATTTTTCTCTAGAAATATAGTAGTCTAATTTAAAAAAAAAATTTAGTAAATGAGACCAATAAAAAGTTTAGAAATCTCTTAGGTAAATGTTTATGAAAAATTTAAGTTCCTATCTTATTCAGAAATACTTGTAGATTTTTCAAAATATAGGGCTTAGGCATTTTATTTTCTTTACTTAAAAAATCTTTACTGAAAAATAATTATACTGACTTTATTATATTTTTAAGCTTTAAGATTTTCTCAAATCTTATACTCTAAAAAGATCAGGTGTGGAACCAATTTTTGTTTAGGCCCTTAAATCCTCAAGTTTCTCCTTCTATTTCACATACCTTTCTTTCACTTTTTCTTTTCTTTTTTTCTTTTTCTTTTTCTTTTTTTCTTTTCCTTTTTTTTATAAGATAAGGATTACTATATTTGGATAAGCCTTTAATGATTTTGAATTCCACCATTCCTTTCCTAAAGCATAAGGTAGATATATATCTTTAACTAGAAATATAATAAAAGTTTTGAAAATTAATTTCAATAAAAGAAACTTAAGTATTAAAAACAAAAGTCTAATCCTTCTATTTTTCCAAAAATACAACTTTTCCTACTAAAGATAGTTACAAAATATTCATCATTTCTTCACTAAGAAATTTTTAACTTTAAAATTTTTATCATTACTATAAATTTTTAACTAAATTCTCTTACTCATTTCTATATTCAAAATTTTACTTCTCTAATATAACTTCATTCACATAATTATTTTTCAATCAAAAATCCAAATTTTTATTTATAGTATATTTGAGAACAAATAAAATTTTAAGTTTCTTTTTCTTTTTGAAAATTGGTTTTTCATCCCCTCAAACATTAAAATTTTCATTATGATGAAACATTTAAGCATTGTAAAAAGATACATGGGTACGAATTGAAAACTATAAGTATCATTTTTACAGGAATTTTTAATATCTTAAATATGCAGGTATAAAAATTTAAAATAGAAAAAAAAATAACTAGATCAAATTTTTAACTTCTTATTTTAATAGGGATTCAAAAGACTTCTAATGTAGTGGAGGAAATAAAAACAAATTCACACACTTAATTAAATAGAAATCCATAACTAAAATATATGGTAGTAAATTGAAAAGTTTAGTATGAAATTTATATAGTGTATTTTTATAGGGTTTTAAACTTCATAAATAGGTTGTAGAATAAGTTCTAAATTAACAACAAAAACACTACCAAATCACTAACACATCTACTACCACAAACACATTCACATCACAAACATACAACATCCACAAACTAAATTGTCTCAATAACTATTACAATAGTCAGAAAGACATAGAATAGTTCACATAACAACCACAAATAAAAATAAGCAACACAACAAAAATAAAAAGTCCACACAAATATCACATAACATAATATAACTCAAATGAACTATAAATCCTAATCATCTTCTTCCTCCTCCTCATCATCTCCTTCGTTCCAGGTATGAGAAGTCACATATGGGGTAAATTGTTGATGAGTGGGTATCACAACACTAAAATCACCTCTGATCAATCTATCCATGTAATTGTGGTAATTCATCTCATACTCACTATGCTGTTGAAGATAATTCCCCATATGATCTACTTTCCCCTCTATATCGTGAACTCGATCTCCAGTGTAATTTACATTATCTTTTATCTTATTTAAAAGCTTAATCTGCGAATCAGAAAACTGACCTGAAGAAGCCTATGATGTAGAAGCACGAGAGGAAGATGCAGCAGAAGTAGATGCAATGGATACCCTAGAAAATCCTCCTCTCCAGCCAAACAGTGAATGCTCAGAATAGGTCTTAACATTTGTGCTGATAATAGGCTTAAGAGGCAGAAGTACCTCTTACCAATTCTTAGATTTAACACCAGCCAACTCACTCAATGAAAATATAAGGGAACCAAGTCCCATACCTGCAGTGGTGGCAGCTCTGCCAGACATCCAAATAAAATCATAAATAATATTTCCAATATCTATCACCTTCCTCTACTGAATACAATAATTTAAAGTGGCCCTATCTCTAGTCACCTCGCTCATATGATTTGTAGGAAGTAACTTAGATGATATAAAATAATGCGAAGCCTTAGAGGTGGCATTAACCTTGAAGTGGGGAAATTTACTCTTCTCTCTTTAGTGATTTTTCATAATCCCCTCCCGTCAGTCAAAGCAGAAATAATCTCATCCAGTTCTTTCTAAGAAGGATTGTAATTCGAATAAAAAAAATGTACTCAGCAGCAATTGATAAAATTCATTTGTTACCTAAGGAGTAAAGTGTACCAACGGTCCTCGAACAAACACAAAGTTTTCTTATGTTTCCAGGAGATTTGTATAGAACTCTCGAACGACAGAAGTAATAACAACGGCAGTGAAACTGCAGAATCTATCCCACAGATGACTTATAATCATGTCTTTAATAACTCTACCGGGCTTATCAAATCCACGTTCTTGAATAAGTTATTGTGAATGTAATGCTTGTACATAACGATCTTGAGCTTTAGAGCTAACGAACTTGTCAGAGCCGAAAGTGGCTTTCGACTTGCTCCTCTTCGGTGCCATTTCTAAAATTTGTATAAAAATCACTATAAATCCAACATTCAAGTCAAAATCACTAAACTTAACTTCCAAAGGCTTAAACTACTAAATCCAAGTAATTTCCAAAGCTTTTTCTCAACATGAATAGTGATTTTCAAATTTCTCCAAAATGTACTCAAAATATATGGTGAAAATACTAAAAATTTTACTTAGGAGTGGTGATCTTACCTCAAGAAGATCAAATCTAACAATTTCCACTTGAAACGGCTCAAGAATTGCAATGCTTGGTGATGCCCTAGCCTCCTATGTCACGAATGCTGAAGGTTGAAGATGACAAAGTGAAAATTTTTGTGATTTTTTGGGTTTTAAAACATGAAAACTGAATTTCGCGAACAGGTGCCTAAGCGCGAAAGTACGGTACTTAGCCTCGGAGCACTGGCACGTAAGAACGGCGCTTAGCCGCGAACTCACTGCTATCGATTTTTTCCTTAAATACACAATTTCTCTCACTTAATCAACCCTTAAATTGTTTTATAAGTATATCATCATCTTATATCGTCTTATCTTCAAAATTACGCTTCTATAGAATTAAAAAAGATTCAATACAAGTTTTACACAAACATAAACTTTTACTTAATAAAATAAATACAAATTACAATTACAAAATTTAAGTCTTTAATCCAATATCCTTGGATAAGATCTATTCATATCTAATCTTATTTAAACACTTTAACATAACACTAAACACAAACTAAAAAGACAAAACAAATATATAGGGCTATCAAAAAAGCTCGTTGTTCGCGAACAGTTCGTGTTCGATTCGCCAAAGTGTTCGTGTTCGATTCGTTCGATAAGCAAACGAGACGAACACGAACAATTTTCTTCATTCGGTTTGTTAAACGAACCAAACACGAATATTGATGCGTTCGTTCGTGTTCGGTTCGTTAGTGTTCGAAATATAATTATATACTCCAAAAATTTATAATATTTTAAAAATTAAATCCTCTAAATTATAATGTACGAGTAAATTATTAATAATAATATATTTATATAATATTAATATAGATATTATATATTTATATAATATAAATTATATAGTTAATATAATATATTATATATATTATTTATAAATTTTAATAACTTAAAACAAATGTGAAAGCCTTCGTAAAAGGCTTATTTCCGAAGGCGGAAGCCCTAACCTCTCATTTCGCCATTTCTTTCCTCTCGAAAGCACGCCGCTCTCTCGGTCTCTCCCGTCTCCTCTCCTCTCAAACTTTCGGCTGCTCCTTCTCTCAAAATAGCGAAAAACTTCTCTCGGTGCCTTCTCAAACTTCCGGCTCTCTCTTGTCTCCTCTCCTCTCGAAAGAACTTCTCTCGGTGAGAGCTTAGGGTTGATTGTTTGTGTTCGTTCTCTAATCTCTACCGGGTCTGTCTTCTTTGAGCATTTTTTCTATAATATTTTCAGGTATGCCTCTTAGCTTAAATTTTCAGAAATTTTTTTAGGTTTATTTAAATTTTTTTGAGTGAAACCTAGGTTTTTAAGTTTTTGGGAGTGAAATCCAGATATGTGTATCTTCTTATTGACTGTAGATCTGTTTTTTTTTTTGTGAGCACTGGGACCTTGGCCTATTATGCACTTGTGTTGTAATGCATACAGGCTTAAGCATTTATATTGTGGGTGAACGATCAAAGTCTTTCTTAGCCATATGAATTTTTCGACACTTCATGGCTTAAAGGGAGATTGAGAGTGCCTCTGAGTATGATTTATGTTTTGATTTGTTTGGAGTTTAAGAAGCTAAGCAAATTGTTCAGAGTTCTATTTTCCTATATTGTCTTCTATTTTCCTATATGGAAACTTGTCTTCTGAATGTAAATATTGAGCCTTAGGGGTTGCTGATTCTAAGCAGTATCTATGTAGAATTTATGCTGCATGTTGCCAAACTACAAAAAAAAAAAAACATTGGCAAATCCTGAATTAAGTACAGGAAAAACTTATGCAGTCTACAATGGTGTTATTATTATTTATATTCTTTATTGCTTTCACTGCTATGATGGTAATGAATTACTGAGTATGCTAGAAAATTAATGTATTCCTTTTGTGGGAAAGAAAATGATTTTAATGCCAATGTTTGATGTATGCTTTCACCATTACTTCTCTGTAGTAGACTTTTTATTGGAGAAACTTCTTATGTTTGCTAAAGTACACATGCTTTGTACTGAGTTTACACAATAATGAACCATTTTTAATATTTTCAAAGATGAAAGATAGACATGTGGGGATGGAGTGATGATTAGATTCTCTTTTGGAGAGAACAACAAAAACATAGTGTTGATTCAACGGGCCAACTCGATTACACTACATAATGTGATGATTTTTTGAGCTCTCTTTATACTTTCTTAACATGTTTGCATTGAGTTTACCTTGGTGCTTTTGGTCATTCTGATACTAGAGATGTTTGGATGTTCCACTAGGGAATTCTTTTGGATCCCCCCACTTGCATGCATTTGTGAGTTATTCAAAGATGATGTTAAATTATGGCTTGATATTTACACTTTATTAGGCCCTTTAAAAGTTTTATTTCATATGCATTATAACAGTAAAGTTGTAGAAGCTTGGAGTGGCAATGTTTTGGATGGCTCAAATAATAAAACATATTAGGCAATGACTAGATTAGCTTCATTCATACTATCTATTTTGATTGAGACAAAATAGATTATGCTGAGGTGAAAGAAGAGCAGGGTGATTTTATTTCTAAATATATTCCACAAAAAATTCATTCTTTTTTCTACTTTTGGTTTATGGTTAAGTGAAAGTTCACATCATGAGTTTTAAATTCATGTTGTTTACTACTTTTTGGCTTCTGACAATGCTTCTGGTTTCTTGTTAAGGATGGATGTGGCTTTAATGCTAGATAGTCTTTAATTCTATCACTCTTTTGGCTTTAAAGCTGAAACCATCTCTCTCTCTCTCTCTCTAAGTTCTGCTATTGAGTTTTAAGTTTCTTTTTCATTTAAAGGGCATTGACTCTTAGATATTTACTTTTTTGTTGTTTCGTACACATCCATGCATGAAATCTCAAGTTATATTATATTTTTTGTATAGATATTTACAATGTTAAATGTTGAACATTCTCAATCTGTATCAAATGAAGAACAATTGCCACTTGCAACCCAAGAGGGAATTGATACTTCTCAACCTATTGATCTGACTTTAGGAAGCACTAGTACTGAAATGCAAGATAAGAAAGGCAGGAAGAGAAAATCATCAGTGTGGGAGTATTTCATAGATATTAAATCAATTTCCAAGGGGGTTGAAGTATCGTTTGTTCAATGCATTTGTTGTGGGGTGAAAATCCTCAGACTAAAGTCAGGTAAAACTTCACAACTTCTTAGGCACGTTAAGGAATGTGCTAAGATAAAAGCAAAAAGTCAACAAATTGACTTTTCAGATAAGAGACAAAAGTTACTAAACTTCTTGCCTTCGGAAGTTTAGGGTGATTCAGATATTCCTATTTTTTATGATCCTAAAAGTTATGATCAACAGCTTGTTAGAGAGGTGATTGCGAAAATGATAATTGTACATGAATATCCATTCATGATGGTTGAACATACTTGGTTCAATATATTGTTGAAAATGTTGAATCCTAACTTTCAAAGTGTTTCAAGAAACACTATTAAAAATGATTGCATGAAAGTATATGAGTTCGAGAAAGAAAAGCTTAAAACTCGTTTCAAAGATGTTCACATGGTTTCATTAACTGCAGTTTGTTGGACCTCCAATCAGACTATTGGATATATGTGCTTGACTGCCCATTACATTGATGAAACATGGAAGTTAAAGAAGGTTATTATCAACTTTATTGAGTTAGAGCCTCCACATACGGGCACTTACATTTGTGATGCTATTTGTGAGTGTTTGTTGGAGTGGCAGATTCAGGATAAAATCTCTACAATAACTTTTGATAATGCAAGTAATAATGATGTGGCAGCTTCTTCTTTAAAAGCGAATTTTCAATCACGCAGAAAGTTGCACTTCGGTGGTCTTTTTTTTCATGTAAGATGTTGTGCACATATCATCAATATAATGGTGCAACATGGTCTAAAGGAGATTCATGAAATCATCCAAAATATTAGAGAGTCAGTGAAATATCTGAAAAAATCTCCTGTAAGGTTGCATAAATTTGTAGAAGTGGCTAAACAATTAGGAATTGCAACTACAAGATCACTGTCTATTGATGTTTCCACTAGATGGAACTCAACCTTCAATATGTTGGAGTCTGCATTTATTTATCGGAATGTTTTTCATCACTATGCAATTAGGGATACAAACTACAAATGGTTGCCTGCTGATTCAGAATGGGTTAAATATGAGAAAATCAGAAAGTTTCTTTCGGTTTTCAGTAATGTTACAAAAATGATCTCGGCACTTCATATACTACTTAATATATTTTTACTCGCAGTTATGCATGTTAAAAAGGTTTTGATTGAGGAGTCATCGTCGGAAGATGATTGCATGAGACATATGGCTATGAGTATGCAACTCAAATTCAACAAATATTGGGGGAATGTAATCTTCTAATGTCTATTGCAGCAATTTTGGATCCTAGATTGAAACTTAAATTTATTAACTACACATTCCCAAAGATATACTCACATGATGAGATTGAACAAAATCTTAAAACTGTTCAAGATGAGTTGTGGGAAATATATGCTAATTATGTTCTTGATTGCAATGTTTCAAATGAGGGTTCTTCATCTACATGTGAACCTATGAGTTCCTCGAGTCAATTTGATGCAATGTTTGGGTTTCAAGATTTTGTTGTAGCTTCTGGATCTGTGGAACCTTCGAAACCCGATTTACAAGTATACCTTGAGGAGGGATTATTTGTGTGCTCGAGTGAAAATTTTGATGTGCTTGATTGGTCGAAAATGAATACACTGAAGTACCCTCGGCTTTCAATTATGGCTCGAGATATTCTATCAATACCTATAACCACGGTTGCCTCAGAATCTGCTTTTAGTGCCGGCGGTAGGGTTTTAGATGATTACAGAAGTAGTTTATCTACTAAAATTTTTAATGCATTGATATGTGCATCTAGTTGGCTTCGATCTACTCAAACAAATGCAAAGACACCTATGGTAATCTTTTCATTTTAGTATATTTCATTTATTCTTAATGCAAGATATCAATATTTCATTTCATTGTTTCATTTCAGCAAGAGATTCTTGACGTAGAGAAGCTTAATATTCAACTACCACACTTATGAAGGCAACTTAGCCAAGTCTAATCCATACAATACCTTTATTTCTAAGAATTTATACTCCATAGTATGGGTAAAACAGTTAAAAATGCTTTCACATCTATTGAATTCTGGAACATTTATACTCGGGAAAGTACAGGGTAAAACAGTTAAAAATGCTGTGTAAAACAGTTAAAAATGCAGGGTTATTTGTACTCTGGAATATGCTTGAACTGCTATTGATTTCTGGAAAATTTGTAGTCGAGAAAGTGCGGGGTAAAACGATTAAAAATGTCTGAGTAAAACGAGTTAAAAATGCTTGAGTTATTTTTACTCGGAATATGCTTTCACTCGCTATTAAATTCTGAAAAATTTGTATTACGGAAAATGCGAGGTGAAACGATTAAAAATGCGAGGTTATTTGTATTCTTTTGATTGTGGCTTTACCTTTGATTGTGGCTTTACCTTTGATTGTGGCTTGCTAACAAAATACTCCGAGGAGGTGTTGTTTAGAGGCTTTTCTTTTTTTCTTGGATTCTCGCTAACAATAAGCGGGGTGTTTTTATTTTCGAGAGAATGGTGCTGTAATGGAAGAATGGTGCAAAGGTAATGCAAATAATAATTGAATATATATAGTGTTATGGTTAATTTGGAGGTTTATGAATAGCAGTTTTGGCTGTTTTGGCTGTTTTGGCTGGGTATTACAATTTTAATTCTAGCTGCATTGGTGTTTCTTTCTGCTGCTTTGGAGAACCCATAACACCTCTAGTTCAAGTGAACTACACTTAAACTTCTTATCAATGGCCGGTTGTTTTACGGGCTTCGAGTTACGAGAGAGCTTCGGCGAACTCCTAAAATTGGTGAGAGGGATGTTTCTCTATCTCACCTCCCTTATTTGAGTTTGGTTGCACTTTTTTAGAGGATTGGGAGAGGTGCAGCAACTCCCAAAATTGATGAGACGGCTGTTTACCCCTCCTCCTTCCCTGGTTTGGTGAGACTGAATGTCTAACAATGATATATATCAAAGTTTGGGTGTTAGATATGTAAATATATATAATTTTTGTGATATGTATGGAAAATGTAGACTTTTGAGGGCTCGAACTTGCTCTAATTGGTACGTTTCCCTCTCTTCCCTCTCCGGTTTTAGAAATTATGATGCGAGTTTGGAGGAGAATGATCTTGTGAGATGTAATAATAGCTTATGGACTTTTCATACTTGTTGATTTCTCTATATACTCGATGCACATATTGCATTGAGGCTTGTAAGGCTAGGCGATCGGGTTGTGGATTTTGAGTTTAAAATATGGGTAGCTTAAACTTGATGCTTGAGCTTGACTTATGGTGTTGTGATTGTGAAGCTCAATGTGTTGCAACTTTTACTCCTTATAATGGCGAAATTTGGATAAAGTGGAACTCTAGCAGCACTTGAGATGTAAGAATGATGATGCGGCTTGCCTACTTGTAAAATGATGGATGCATCATTTTACATACTTGCAGACTTCATTGTTTTATACTTATATTTATAGCAGAATCTGGATAAAATGGTTTTTGATGGATGCATCATGCAACTTCATTGTTGGATACTTGGATCCTTCAGCTGGTACTCTATGCTCTTACAATGATATTTTTTATTCTTGTATTAGTTGTTTCAGAGCTAAAGATGATCATCTGCGTCATTTTTAGCATTAGGTACTCTGCTGAGTTGAGCAAACACTAGTTTTTCCACTGCAGTTTTCTATGTGTTTGTTTATTTGACAAAAAATTAACTTCTGTCAGGTAATGTCACACGATTTTCTGCTTGTAAATTATTATAGGTATTTCAAATGAAATATTTGGATTTACTTGTTTTTTTTTTAATTCTTTACTTCAATTTGTTTATCTGTAATATATTCTTGTTCTTATTTTCGAGAGAATGGTGCTTGTAATGTAAGCGAGTCTTTGTTTTGATTTACGTATAATTTGTTTGGTAAATCAGTGGGACTTCCTTGAGGTATCTAAAAGCTTTTCTGGTGTAAAATTATGAAAAAATTATGGCAATCCGTATGAGGGACCCTAGTGACTTGATTTTTTCTTGTATTAAGAAGCATTGAGTCTGTAGGATTTTTTTCTTCATGTCTTATGAGAATTTTGCCAAAATTTTTTTTGGTCTGTTATGGAAATCAGAGGATTTTTTTCTTCATGTATTAAGAAATGATTTCCATAACAAGCATCGAAGCGAGAATTTTGCCAAAATTAAGAAAAACTCGACAAAATTTAAGCTTGTTGATCCTTAACCATCATTTTTTTTCTTCATGTCTTAAGAAATGATTTCCATAACAGCACCAGAAGCAATGAGTTTGTTGATATGATGCACAAGGGAAATGTTGGTTTTGGCAAAGCTCAACAAAATTTAAGCTTTGGTCTGAGGGATGCACTGAAGATTGGTTAAGGTAAATAACACCTTACATTATAGTCATGATAGTTTTTTTCAGGTATACGTTTTTGATCCTTAACCATTATTCATAACTATATAGGAGTTCTATACTTCCTGTTGTAAAGAATGCTACATCCACACCTTTAATCTCAAATATTGGTAAATGTAATTTTGTTCTTAACTAGTTTTATCATTGATTCATCTTTTATGATTTTTAGATTTTTATGTTTTATTTGGCTATATGATAACTATGTTAATTTTTAATTTGCATTATTGGATATGATAGATTTGATATTATTTCAATCTTATCGTTGTAACAGTTTTTTTATTAAAAGGAATTGGTTAGCTTATGTTTTGATAGGGTTGAATGAGAAATTAAAAGGTTAAATCGTCCGCTCATCTTCTTTATATCGATTTGCAGATTTGATTGAGAAGCACATTGATGAAATTGTTGCACTTGAGACTTGGAGCAATGGGCAAGAACTACTAAGAAGATCAAAATTACCAAATTTGTTTTTGTATAGTTTTTGTAGGACTTGAAAGGACTACAATTATGAAAGTTTTGTTAAAGCGATTAATTTCTCTTTTTTTTCTTTTTTTTTTTGTAAATTTTCATTTTTTTCCATCTTTATTCATATGATTTAGATAAATTCAAAATTTTCTATTGCGTTATGGTACCAATCAATTTACTAGCAATATTTTTTTTTTCAAAAGTAATGCCTTTTTAGCTCAGATAAAGAAATACCTAATAAAATATAAGCACAATAAAGAAAGTTCATAAATAATATAAATAATTTCGAACAATTCGAACAATTCGAACAGGGCAAAAAATTTGAACAATTCGAACATTCGAACATTTCGAACGATTCGAACAACTCGAACATTTCGAACAATTCGAACTAATTTCGCACAAATCGAACCGAATACGAACAGTAAGTTCACGAACAATTTCGAACATGAACCAAACACGAACAAATATAATTTCAAATGAACCGAACACGAACACCTGTCGTGTTCGTTCGAGTTCGGTTCGTTTACACCCCTACACATATATAACACTTAACATACATAAAACATTTAAACACTAACTCTTAACACAATAGATTTAACACATAACACAAATATTGAACTTAATTCCTATCTCCGTGGAATATACCCTCCATTAATTCCATGTGAACCATTTGGTATATAGATTTGATAGAACGGGCAATGGTTGTAACTCTTGTTGAATCTTCTTCTATCCACTTGTTCTTCAAAAACATCGCTTTATCCACTTCTTCAATATGACTAGTATGACTAAATTGCATTTTAAATTTCCATCCAATATATGCTAAATGTGCATTAGTTTCATTTACTTTTGCTTCAATTGATGCAACATCAGCCTCGATCTTTGTAATCTTTTCTGATATTCCTTAAATACTAATGGCTATAAATCCGTTATATAACTCTTGCACACAATCAGAAATAAACTTCTTCTTTTTTGGATCATCCTTCTTCTTAATTTCACTCTCCCAAGAAGACATTTCTATAATTTAAACTCTTCTGTAAGACTCTTAGGATGGAAAATTGGAATGAGATGTATTCCCTTTAATATGATCCCTTTTTATAGAGTTTAGATGGCCCAAAACCTTCTTCCCACATCCTCAAACCTTCCATAAATGTGCCATGAAACTTCCCCAGGATAATGGCTTCTAGAAACATATTTTTTCACTTTTTTATAACTCTAACGCCTAAGTGTCAACTGTTGGCACTTAGCCTCTAGTGCTCATTTTAGCACATGTCTGCTAAACGTCCGAAAACTCATTTTAACTCATCCAAATTATCATTTAAGGTCTCATTAATCTCCACTAACGTAATATAATCAATATACTACCATAGAATTCTTACTTCAAACCAAACAAAGCACACAAAACGAACTTAAAGGAAAGCACACCGATAACTATGGGTTGCCTCCCACAAAGAGCATGGTTTAATGTCGTCAGCCTTGGATAGGTTGCACCTTACGCTAGACATATTATGTTGATCTTATTATTGTACTTTTGAGGGTAACTGTCTAGACTCTATACTAGGATGATTCATATTTTACACGCCATCGATCACATCATGTGTAAATAGGGAATGACTGACAAGGCTAGACATGTGTTCTGAGGCAAGAGACATGGGAACTTTATAACGCATGGTGTTGAGGGTCAGATAGTTGAACCGCCCCGCGCACTTTGCGTTAATTTAAAATTTCTTTTATTTGATAAAGATGTGTATAAAGATATTCAATAATCGCAGAGCTATCTTTCGACGCAAGTATACGCATCGCTCAAGTAATACAAGGCTCTAGTGAAGTCCTGGATATCGATCCCACACGGATAGCTCAGAGGCTACAGTCAGAGGCTACAGACAAGGATTATAGAAACTAATTTAAAATCAAAACTTTAAAAATTGATTTGCCTATCTGTCACTAATATGCAATCTTAAATAAGATAAAGTTCTAATAAACTAGTTCTACCACAGTTAACTAATTCTACTAATAAAGTGAAGTTCAAATATATAAGCAAGAATTCTTCTCATTGTTAAGAAATTTAAGTGAATGGATAATTAAAATTAGTTTAAAAACGGTGTTGTGCCAAATAGGAGCATACCTATTTTTTACCCTTTGGTCCAGGCATAAAGAACATTGACTAATCCTATGCTTGGTTATTGAATCTGCGGCTAGGCTGGGAGGATACCGACTCTCACTTCGGAGCTCCCGCGTTCCCCTCGCCTGAGGGCTAACATCAACATTTCAGCACCCAAATGATAGGACTGAATTGAGGATTTTATTATGTCACTCTAAAATCTCCAATTCTACGCTCGATAAATATTATTTCCCCATTTATTTGCACCCTAATTTCAAGGACTTTGACCTCCATGAATCTCGGTTGTAATCTTCACTATAGTTGTTAAAATCAACATATTTTAACTGTTTAATTGGACAAATTGAAAGTAAATTAAGATTTAAGTGGAAAGATTATCACAACTTCTTTTAAAATTCTCTTAGCATATTAATTTAAATTACCATTTCACAAAAATATCAAAACAAGGAGAAAGATAGAAAAACTACTCAGATTTCATGGACAAGATACGATAAAACTTGGATTTCATATATAAAAACAAAGTTTAACAAACTAAAATAAGTAAATACAACTTATCTCAAATTCTTCCTGAAGCAAACTCCGTGTAGTTATTCTGAATCTCTTCCTTTCTTTATAGCACACAGAATTCTCCTTTGAAATGACAAGGATCAAGAAATCTCTCACTTCCCTTCTTTTCTTACAATCTCTTGAAGAATTCCTCACAAATATCACTAATTGAACTCACTATCTAAAACTATAATGGAAACAAGACACTAACTAACACTCAAGTAGTGACATACTATAAACTTGGTAGACTCACTGACAACAACAGAGAACAATAAGGGACACTAATGGACACCATTTTTGGCCCCAAATTGTTTCTTTTAAAGTAGTTGAAGAGTTTCCAAAGCATCCCTTCAAAAAACGTCCACACTCGATGCACCTCGTGAGAGAACAGACTTTACCACCGTCGGCGGCCTCAAGCGCGCTGTCGGCGGCCTTCAAAATACTTAGCCTTGGACTCCCTTTCATAAGGCCCATTGTCGGCGGCCTCGATCTCACTGTTGGTGGGCTCCCTTGAAATATTTTTCTGAACTCTCGGGAAAAATCCACCGTTAGCGCCGTCGAGCTCGCCGTTGGCGCCCTTGTCAAATCTTCACATTTTTGGTCCTTTTTGCTCTAGATTCGCTCCTTTTTACATTTTTTCACTCCATTGTCCATAAATCAACATATCTGCAACAAATCATAAAAAATACCCTTCTTTAAAGTGCAATATCATCAAAATCAATATAAAATAGGCATGAAAATCTTAACATATTTTTAGTGGGTTAAAATCCCCCTAACTTAACTATTACTTGTCCTCAAGTAATTTTTAGTACTACATAAAAGCAATGATTCATTGTGGTAAAGTTTTAATTTAGAAACACTATGTTTTTGATTTAAATAAATATCATAGTAAGCCTTCTTAGAAAGATTTTTAAGTAATTAGATTAACTCTGCAGATATAAGGCTATCTAGTTATCAAGTCTAAGAGTTCTAGTCTTCTATTTATTTCAAGAATGACTATATGTTGCAATATTAATTCACTTAGAATATTTAGATGATAAGAAATTCATGAGAACACTACTAGTAAAGAAACTAGTCTGTAATTATAAGTTTAGAAATGTATTTTGTTTTCCCTTTAGGTTAATCCCAGTGAAGCCAATTTTTGATAAGGCATCTCCTTAAGCTTCTCCTCACTTATTTGTCATTTTCTTTTTATTTGGATTGCTTTTCAATCCTTTATATATATATATATATATATATATATATATATATATATATATATATATATATATATATATATATATATTTCTTTTCGAGGATTGTTTTTCAATCCTTTCTTTTCCTTTTTCTTTTCAAGTGAGGATTACTTATATCCGGATAGTACGTCGATGATTTTGATCTTCACTCTTTTTTTCCTAAATTTGAAACTTATAGCATTCCTTTACCTTATATATAATTCATAATATTTACATTATTGAGTCCCAATCTTTTCTTTCTTAACTAAATTCCTAAGATTCTTAATATTTTAGAATATAGTTTTATTTACCTTAAATAGTTAACTATAGTATTATCATCTTATACCAAATATCTTAACCTACAAAATTAGTTTTCATTACCAAAATATTTCTTTGAATCTTCTACAATATTTAAATAACATCTAAATATAGTTAACATAATTAAATTTATCACAAAAATCATGTCATAAATATTGAAAACATATTAATTTGAGAACACATAATAGTTAATATCTTTCTCCCCCCAACTTAAAGTTTTTAATAATAGAAATAATAGGGTGGAAAGAAAAAATTCTAAATATATAAATCATACCTTTGCACTTTAGGCATTTTCTTCTCTCTGAAATTTTTGCAGGTTCTTCTCAAAATTTTAACTTTAACTTACTTGTAATATTAGGAACTTTTCTACACATATAACAGTTCAGAGAATTTGCTGGGGTAATGAAATTTTGAAACAAGTATATAAAATAAAACATTTAACTACAACAATTAACTACACTACACAGGACAGTACGAAATAATATTTGCATTTCACAACACAATAAAAAACAATCTACTAATTAAAATAAGAGTTCACAATTACAACCACAATTATGCATCACAATCCAGAAATGAAATATAAACTACAAACATAATACAAATCTCAGAAAATAAAATAGTTCAAAAAATACAAATAACAAAATGAAAATACTACAACAAAACACAAATACATCACATCACAATCACAGATCAAAATCCCATGCTATGTCTTCATCTCCCTGGTCAGCAGGTGGACTGGGCTGATAATGAGTATACCGAGAACATTTTGGAAAAGTAACATCATGCTCACCTCTGTATCTAGCATGAGCATCATAATATGCAATCTCGAAATATGAATGCCACTGAAGATATTCACTATCATGATCATGTCTCCGCTTTAATCCTTCAATCCTTTGATCTATTCTCCCAAGTTTTTCATCAAAATTTTCAAAACTTCTCCGCTGCAGGGTTATTTCATTCATCAAATCATAAAGAGTAGGAGAGCTAGAGGCAGGAGGGTCATAACTAGTAGAGGGGATATCTCTACTGGTAGAAGGTTCTTTACTCCTACTCCCAGATCTCTATTCTTCATGGGATTCGTAAGTTTTCAAATTAGCTTTACTAATGGTTTTCATAGGATATACCCATTCTTCATCGTCTCTAGCTTCCACTCCAGACACTTGGCAAAGTGCATAAATTAGGCCCGGATGTCCTAAATATCCACTTGATTTGCTCTTTGCCGTGGCCATAATATTCTTGTAAATAATACTTCCCACATTTATACTTCTATTGTTCTGAATACAAAAAATTAGAACAGCTCTATCTCTTGATACTTCACTATGGTGATAGGTAGGTAGTAGAGTAGAACAAATCAAATAATGCCATGCCTTAGCTGTGAAATTCATCATAGAAAGAGGAAAGTTAATCCGTTCACGATGCTTACTTTTTCAAGTTCCTTTCTCATCAGTGAGAAAGTCAATAACATCGTCTAACGGACCTTCATAGTTCCAAATGTTTCATACTCGCTAGAATAATAATCGTGAAGCTCACAAAAAGAATTAATGTGGGTAGCATTAAAATCAATAGAAAAACCTCTTACTTTGACAGGCTCGTCCTCAAGTTGAGTCAGATTTGCATAGAACTCTTTTACAACTTCAACAGTAGCCTTGTTAGTAGAGTAACAGAAGTTCTCCCACTTCCTTTCTCTAATAACTCGTTCCACCTCTCCTCTAGAAGTATTGAAAACTCGATCTTGAATACACTTCTTTCCTTGGAAAGTTGAAGTGTATCTAGATTGGTTTTTAGCCTTTATAAACCGAGTCTCGTCAAATTCTAGTTGGCTCTTTTGACGTGGAGCCATTTTTCGATCTATCAAAATTACAAAAATCCAAACTAAATTCCAAAAATATAATACAATGGCTTCCAAAGGTGACTTAAAAAAATCTAAATCAAGTTCCATGAATTTCTTCCAAGTATTTTCTCCACATTTTTAATATTTCTGAAATTCCTCAATGTGAAAGAAATTCATGGTGAAAATAAAAAATTTTTTAGATAGGAGGAAAGCTCTTATCGAGGGAAGATGAAATTCGGTGTTAAAATGGGTTGAAATCGCTCCAAATCCAAGATCTCTCAAGCCCTAGGTCAAAATTTTCAGTGAATAAAGGTAATTTTTGGGATCTCGCCGTCGACGGGGTCATTCACGCTGTTGGCGGGCTCAATTAAATTTAATTTCAATAGTCTCGGGAAAAACATGCCATCGGCGGCCTCGAGCTTGCCGTCAGTAAGATTCTTAAATTTTGATCATTTTTCAATTTTTTGGGATTTCGATCAATTTTAAGCCTCGTTGTCATTCTTTTGATCATTTTAAACAAAAATTTTAAGTGATCAAGTAATGAATTAACACAAATAGACATACACACAATAAAACTTCACAATTATATATTAAATCCAAGTGTTACAATACACATTACATAACAAACAAGTCTGGTATTTTCTCAACCTAAATTCCTCAATTTAGCGTCGCAATGTAAGCCACAATACTCTAAACGCTGAAAACAAAACATTCTAAACATAATCTCAATTATACTGAGATTAAAAAGCAAACAGTCGAAAGCAAACAAACAAACATAGTTCAAATCAAATTCAACATAAAGAAACATAATAAGTAAAGCAATTCTACTACTCCTCTGAAACAGTGCTGGTTTCTCCTCTGATATCACCCATCACTTGCACATAGACGAACATGTTATAGAAAGGTCAGAATTGGAATTCTTCAGTTGAATCTTCTTCAATCCATCCCATTCTTCTCATTAAGTGTATCAAACTTGCTTTAAAACATCCAGTATAATCAATATGCTCTTTCATTCTCCAATCAAGGTGATCAAAGAAATCAGAGATATTGTTAACTGAATTCATTAAATTTTGTACCTGGTTCTCCAAATTCTTGATTCTGTGTAAGATCATCTGTGTCTTGTTCGCTACAAGAGGTTGAATTGGAACAGAGTTTTATGATGCTTGATCCATAATCACGCCCATATCATTCTCCTTATCATTGGCTGGGAACATTCTGGTTGGGTCTAAAGGTTTCCAAGGTAGAAGTACCTTCTCCCAAATCTCGTATGATACTTGAAACAGACTGCATATTGAGAAAATTGTTGAAGGATGTCCAAGCCTTTGAGATAATCCTTGAACGATCAGGCCAAAAACAGACTTCACAATAATTGATCCAATATCAATTGGCCATCCCATTTGAATGCAGTAGTTCAATATAACACTCTCTTTGGTAACTTTACCAATCTTCATTTTCGGTAATAATTTTACAGATATGAAATAGTGCCAATGTCTCGAAACTGGGTTTAAATGTGCAGCAGAAAAACTGACATACCCATTTCCTCCAACTTCCCAGTCTTCAGTTTCGTCCATCAAATATTGGTATATTTCATTCATCTTATCTCTCGTCAGCACGAAATTGGAATAATGGCAGACATAAACATTCTCAAGCATGTATAATTCATTATTTCTCCCAGAATTAAAAGTTATCCACCTACCTCGCTTCCTTGGTTGATTCCATGCAAATTGGCGTAAAACACCTTCACCACTGAAACGACTACTGCTCCAGTAGTGTAGCAAAATACTTCCCATTTTTGCCGCATGATCATTTCTTCAATTGCTGTCGAAAGATTGTTTAATCCACGATTCACAAAACCTTTTTCTTTAATTAGCCTCCTCTTTGACATCACTTTGTTGAAAAGTCATTGTGCCTCGGCACTGACGAACTTTCGCCGGTTGAACACTCGAAATCTAGGGTGATCTATGGAATTGGAAGCCATTAGAGAAGAATTCAAGGGAGTTTCCATTCATTTTTTTAGGAATATAGAGTTATGGAACCGTCCATAGAAATTTATAGGGGATAAATTCGCTAAAAACCACAAAAAACCATCATTTCAAACTCAAAAAAATTGCCCACTCGTCGATCTTGCTGTCGGCAGCCTCGATGGCGCCGTCAGCGAGCTTTGTGCAATTAAATGTAGGGCCATAGGGAAAAACCCACCGTCGGCGGCCTAGGAAAAATTTTGCACGAAAACGCCGTGGTCAAATATTTTTCAAATTTTCTCTATGAATCCAAATTCTATGATGATCAAAGGGTACATACAAGCAATAGAATTCAATACTACTACAAACTAATGATAAATTCAAACAAAATCACAACAAATAAAGATAATTATGGGTTGCCTCCCATAAAGCGCTTGGTTTAACATCATCAGCCAGACCTATTCAAGTGTTATTCAGGTTGACTGAGCATTAAAACCTATTTAAAGTTTGGTCTTTTTCCCTAAAAATATGGTTTTAATCTATGTTCATTTACTTTAAATCTATTCACTGTCTTTGGATCTTCAATTTCAACAGCTCCATAAGTATAAACTTGAGTTACAGTAAAGGGTCCTAACCAACGAGACTTCAATTTCTTAGGAAACAACTTCAACCTTGTATTGTAAAGAAAAACTTCTTGTCCTGGTTCAAAGTTCTTCTGGTTAATCTTCCAATCATGTCTTTACTTCAGCTTTTCCTTATAAATTATGTCATTATCATAAGATTCATTTCTTAATACTTCTTATTCATTTAATTGTAACAATCTCTTCTCACCAGTATTTTTCAAATTATAATTGACTTCTTTAATCACCCAAAATGCTTTATGCTCTAATTCTACTGGTAAGTGGCAAGTCTTTCCAAAAATGAGTCTGTAAGGACTCTTACTAATAGAAGTTTTATAAGTAGTCTTGTATGCCTATAATGCAGTATCCAGTCTTGCAGACCAATCTACTCTACTAGGATTTACAGTCTTTTCTAAAATTTGTTTAATCTCACGATTAGAAACTTCAGCTAAACCACTGGTTTGAGGATGATAAGCAGTAGAGAATGTATGAACAATATTAAACGTTTCTGCCAATCTTTGAATGTATTTATTCCTAAAATGGGATCCTCCGTCAGTGATAATCACTCTCGACATTCCGTATCTCGTGAAAATGTTTTTCATTAAGAATGTTGAAACACTTTTAGCATCACAACGAGGTAAAGCTTGTGCTTTAATCCACTTTGATACATAATCAACAACAATCAAAAAATATAAGTTTCCAAATGAAGGAATAAATGGTCCCATGAAATCTAATCCCCAAACATCAAAACTCTTAACTTCTAACATGAAATTCAGAGGCATTTCATTTCTTCTAGATATATTACCTACTTGTTGGAATTTATCACAAGTTTTGATATATCTATAAACATATCTAAAAAGAGTAGGCCAATAAAATCCAGCTTGTAAAATTTTGTACATAGTTTTGTCAATCCCAAAATATCTTCCAAATTCCGAATCATGACATTTTTGAATAATTAGTTCAGTTTCTTCATAAGGCACACATCTCCTAATAATAAGATCGTTACATTGCTTATATAAATATGGTTCATCCCAAAAATATGCTTTTGCATCATGAATGAATTTTTTCTGTTGCTGCAGTGTTAGCAAAGGTGGCAAAATATCACTTATTATATAGTTAACTTTATTAGTATACCAAGGTATTTTCACTCATTTATATTATAAAGTTGTTTATCAGGGAAACTGTCTGTTATTTCATTGTCGGTGTCAGATGATTCATGATATTCTAATCTCGATAAATGATCAACAATTTGATTGTTATTTCCTTTTCTATCAATTACCACAAAATCGAATTCTTGCATTAAAAGTATCAATCTAATTAATCTTGGTTTAGTATTCTTCTTTTGCATTAGATATTTAATAGCAGAGTGATCAGTATGCGTAATACATTTAGTCCCAATTAAATACAATCTGAATTTATCAATTGCATACACAATAGCCAGTAACTCTTTTTCAGTAACCGTATAGTTAATTTGAACATCATTAAAAGTTCTACTAGCATAGTATATAACTTTAAAAATCTTATCATATCTTTGACTAAGAGCAGCTCCAATAGCATAATCACTAGCATCACACATTAATTCAAATGGTTTCTCCCAGTCAGGTGAAACTATTACAGGTGCTGTGATTAGTTTTTTCCTTTAATAACTTAAAGGCATCTAAGGAGTCTTCAGTAAACTCAAATTTCTTAATTTTTTCTTAAAGTTGGCATAGAGATTTGATAATTTTTAAAAAATCTTTAATATATCGCCTGTAGAAACCAGCATGTCCAAGAAAACTTCTTACCCCTCTCACTGTAGTAGGAGGTGGTAATTTAGCTATTAATTGAATTTTTGCAGGGTCTACTTCCATGCTATTTTCTGAAATTTTATGCCCTAATACAATTCCTCCTGTAGCCATAAATTGACATTTCTCCCAATTTAGAACTAAATTAGTTCTTTCGCATAACTCCAAAACTTTTTCAAGGTGATTTAAGCATGCGTCAAATGAAGTTCCAAATAAAGAAAATCATTCATAAATACTTCTATTCTATTATCAATTAACTTACTAAATATAGACATCATACATCTCTGGAATGTTGTAGGTGCATTACATAATTCGAAAGGCATTCTTTGAAAAGTAAAAGTTCCATACAGACTAGTAAAAGTTGTTTTCTCTTGATCCTCATGAGAAATAGGAATTTGATGTTAACTGGTAAATCCATCTAGAAAGCAGTAGTACTTGTGTCCAGCAAGTCTATCCAACATTTCGTCTAGAAAAGGAAGAGGAAAGTGATCTTTTCGGGTGGCGGCATTTAATTTTCTATAATCAATACAAATACGTCATCCAGTAACTTGTCTGATAGGTATTAATTCATTATTCTCATTTACTTCAATAGTTACTCCTCCTTTCTTAGGAACACAATGAATTGGACTTACCCAAGTATTATCTGATATAGGATATATAATTCCAGCATCTAACCATTTTAAAATTTCTTTTTTAACTACTTCTTTCATAATAGGGTTCAGTCTCCTTTGTGGATCAATTCTTGGTTTATGCTCATCATTTAATAAAATTTTGTGCATACAAATCGAAAGACTAATTCCCTTTATATCAGCGAGAGTCCAACCAAAAGCTTTTTTATACTTTTTTAATGTATCCATTAATTTTTGTTCTTGAATTTCATTTAAGTCTGAGGATACA
The DNA here is from genome assembly GCA_022702705.1 of Papilionanthe hookeriana x Papilionanthe teres. NCBI lineage: Eukaryota > Viridiplantae > Streptophyta > Magnoliopsida > Asparagales > Orchidaceae > Papilionanthe > Papilionanthe hookeriana x Papilionanthe teres. The sequence continues at coordinate 18,742,438 of CM040431.1, read as the reverse complement.
ACTACTGGTAATGTTGAAAATTCTCCTAAAAATACATACTTCAAATGATTTGGAAGATTTTTTAATTCAAGTTCAGGGGGTTTTGCAATAGATGGAATTAATATTTCATTCTCTGGTGCTGTTGAATCGAGCGTTTCAAATTGTTCTTGAGTATAATCAACTTCTTTGTTATCAATTTCATCGTAATTATCATTTTTCATATCTTCATGTTCTTCAAATTTTTCTTTGAAATATTCTTTTCTCAAATAATCACATGTATCCATTCTAAAGCATTCATCATCTTTTTCTATTGAAGGATATTTCATTGACTTTGAGATGTTAAATGTCACTTCATGATCATTTACTCTCATAGTCAACTCTCCTTTTTGAACATCTATCATGGCTCTTCCTGTAGCTAAGAATGGTCTTCCTAAAATGATTGGAATTTCTTTATCTTCTTCCATATCTAAAATAATAAAATCTACAGGAAAGATAAATTTATCAATCTTAACCAGAACATCTTCTACAACTCCTTTAGGATGTGTAATAGATCGATCAACTAACTGTAGAGTTACAGAAGTTGGTGCAATCTCTCTTATTCCTAACCTTTTAAAAGTTGATAAAGGCATCAAATTTATGCTAGCTCCCAAATCACATAATGCTCGACCATAAAATTTTTCACTAATAGCACACGGGATAGTAAAACTACCAGGATCTTTAAGTTTTTTAGGAAGCTTTTTCTGAATTATAACACTACACTCTTCACTAAGTGCAACAACTCATGGTCTAGTAAATTCCTCTTTTTGTTGAGTATATCCTTCATAAATTTAACATAATCAGGCATTTTTTCCAAAGCTTCAACAAAAGGAATATTTATTGACAATTTTTTTAAAATGTCTAAGAATTTAGCAAATCTTTTTCCTTTATCTTGTTACTTTAGTCTTTGAGGAAATGGTGGTGGTGGTCTTTCAACAGTAATTTTCATAGGTTTTAGAGGAAAATCAAGATATAAACTTTCATTTTCTCCTTCAGTTTCCACTTTTTCCTTTTCAACTACAGTTTCTTTTTGGACTCTTGTTTCCAACTCTTTTCCACTTCTTAATTGAATAGCCTTAATCTGTTCTTGTCCTTGATCTTTAAGATTTACTTCAACATTGCTGGGTAAAGTTCCAACATGTCTATTGCTTAGTGCAGTAGCAATATGCCCCAATTGGTTTTCTATATTTTTAATAGCAGCTCCTTGACTTTGTAATTGATTTACCATATTCAAGACTAATTCTTCCTTAGATAACTTCTTCTCCTTGAATTGTGAATTATTATAAAAACTTGGTGGATTAGAAGGTCTATAATTGGAATTACCCTGATTGTTTACATTTCCTAATGGGTTTACAGGATTGTTCCCCCACTGAGGATTAACAGGATTAACAGGATTAACATTACCTTGGTTATTCCAATTAAAGTTTGGATGATTTTTCCAACATGGATTATAATAGTTTGAATAAGGGTTATTTTGTCTATTATTTATCAAATTTATAGTTTCATATGATGATTGAGCATATACAATTTGTCCAAATGAATTTTCTTCTAACACTGGAGGTGTTTGAGAACGATTCATTCTGTATTGATCTATTTTCTTTGAAAGAGTAGCAATTTGAGAAACTATCATAGTTAAAAGCATCTGAATCATGAATAATGGCCACTCTCTTAGGATTTACCCTTTCAGCAGACCATTAAAAATTATTGGTAACCATTTCTTCGATTAAATCATAAGCTTCTTCAAAAGGTTTAGACATTAATGATCCACCAGCAGCAGCGTCAATAATGGTTCTAAGAGATCCTACTAATCCATTATAAAAAGTTTGAATAATTAACCAATCTGGTAAAGCATGATGTGGAAATTTCTTAAGAAGTTCTTTAAATCTTTCCCAATATTCATATATCGATTCTCCCTCATACTAACTGAAAGATGTGATATCGTTTCTAAGCTTAGCAGTCTTAGATGGTGGAAAATATTTTGATAAGAATTTTTGTGAAAGTTCCCCCAAGTTCTAATAAATCCAGATGCTAACGAATTTAACCAAGCCTTAGCCTTGAACCTGAAGATGTGTATTTGATAAAGATGTGTATAAATATATTCAATAATCGCAGAGCTATCTTTCAATGCAAGTATACGTATCGCTCAAGTAATACAGGGCTCTAATGGAGTCCTGGATATCGATCCCACATGGATAGTTTAGAGGCTACAGTCAGAGGCTAAGGACTAGGATTATAGAAACTAATTTAGAATCATAACTTTGAAAATCGATTTGCCTATCTATTACTAATATGAAATCGTAGATAAGATAAAGTTTTAATAAACTAGTTCTACCACAGTTAACTAATTCTACTAATAAAGTGAAGTTCAAATATATAAGCAAGAATCATTCTCCTTGTTAAGAAATTTAAGTGAATGGATAATTAAAATTAGTTTAAAAATGGTGTTGTGCCAAATAGGAGCATACCTATTCTTTACCCTTTGGTCCAGGAATAAAGAACATTGACTAATCCTATGCTTGGTTACTGAATCTGCGGCTAGGCTGGGAGGATACCGGCTCTCACTTCGGAGCTCCCACGTTCCCCTCGCCTGAGGGCTAACATCAACACTTCAGCACCCAAAAGATAGGACTGAATTGAGGATTTTAGTCTGTCACTCTAAAATCTCCAATTCTACGCCCCATAAATATTATTTCCCTATTTATTTGCACCCTACTTTCAAGGACTTTGACCTCCCTGAATCTCGGATGTAATCTTCACAATAGTTGTTAAGCTCAACATATTCTAACTAATCAATTGGCCAAATTGAAAGTAAATTATGATTTAAGTGGAAAGATTATCACAACTTCTTTTAAAATTCTCTTAGCATATTAATTTAAATTACCATTTCACAAAAATATCAAAACAAGGAGAAAGATAGAAAAACTACTAAGATTTCATGGAGAAGATACAACAAAACTTGGATTTCATATATAAAAACAAAGTTTAAAAAACTATAAATAAGTAAATATAACTTATCTAAAATTCCTCTCGAAGCAAACTCCGTGAAGTTCTTCTGAATCTCTTCCTTTCTTTATAGCACACATAATTCTCCTTTGAAATGGCAAGGATGAAGAAATCTCTCACTTCACTTCTTCTCTTACATTCTCTCGAAGAATTCCTCACAAATATCACAAATTTAACTCACTATCTAAAACTATAATGGAAACAAGGCACTAACTAACACTCAAGTAGTGACACACTATAGACTTGGTAGACTCACTGACAACAACAGACAACAACAATGGACACTAGTAGACACCATTGTCGGCCCCAAATAGCTTCTTTTAAAGTTGTTAAAGAGTTTCCAAGTGTTTCCCAAGAATCCCTTTAAAAATCATCCACATTCAATGCACCTCGTGAGAGAACCAACTTTCCCGCAGTCGGCGGCCTTGAGCGCGTCGTCGACGGCCTTCTAGAATACTTAGCCTTGTAGTCTCTTTCATAAGGCCCGCTGTCGGTGGTCTCGATCAAACCGTCGGCGGGCTTCCTTGTAATATTTTTCTGAACTCTCGGGAAAAATCCGCCGTCGGCGCCGTCGAGCTCGCCGTCGGCGCCCTAGATCAAATCTTCACATTTTTTGTCCTTTTTGCTCTAGATTTACTCCTTTTTGCATTTTTTCTCACCATTTTCCATAAATCAACATATCTGCAACAAATCATCAAAAATATCCTTCTTTAAAGTGCAATATCATCAAAATCAATATAAAATAGGCATGAAAATCTTAACATATTTGTAGTGGGTCAATAGTTGCCCTCAGATATCCAACATCATTGTTGGATAAACCTGGTTGTTTAGGCAAAAATATTTTTGGTTGGTTTTTGTGTGTTGATTGAGCTCAACATCCCTTTGTATGAACATCAATTGAGTGCCCTGAGTGTTGGTTCGGTAGAATTAGGTTATCTCATGCATTAAACATTGTTGAGTTTCTCGAGTGCTTGTCAGGCATGGGCTTACGTATTGTTTAAAAACTTCCTCTAGTATTATAAAAATTTAATCAAGAAAAAATAAGTAAAAGTAGGAAAAAGTTGAAAAATTTTTATGCACATTTTATTGTTACAAGTACAAGTCTTTGGTGGCATCCGGAGACGCCTGATATTTTCTTGGTGTCGATGTCGATGTCATTTTTTTTAGAGTCGCCACTCTGTTTATCTATAATATTGTTATAATCTTCAGGAAATCTTATTTCTTTTGGATCATGTAAAAGATCCTTAGATAATAAGAAGTTAAAAGAAATTAAAGGGCTATTTTAATAGAAAACAGTAGAATAAGAAATGTTGGTGATAATCCCTATAAAAGGAGATTCTAGAATGCCTTATTCTAGAAGTTTATATAAGGACGATCACATATGAAATTTTGATAACCAGAGATTTATAGGTGTAATACCTATCCTGAGGTCTTAAATCTCCTATGGGAGCAAGCTCCTATAGTTAATTACATCCTAGACAATTAAAATTGTCTAAGAAAACTTCTGATTAATGTTAACACTTGTTTTCTAAGAAGTTTCAAGAACAATGAGAGAAACTTCAACGCTCAATCCTAGGGGTAATATGTCATATTACTCTGATATTTTGATTTTTGTCAATATCACTTGTTATGTCGAATTCATTTTTGTTTTATAGTTTGTCATTTTTTTGTTATTTTGTCTTGTAGTTTGTTATCTGTTTGGTGGCTATCCTAAAAGTTTAGGTTTTGTGGCTATCATAAAAGTTTAGGTCTTATTTTTCTTTGATTTCGTCATATTAATGTTGTTTATATTTGTTTTGTTCTATTTTGTTAATGTTGTTGTTTTGATGTCATTTTGATTTTGTTTTATTGTCGTTTGTCTTGTCTTCAGAATGACCCCCTGCAAAACACAGTTAGCACGCCCTAATAACATGTAAAGTAAATCAAAAATGGAATTTGTCTTCAAACTGCAAGAAAAACAATGTCAGAGTAATTGTTACAAAAGAAATAATGTCAGCTTTATATATTTGGTTGATTTTATAATTAGTTAGGTTTTAGATTCATTGTTGTTTGAATCTAGGGGTTTTAAGTCTAATGTAGATAAATCTAACATAAGTTAGAATTTTAGATTTGATGTCATTTGAATTGAGTAAAGTATTAGATTCAGTGTCGTTTAAATCTAAAGTCATTTAGATTAAATCTTAGATTCAGTGTCGTTTGAATCTAAAGATATTTGAGTTAAGTTTAGATTCAATATAGGTTGAATCTAAAGAATTTAACTTAGGCATGTTGGACCTAAGTAAGATTTGAATTAGATTCAATTTTAGGTTGAATCTTATTTAAGTTTGAATCAACTTCAAGTTGAACCTGAGTTAAGTTTGAGTTAGGTTTAAATTAGATTGAACTTAAGTCGGGTTTACGTTAAACCTGGATCCAATTTGGGTTGAACCCTAGTATAGGTTAAGTTTAACTTAGGTTCAAGTTCGGTTGAACCTAAGAGGTTTAAGTTTGACTTAGATTCAAGTTGGGTTGAGCCCAAGTTTTGACTTAAGCTCAATTTAAGTTGAGTCTAGGTTTAGTTAACTTGGGTTCAAGTTAGGCTGAACCTAAGTTAGAAGTTTGACTTAAGTGTAATATGGGTTGAACTTATGTTTCAGTTAACTTGGGTTCAAGCTAGGTTGAACCGAAGTTAGAAGTTGATTTAGGTTCAATATGAGTTGAACCTAAGGCTTGGTAAACTTAAGTTCAAGTTAGGTTGAACCTAAGTTAGAAGTTGATTTAGGTTCAGTATAGGTTGAACTTAAGTTTGGTTAACTTGGGTTCAAGTTAGGTTGAACTTAAGTTAGAAATTGATTTAAGTTTATATAAAGATAGACTTAGTTAAGGTTAATATAAGTAAGGCTTAAAGGTTAATTAAGTCTAATTAGGATTAAACTTAATTAGGATTTAAGATTGTTTAAGCTTAATGTAAGTAAGGCTTAAAAATTAATTAAGTCTAATTAGGGTTAGACTTAATTAGGATTTAAGGTTATTTAAGCCTGACGTAAGTAAGGCTTAAAGGTTAATTAAGTATAATTAGGGTTAGATTTAATTAGGTTTTAAGGTTATTTAAACCTAGGTTAGATTTAATTAGGTTTTAAGGTTATTTAAACCTAATGTAAGTAAGGCTTAAAGGTTAATTAAGTCTTATTAGGGTTAGACTTAATTAGGTTTTAAAGTTTTTTAAGCCTAATGTAAGTAAGGCTTAATTATTAATTAAGTCTAATTAGGGTTAGACTTATTTAGGATCTGATGTTGTTTAAGCCTAATGTAAGCAAAACTTAATGGTTAATTAAGTCTAATTAGGATTAGAATTAATTAGGATTTAAGATTAAATTAAACCTAATTTTGGTAAGGTTTAATTGATTATTTTAACCTAATTAAGGTTAGTTTTAATAAGGTTTTAGGATTAATTAAACCTAATTAAGTAAGGTTTAATTTGATTAATTATATCTAATTAGGGTTAGGTATAATTAAGGTTTAGGATTAATTAAACCTAATTTAAGTAAGGTTTAATTGGATTAATTAGGGTTAGGTTTAATTAGGGTTTAGGATTAATTAGACCTAATTTAAGTAAGGTTTAATTGGATTAATTATACCTAATTAGGGTTAGGTCTAATTAGGGTTTAGGATTAATTAAACCTAATTTAAGTAAGGTTTAATTGGATTAATTAGACCTAATTGGGGTTAAGTCTAATTAGGGTTTAGGATTAATTAAACCTAATTTAAGTAAGATTTAATTGGATTAATTAGACCTAATTAAGGTTAAGTCTAATTAGGGTTTAGAATTAATTAAACTTAATTTAAGTAAGGTTTATTTGTTTAATTAGACCTAATTAGGGTTAGTTATAATTAAGGTTTGATTTGTCTTTAACCTAATATATTTAAGTTTTAAGGTAATTAATTAGGTCTAATGAGGGGTCAGATCTAATAAAAGTTTGAATAAACTAAATGTAATTAAGGTGTAAGGTGATTAATCAGGTCTAATGAGGGGTTAAACCTAATTAGGGTTTAATTTATCTTAAATCTAATGTAATTAAGGTTTAAGGTAATTAATCAGGTCTAATGAGGGGTTGGACCTACTTAGGGTTTTATTAGTCTTAAAGCTAATTTAATTAAGGTTTAAGGTGAATTAACTAGCTCTAATGTGGGACTAAATTTAGTTAAGATTTATTTTTGGGTTCATTTGATGTTAAGCTTAAACTTGACTTAGCCCATTATGGGATGGACCAACTATTTGAATTTTTAAAGGTTTAAGATTTTAAATATTAATTTCAAATTAATATTTTTAACCCTAATGATCAAAATGTCATTTTGGATTCTCAAGATGCTAATATTTGTTATTTTTATGGTTTGTGTCTACCTCCCTAAGCTTCTTAACCAATTTTGAAGTTAATTCACCTATTTCCTAACTTTTATAATTATTTTAGAAATAATTATTTATGTTTCATAGGAAAATAGATATCTTTATCCAGAGACTACCCTATCTCTTGGAAAAATAATAGAATGTTCTCAAGGATGAGGAGATCATTATGTGAAAATTTCATAATTTTTGGATTTATAATTATTTTTAAATAATTAAATTACTCTAGAGAGTAATTAATTAATTAAAAATAAAATATAAATAATTAAATCATGATTTTGGTCCCATAATTTTCTCCTCATCACCCTCAGTTCAAGGATATTTTTATTATATTTTTATGATTTTTCTACCCAAAGATATGAGTTTTTGATTAGTTTAAGGTTAAAGTGAATTAATTTAACCTTTGACTAAACATAAAAAGCCAGGGAACGTGCGTGTCCTTAGAATCGTTGAAACACAGCTGATCAGTTGTGGGGTCCCGAACAACGGATCAAGCTGGATTAAATCAGAGCCGACCATTTCCAAAACACGGAAATAGACGATGTCCGTTTATATCCTTCACCCTGGTTCATCCCGCGAACCGTCCGTGTTTAGAGTGTAAGATCTCGCTCAGATCATAATGAAACTTCATGTAAATCATCCCAGAAGCTTCATCATCTCATAAGAAATACATCCATATTGATATGTGGGTATGAATCAATCATCCTCTTCACAAAGTCTCAAACCAAGCACTAATTCAATGAAAATGACCATACCTTAGCTTGACGAAGGGAAGCTTTGATCCATAAAAAAATACCTATTTTTTATGTCTTAATTCCTATCAATTTCTAAGGATATTATGCTTTAATGAAAGGTATTTTTTTTGTTTTTGGATGTAGGTGATGTAAAAAGGTCCAAAAAAGGAAAAAGGAGCAAAAAGGAGCAAAAAGGAGCAAAAATGGAGCAAAATACAAAAATTATAAAAAATATGGCCTGGCGCCTAGGCGCCAGAAGTTGGGGCCTAAGCGCCAGACTCGATACAGAACTATCAAGTTTTTGACAACGTTTGAACGGTTATTTTGACGGAGTGAGCGGTTATTGGACATTCTAGAAGAGCGGCAGTTGTTCCTTGATAATAGGACATGTGATACATTGCATTTGGACGCTCCAAAATGGTTTTAATCGCGAAGAGGTGTAAGCCAAAGTGAAGAGGTGCGAAGAACTGGACGCGGTGTCCGACGCGTAGGCGCCAGATTCTAGCACCTAGGCGCCAGAGAGGCCTTCTAGAAGATTCATTGAATGTGGACATGTTTTGAAGAGGTGCCTCAAGGCAACCCTTGAAGCCTATAAATAGGAGTCCATTTCTTCAGAAAAACATGCCCCCCATTGTACCCCCTTTCTCTTATCCACTTTAGGATCTCTAATCCTTAGAGAGAGAAATAGAGAGAGAAATTTAGGGCCACTTTTGTTTTTGTTTAGTGAGTTTATTTTCAAGTTGTTGCATCTGGAGTTCATTACACTGTGGAGTCAGTAGGAATTAAAAGATCTGTAGAAGGAGTATTTGAGATAAGTATTTTACTTTTGATTCAAAGTTTATTTATTATATTTTGCTGTTTATATTCAATGTGTTCTGAGTAGTTAGTTTACTTTCTTCCTTCAATTATGAAAAGATAAATAAGATAATATAAGATTCGATGGAGAATTGAAATTCAAAATATTTTCAAAACATTGTGATGATATTAATACCTGATCTTACTTTACTTTTTAAATTGACCATTTAAATTGTTAAATCTGTTGAAGAGTTGTGAGACCTAGAAGGAGAAGAACTCTTAAACTTGTAGATGTCATATGAATCCTTGGGTAGTCGAAGGCCATGTGCGGGCTATTCAAGGTGAAGTGCAAATAAATAAGAAGATAAGATTTAAAGGGCGTAGAATTGATAAGTTTTTAGAGTGGCAGACTAAATTCTTATAATTTGATTTATAGATTTAGAAAGGGTCACTAGTAGGGCCGACCATAGCCACCCTTAGACATCTAGTAGTGTGAGTCAAGATTAACCCATTCTACTAACAATACATCCGGACCTGATCTGTAAATTAGCCAATGTTCTTTGCGCCTGGATCAAAGGGTAAAGAATAGGAATGCTTCTATTTAGCACAATACCATAAATCAAATTCTCCAACGAATATTAAGTTATCTTAAAAATCTTAGATTATTTGAAGGGAAGAAAGTTGTTTGATTTATATAGTTTTCACAAAATCATTTTCTTATTACTGTTTTCTTTCACTGCATCTAGTAAATTAAAAGTAATTTATAGTTAGATTAAAATACAAAAAGATTTTGGAAATACAATATTTAAAAATTTATTACCATATTTTTCCCCGTGGGATCGATACTGGGGTCTTTGTTTCAAAGCCCTATATTACTTGAAACGATACGTATACTTGCGTAGTACCCAAAAAGTATATAATATATTTTCTTTTTAACTTATATTTTGCTTATATAAACATATATTTAAAAAGTTTTATTTGGTACACATCTATATAGCAAGTTATTCCATGTCGAAGTGCTTCGCGCCTTTGCTGGAAATTAAATTTTCTAGCGAGTGGTAACAAATCCTTGTATTTGGAAATATATAAAAGTCGGGTCAAGTTTTTGGCATCGTTGCCGGGAAGGAATAAGAATAGTTATAGATTTTTAAATATTATATTTCCAAAAGCATATATATATATATATGTATATATATATATATATATATATATATATATATATATATATATATATATTATTCCTTGATTTTTTTAATGCGAAGATTTGGTTCTGAAGGATTAATACTTTTAGATTCTGAACTAGAAAGAACAATTAGAAAAATTAAAAAGGGAAAACAAATTCAAAAATTTCATGAAATGACTACTTTACAAAATCCAATTGAACTTAATGATCAAAATGTTTATAAACCATTAAGAGATTATGCTAACCCTAAAGTCGATGAACTTCATAGTAGTATTCAAATACCCAATGTAAATGCTAATTCTTTTGAACTTAAACCGTCTATTATTCAAATGGTGCAAAACAATCAATTTTGTGGAACACCAAATGAGGATCCAAATTTACACCTTGTTAGTTTTTTAGAATTTGTGCTACCTTTAAATATAACAATGTTTCTGATGATGCTATTAGACTTAGACTCTTTCCTTTTTCTTTAAGAGATAAAGCAAAGATGTGGTTAAACTCATTAGCAACTGGTTCTATTAAAACATGGGCTGAAATGACACAAAAATTCCTTGCTAAATATTTTCCTCCTTCTAAAACTACTAAATTAAGAAATGATATTACTTCGTTTAATCAATTTGATGGGGAGACAATATATGAAACTTGGGAAAGATTTAAAGAACTATTAAGAAAATGTCCTCATCATGCTTTACTTGATTGGATAATTATTCAAACATTTTATAATGGATTAATTGGATCTTTAAAATCAATTATTGATGCTGCTGCTGGAGGTTCTTTAATGTCAAAATCATTTGAAGAAGCTTACACTTTAATTGAAGAAATGACTAATAACAATTTTCATTGGCCTTCTGAAAGGATTAATCCTAAAAAGATGGCAAGTATTCACGATAATGAAGCCTTTTCTATCTTAGCTTCACAATTAGCAGTAATGTCTAAGAAATTAGATAATTTTGCAATTAATATTTCACATAATAACTCTGCTAATATTGAAGATTCTCAGACTATTGAAACTTTACAAGCTATTGCAAGTAAAAATAATCCTTATTCAAATTATTATAATCCTGGGTGGAAAAATCATCCTAATTTTAACTGGAATAATTCACAACAACAATGGGGTAATAATGAATCTCATCCCACTGGAAATTGAATAATCAAGTTAATCCAAATTATAAACCTCCTGGATTTAATAATCAACAGAAAAGTTATCAATAGAAGAATTAATTTTACAAATGAATAATCAATTACAAAATCAAAATACTGTTATTCGTAATATAGAAAATCAAATGGGGCAAATTGCTACTTTAATTAATAACAGACCTGTAGGAACACTTCCTAGTAATGTTGAAATTAATCCAAAGGAAACTGGAAAAGAACATGAACAAGTTAAAGCTGTGCAACTTAGAAGTGGAAAGGAATTAAAAGAAAGAATGCAGAATGAAATTGAAAAAGAGATTGAGGTTGAAGAGATTGAAAAACCTAAAGAAACTCTCTCTCCTAGTCAAGATCAGACTGTTATACCTGTTAATGTGGAAGTTGAAAAACCACCACCACCTTTTCCTCAAAGACTTAAACAACAAAAACTTGATCATCAATTTTCTAAGTTCTTTGAAATTTTTAAGAAACTTACTATTAACATACCTTTTGCTGAAGCTTTGGAACAAATGCCAACTTATGCATAATTTATGAAGGATATTTTAAGCAAGAAATGAAAATTTGAAGCTTTTGAAGCCATTGCATTAAGTGAAGAATGCGGTCAATAATTCAAAAGAAATTACCTGAAAAGCTTAAGGATCCTGGAAGTTTCACTATACCCTGTGCTATTGGAGAAAAATTTTGTGGAAAAGCTTTATGTGATTTAGGAGCAAGTATTAATCTCATGCCATTTTCTATCTTTCGCAGATTGGATTTAGGAGATATTACTCCCACCACTGTAACCCTTCAGTTAGCTGATAGATCTATCACTTATCCTAAAGGAGTTATAGAGAATGTCTTTGTTAAAGTGGATAAATTTATCTTCCCTGTAGATTTCATCGTACTTGATATGGAAGAAGATAAAGAGATACCTATTATTTTAGGGAGACCTTTTCTAGCTACCGGACGAGCTATGATTGATGTGCAAAAGGGAGAACTAACCATGAGAGTTAATGATCAAGAAATTAAATTCAATGTTCTTAAATCAATGAATTACCCTGATAAAGAGAAATGTTATCGAATGGATATAATTGATTATTTAATTGAAAAACATTATCAAGAAAAATGTAAAGTTATTTCTGAAGAAAAATTTGAATTTTTAACTAATGAAAATGAAGAAGTAGAAGAGGAAGAGACTCATTTTATTAAAGATAACAAGGAAACTTTAGACATAATTCATAATGATATACTTTTACCATCAATTAAAAAAACCCCTAAACTGCAATTAAAAATGTTACCTTCACATTTAAAAAATGTGTTTCTTGAAAATTCGTTAACTTTACCTGTTATTATTTCTTCTGAATTGAGTAAAGATCAAGAAGAAAAACTACTAGGTGTGTTAAAGAATTATAAGAAAGCTTTTGGTTGGACTGTTGCTGATATAAGAGGAATAAGCCCTTCCATTTGTATGCATAGAATTTTAATGGAAGAAAATTTTAAACCTACTATTGAATCGCAAAGAAGATTAAATCCTATCATGAAAGAGGTTGTTAAAAAAGAAATTATTAAGTGGTTAGATGCTGGTATTATTTATCCTATTTCGGATAGTCAATGGGTAAGTCCTATTCATTGTGTTCCGAAGAAAGCAGGTGTAACTGTCCTTGTTAATGGTAAAAATGAACTAATTCCTACAAGACAAGTTACTGGATGGCGAATTTGTATTGAATATAGATAATTAAATAAAGCCACTAGAAAGGATCATTTTCCTTTACCTTTCTTGGATCAAATGCTCGATAAATTAGCTGGACACCCATATTTCTGTTTTCTGGATGGATATTCTGGTTATCATCAGTTACTTATTGCTCCTAAGGACCAAGAAAAAACAACATTTACAAGTCCTTATGGAACATTTGCTTTTAGAAGAATGCCTTTTTGTTTATGTAATGCACCTGCAACTTTTCAAAGATGTATGATGTCAATATTTTGTGATTTAATTGACAAAGGAATTAAAATATTCATGGACGATTTTTCAGTTTTTGGAACTTATTTTGAATCTTGTTTGGAAAACATAGCCAAAGTTCTGAAAAGATGTGAAGAAACAAATTTAGTTCTTAACCGGGAAAAATGTCAATTCATGGTCACGAAGGCATTGTACTTGGTCACAAAGTTTCACAAAAGGGATGGAAGTAGATCAAGCAAAAGTGAAAATTATTCATTGAATTGCAACCACCTACTACAGTTACTAATGTGAGAAGTATTCTAGGTCATGCTGGATTTTATAGAAGATACGTAAAGGATTTTTCTAAAATTGCTAAACCTCTTTGTCATTTATTGGAAAAAGATGCAAAATTTGAATTTAACAAAGAATGTATTAATGCTTTTAATATTCTAAAAGAAAAATTAATAACTGCACCTATCATTGTTGCACCTAATTGGAATAAATCTTTTGAATTAATGTGTGATGCAAGTGATTTTGCAATTGAAGCTGTATTAGGACAAAATATGAGAAGATTTTCAAAGATGTATATTATGCTAGTAAAACTCTCACTGAAAGACAAAGAAATTACACTACCACTGAGAAGGAGCTTCTAGCGATAGTATATGCCTTTGATAAATTTAGACCTTATCTTCTTGGTACTAAATGCATAGTTCATACTGATCATTCTGCTATTAAATATCTATCATCTAAGAAGGATTCTAAACCTAAACTTATAAGATGGGTTTTACTTCTACAATAATTTGATTTTCAAATAGTAGATAGAAAAGGAACTGAAAACCAAATTGCTGATCATTTGTCTAGAATTAAAAATGATATTATTTCGGAAGAAAATATAAATGAGAAATTTCCTTATGAATCTTTATATGTTATTCAAGGATGCAAACTACCTTGGTATGCTGATATTGTTAATTATTTAGTTAGCAATATTTTGTCTGATGAATTAGATAACAAATTTATTAAGAAATTTAAATATGATGCTAAATCTTATATTTGGGAAGAACCTCATTTATTTAAAATTGGTAAAGATTCTATGATTCGAAGATGTGTACCTTATGACGAAACTTTTGCTATTATTCAAAAATGTCATGATTCCGATTTTAGAGGACACTTTGGCATAGATAAAACTGCATTTAAAATTTTAAATTCTGGATTTTATTAGCGTACCTTATTTAAAGATGTGAGACATTATGTGAAAACATGTGATCGATGTCAAAGAATGGGAAATATATCTAGGAAGAATGAAATGTCTTTAAACTATATATTGGAAGTTGAAATTTTTGATATATGGGGTTTAGACTTTATGGGACCATTTGTTCCATCATCTGGAAAAATTTATATTTTATTAGCAGTTGATTATGTTTCAAAGTGGATTGAAGCTGTTGCTTTATCAAACTATGATTCCAAAAGTATTTCTAAATTTTTAAAGAAAATGATATTTTCAAGATTTGGAATGCCTAAGGTAATTATCACTGATGGTGAAAGTCATTTCAGGAATATAAGAATTCAATCATTACTACAAAAATTTGGAATCAAACATAGAATTGCAACTGCTTATCACCCACAAACAAGTGGAATGGCTGAAGTACCAAACATAGAAATTAAAAGAATTTTAGAGAAGACTGTTAATCCTAAAAGAACTGATTGGGTTGATAGACTTGATTCTGCATTATGGGCTTATAGATCAGCTTATAAGACACCAATCGGAATGTCACCTTACCGGTTAATTTATGGTAAACATTGTCACTTACCTGTAGAACTTGAACATAAAGTTTATTGGGCGATAAAGGAGTTTAATTTTAATTTGAATAAAGAAGGAGAAAAGCGATTATTGCAATTGAATGAGATGGAAGAAATAAGAAATGAATCATATGAAAATGCAAGTATTTATAAAGAGAAAATAAAGATGTTGCATGATAAGAAAATTTCAAGAAAAATTTTTGAGCCTGGACAAGAAGTATTACTGTTTAACTCTCGTTTAAAACTTTTTCTTGGAAAATTAAGATCTAAATGGATTGGACCCTATATAGTTGAGAAAGTATACCATTATAGAGCTGTGGATACTAAAGATCCCAAAACAGGAAAAGTTTTTAAAGTAAATGGATTAAGATTGAAGCCTTATTTGGGAGATATTAAAATGATTTATAAAGAGTCTTATGAATTGAGTCAACTCGATTAAAGATTTACTTAAGTCGGGCTGACGACGTTAAACCAAGCGCTTTGTGGGAGGCAACCCATAATTATCTTTTGTTATGAGTGTTTTTATGTTTTAATGTAAGGTTATGCCTCGATCTTGACTAATTTTATATTACTTTAAAATTTTTTGATGCTCATAAGTCTTTGTTGACTTAAGTCGAAGATTATTTTGAAGTATGTAAGATTTAGAAATTGGATCACTCTATTCTAAATATGAGTAAAGAGGAGATCAAGTTAAACTTCATTATGATTGTTTACAATGTGAGTTATTGAGTCAAGATTACTCTTACCAGTATAATTTACCTATCTTGGAGAATGAAGTTTTGAAATTTGACGATTAGGCAAAATGGAGTTGAACATAGTTCCGGCGCCTAAGCGCCCGAGTCAAACTATGTATCAATAGGTCCGGCGCCTAAGCGCCACAGTTACTGGGCCGAGAAAAAACCGAAAATTTTCAGTTTTTCACACGATTTTCACCTTTAAATCAACCTATCTTCTTCCCTAACCATCAAGCAATCAAAGTTACGTCCATTACACTTCATTCTTGAGAGATTTGAGAAATTTTTGAAGAAATGGAAGGAAGAAATCATGGAGAAGAGGCTAGGGACAAGGTCTCAAAGGATCCTCAACCCTACTTCAATGGTTTCATCGCGGTAAGTTTAGAGAAAATTTCTAGTCGTTTGGATAAGTTTGAAGCGGAGTTTAAAAGCATTGGAGATCGCCTTCATGAGATGTTTCATCAAATTGAACATCTAGAATGGCAGATGAAACTTCAATTTGATCATTTTGCGACTTATCAAGATGCTCAAGTTGAAATGTATGCGAAGAACAAGTGGATTGACGAAAAGAAGGCTACGGATTTCCCGAGAGCGTTAGTGTTCTTTCCAAGTGGAATACACAATTTCCCTTGTGAAGATTAGAATATTCTGGTAATGAGATAGTTATTATCTGGTTTGTTGAGTCGTTGTATCAATTTAGTGAATCGATTGTGTTTGTGTATTTGCTTTCATGTTCAATGTGTGTTGTTTTTGCTTAGAAATTGTTGTATTAGGAACTTGAATCAAGTATAATACTTATCTGGAATGTATTGAGCCAATATTGAAGATTATAAATGGAATTTAGTGAGTTTGATTTAAACTTTATGTTCGATTGGTGGATTAAATATTAAATTTTTAAAATTTTTGAAAAATGTTGTGGAAGTTAGAAACTGAAGCCCTACTCTAATGTGAGTAATTGGAAGTTGAATTTATGAATTTTGGTGGAAAATTCAATTTAAAAATAATTTTTTGTGAAAGGCGAGTCTGGCGCCTAGGAGCCAGAATTCGGCGCCTAAGCGCAGGTTCGGCCTGTACCCGAAAATTTCCTTAAATACCCCCAAAAGCCATTTTTGACGCCTAAGCTTCATCTTCTTCCCCATTTTTGCAAAAATATACCTTTTAGATCCATTTTGAGGTCAAAACATCAATGATTTGAGCGCGAAACCACTTGATTTCTTCATCTCAAGGCCAGATCTACACTTTAAACCATTTATTTTCGATTTTCACCATAGATTTCCCTAGGTTTTGCTAAGAACCGAAATTTTGAAATTTTTTTTTAATTTTTAGTGATTTCTTTGGATTTTTAAACTTATTTTAAGTTTTATAAACTTAAAAAGAGTTTAAATCTTTAATTCCTAAATTTTTTCTTGTTTTCTTTCACGTTTAGATGGCTCCAAAATCTAAACGCAGGAAGGCACAAGATAACTTTGATAGCAGCAAATTTTCTACTGCAACTGCGCATTTTTGATTCCATGAATTTGCGACGTCCAGGAAGTTCATTTCAGAAGGAAGTTTCTATCATCTGGGAGAAATGATTGAAAGCACTATCGTTGCGCACAATTGGCAACAATTCTGTTATTTCACTGCTGTTGCTGTTATCCCTATAGTTCGAGAGTTTTATGCAAATTTTCTGGATGCCGAAGATTATGAAGTTTTTTTCAGAGGTATCGGAGTAAGATTTAATCCTGAAAGAATCAATGTATTTTATGGCCTGCCACCGACTATAATGTGCCACTATTCTGGATTATCTCCATCTGAGGGAGATTAGGATATGATCATTGCTTATTTGACTGACGGTACTGGATCTTGGAAGATCAGGAATGGAAAAAGGGTAAACTTCAAATCCTCCAAGTTAAATGGTATTTCTAAAGCATGGCACTATTTTATTTCTGCAAGAATGTTACCTTCCAACCACTTGAGTGAAGTGACTAGAGATCGAGCGATCTTAAACTACTGCATTCAAGAAAGGAAGCCTATTGATGTTGGCAGTATTATTTATGATTCTGTGAATTCTACTGCGATATCCAGCACTTCTGTTGGACTGGGATTCCCATCTCTGATTTATTCATTATGTATTAGCAATGGAGTCACTGCAGATATTTCAGAGGAAAGGTTGAAGACTACGAAGCCGATTGGTCAGGAGAGCATTAGCATTTATGATTGTCTTCGAGGGAAAATATCGACTGCTCATTCTTCTTCTGTACATACTCCAGGTAGACCTTCTACTTCTCGACCCTCCACTTCTGCTGAGCCACCATCGAGTTTCTGGGAATCAATGCATGATCAGTTTATAGAGCAGCAGCATGAGTTATTTCAAACTCACCTGCGAGATTGATACTATTGATAGGAAACTTGATCATTTATCTGATTATACCCAGAGGAAGAGTAGTTATGATGCTGAGTATGATGAAGCCCTAGTCAGATTTCTGAAGGGTGAACATGATGTTAGTTTCCATACTTTTCCTAGTTTCACACAATTTGTTGATCCTAAGGATGTAGAATTTTCCTTTGGTGACGATGATGATGATGAGGCTACAGCCAGTGACTAGTAGTTTTTAGATCTCTATATTGTGCTACTTTGTTGGTTTGTTTTGTTTGTTTAGTTTTATGTTTAATGTATGTTAATTTGTTTAAGTATCTGCGTGGATTGATTAGTGTTAAGATTATGTTGTTAGGATATTATTAGTATATTGTGTTGAGACTGGAATTAGAGTTAATTTATGATATGTTTGTTTTAGTCTACTATTTAGTAATTAGTAATTTTGCTCTGCTTTTATTTTGTTTCAAATTTAGTATAATCATAAAAATTAGCCTGCTTACTTTTTATACATGCTTCAATTTTATCTTAATTATTCATAAAAGCATGAGTAGAAGTTAATTTTTCTTATTAAGATAGTTTTTACATACTTATAAAAAATTCCTTTTTAAAATTATGATTTTCTTTCTCTCATACTTTCAAATTGTCATAGTATACCAAAACTTAAGTTTGGGGGAAGGGAAAATACATTCAAATTTAAATTTTATTTGTCCTTAAAGAGCTAATATTTTCTTAAAAATAAAAACCTTTTAACATAACTTAATGAATGAAGAGTTTATTTGAGATCACTTTTATTTTTGAAATTATAAACAATTTAGTGAAATTAACCAAAATTTTAATAACTTTGATTGATTTTAAGAATAGAATTATTTAACTTAAAGAAGAATAAGATTAAGAAATTTTTCTATTCATGAATGAAATAATAGAATTTTAGAAATATTGAGTAATAAAAAATTATCACTTGAAAAAAGAAAAGATTGGAAATCTTTTTGAATTCTTATTCATGTTATAATAATAAAGTGGAAATGTATAAGTTTTGAAAATATAAGTTAAGGATAGTGAAGTTCAAAACCATTAACAGGCTATCCAGATATAGCAATCCTCTCTAAAAAAAATAAAAAAAAGAGAGAAAAGAAGAAGAAAAGAAAAAGAAAAAAAGAAGAGAGGAGAAGCTTGAGGAAATGCCTAATCAAAAATTGGCTTCACTTGAATTATCTTATAAGAAGAAAACTAGTTACATATTTTACTTAATTTTTATGCATGAATATTTATTTAGGAAAGATTTTTCAAGAAGATCTTTTTCTTGTAAATAATCTATGAGATCTTAATATAATAGACTTCTATTATTTTCAAAATGGATGAAAAGTTTGAAATCTTATGATTTGGTAGTTAAATATTCTTTAAATTCTTAAAATTAAACCTAGTTAGTGAAATTGGGTTAATAATTTACTAAAAACTTTATAAAATCAAAAATTATAAGGAATCTTAAATATTTATCTTTTATTCCAAAGGTTATACATTTTAAATAATAGAAAGAGTTACTTGAGGACAAGTAACTTTTAAGTTTGGGGGATTTTGATCCTTAAAAAATACCTATTTTTTATGTCTTAATTCTTATCAATTTCTAAGGATATTATGCTTTAATGAAAGGTATTTTTTTGTTTTTGGATGTAGGTGATGTGAAAAGGTCCAAAAAAGGAAAAAGGAGCAAAAAGGAGCAAAAATGGAGCAAAATACAAAAATTATAAAAAATATGGTCGGGCGCCTAGGTGCCAGAATTTGGCGCCTAAGCGCCAGACTCGATGCAGAACTGTCAAGTTTTTGACAACATTTGAACGGTTATTTTGACGAAGTGAGCGCTTATTGGACATTCTAGAAGACTGGCAGTTGTTCCTTGATAATAGAACATGTGATACATTGCATTTGGACGCTCCAAAACATTTTTAATCGCGAAGAGGTGCGAGCCAAAGTGAAGAGGTGCGAAGAACAGGACGCGGTGTCCGGCGCCTAGGCGCCAGATTCGGGCGCCTAGGCGTCAGATTCAGGCGCCTAGGCGCCAGACAGACCTTCTAGAAGATTCATTGAATGTGGACATGTTTTGAAGAGGTACCTCAAGGCAACCCTTGAAGCCTATAAATACGAGTCCATTTCTTCAGAAAAACGTGCCCCACATTGTAACCCCTTTCTCTTATCCACTTTAGGATCTCTAATCCTTAGAGAGAGAAATAGAGAGAGAAATTTAGGGCCACTTTTGTTTTAGTTTAGTGAATTTATTTTCAAGTTGTTGCATCTGGAGTTCATTACACTGTGGAGTCAGTAGGAATTAAAAGATCTGTAGAAAGAGTATTTGAGATAAGTATTTTACTTTTGATTCAAAGTTTATTTATTATGTTTTGCTATTTATATTCAATGTGTTCTAAGTAGTTAGTTTACTTTCTTCCTTCAATTATGAAGAGATAAATAAGATAATATAAGAATCGATGGAGAATTGAAATTCAAAATATTTTCAAAACATTGTGATGATATTAATACCTGATCTTACTTTACTTTTTAAAATGGCCATTTAAATTGTTAAGATCTGTTAAAGAGTTGTGAGACCTAGATGGAGAAGAACTCTTAAACTTGTAGATGTCACATGAATCCTTGGGTAGTCGAAGGCCATGTGCGGGCTATTCAAGGTGAAGTGCAAATAAATATGAAGATAATATTTAAAGGGCGTAGAATTGATAAGTTTTTAGAGTGACAGACTAAATTGTTATAATTTGATTTATAGATTTGGAAAGGGTCACTAGTAGGGCCGACCATAGCCACCCTTGGACATCTAGTAGTGTGAGTCTAAATTAACCCATTCTACTAACAATACATCCGGACTCGATACGTAAATTAGCTCGATGTTCTTTGCGCTCGGATCAAAGGGTAAAGAATAGGAATGTTTCTATTTGGCACAATACCATAAATCAAATTCTCCAATGAATATTAAATTATCTTAAAAATCTTAGATTAATTGAAGGGAAGAAAGTTGTTTGATTTATATAGTTTTCACAAAATCATTTTCTTATTAATATTTTCTTTAACTGCATCTAGTAAATTAAAAGTAATTTATAGCTAGATTAAAATACAAAAAGATTTTTGAAATACAATTTTTAAAAATTTATTACCATATTTTTTCCCCGTGGGATCGATAATGGGGTCTTTGTTTCAATACCCTATATTACTTGAAATGATACGTATACTTGCGTAGTACCAAAAAAGTATATAAAATATTTTCTTTTTAAATAATATTTTGCTATATAAACATATATTTAAAAAGTTTTATTTGGTACACATCTATATAACAAGTTATTCCAGGTCAAGTGTTTCGCGCCTTTGCCAGAAATTAAATTTTCTAGCAGTGGTAACAAATCCTTGTATTTGGAAATATACAAAAGTCGGGTCAAGCTTCAATCAAGTTTGTTTGGAGTGATTGTCTTGTCCTTGTGAAGCTCCTGATATGCTCAATTTGGATTGAAATTGAGTGGAGATATGAACTCATCAAAGTGACTTCACGGCTTGATGGAGAATTGGGAGGGAATTCCCAATTTTGATTGGGATCTTCTTCGTACACCTCAGTGAAGGTGTAGGAACAATTAATTTAGAGGTTGAGGTAGGTTTGTTTTAGACCTGAAATATGTCCTGTTTTAGGGTGTTTTGGGGTGGTTCAATTGAGGGGATATAGTGAATTTCAAGGCTTAATTTCACTAGGGATCAACTGCTTATGTCATAAGAGAGAACTTTGATGTTCAAGGTTTTAGGATTTAGGCAGTGTAGATGGTTCTTCTCCATGGGGTGAAGCTTTCAGGTTAGCCTCTATTTATATCCATGGGGAGGCCATGGGTGAGCCTAGGCTAGCTTGGGTTCATTTGGGGGAGGTGCTAGTTGAAATTCTATTCTTTGTCTTGGAGGTGCTATTTAAGCTCTTAATTAATTTCCACAAGATCAACCCATATTGAGAGTTTGATTCTTCATTTGACTTGCCTCCATTGGATCCTCCATGAGGTGGATAAAGCTTGGTAAATCTTGCTGAATTCACCTCCCCTAAGTGAGTTCACAAGTTCATTTAATGAACTCATGAGAGAATAACACCTAAGCTCCATTTTCATCATGATGGTCTTTAACCACAGTAAGGGAGATGATTTAAGTGATGTTTCTCTCTTATTGGATAGCCCAATAGGTGCATAGTATAGCACTTGGGCTGGCTGACCAACTCACCTTACGCAAATGGATGAGTCACTTAATGAGTTGGGAGGAAGGTGACACATATTTTCCTTCACATAAAATTTATGTATTTTGGCCATGATGGATCTTAACCATGGGCTTACCTTGGTTGATCCATTGATTGGATGAAGGTGGAGGTGCATGATGAATTCAACACCTCACCCTCCCAAGCTTCATGAAAGGGTGCCACTTAATCCCTCTTTTTATGAAGTCCTCATGATGAGCTTTAACCATTGTTAAAGTGGTGGTTCATATGTTATTTAATGTGTTAACCCATATGTGATGAGTCTCATAGGTTATGGTTGACCCATTGATGACTTCACATGAAGTCATTTATGATGTCATGATGGAATTTTAAATTTGGAGATCATTTTTCATGTCACATATGATGTCATTTTTAATTATGAATTTTAGGGTTATTTTCTTATAATTTCACTTTAAATTAATTTTATAATTAATTAAAAGTGTAAGAAATTATAATATTAACCCATAAATTAATCAAAATAATTTTGAGAATTAATTATTTGATTAATTTTATTAATTTGGTTCAAAATTAGGCATTGTGACCAAATTTGACTAAAATTGACTATTGTTGACCATGATTTACCATGTTTGACCAATACAGGTTCAGGGTTGACCCAAGTGACTTACTTAACCTTGTCATCTTTAAGTGAGTCATGGAGAGCTATTAAATAGCTTAAAATTGTTTGGTGTGGCCTTTTTAATATTTAAGTGGACCAAAGGTCATGTTTGGACATCTAATGGTCCGTTTGGGGTAGCTTATTTGGTGCAACAACGTCCTGAAAATGCACCTGATCCGTTTGGGTAAACTTCATTTTGGCAGCTTATGTGTTTTCAAAACGCAGAAAACAACTTTTTCACACCGCACCTATCTAGGTGCGGATAGGTGCGGTGACAGCTTTCTGGCAGCGGTCTAGTTTTTCCAAAAAAAATAAATTTTGTAATAGCCACCGCACCTAGCTTATCAGCAGATTATTTTTAATCAACTTATCAACAGATTATTCAATAAGCTGCAGCTACCCCAAACAGACCCTAAGTGTCCTAAATTGATCAAGAGGGCTAAATTTGACCAATTTGGTGTCTATGTTAACCTAATGGTCAATGGGGTTGCCATTGGGTCAATGTGGTGGTCATTGGGTCAATGAGTTGACCATTTTGACCTAAGTTGACCATTTGGGTCAAAGGTTGACCTGTTTGGTCAATGGGTTGATCATTGGGTCATGAATTGACCAGTTTGACCTAGTTTGACTTTTTGGGTCAAGGGTTGACCAGTTTGGTCAATGGGTTGGTCATTCGGTCATGGATTGACCAGTTTGACCTAATTTGACCATTTGGTCTAAAGTTAATCAGATATGGATTTGTCATTACTGATTTGATCATTTTAGGATGACATTAAGATTCAGATTAAAAGGCTTTATTAGGTTATTACCCTAGACATTAGGGTTTAGTGACCATCAGTAGGGTTAGGCAGTCAATATTGGTATACTTCCTGCATTAAGATGATTTATAAATGTTCCTCACAAAAGTGAGGTCAACAATCTTATGGGTAAAACATCTTTAAGTCATCTCTACTCCATGAGTGGAGCATCTCCTTTCATGTATATTTTTTTTAAGCTTGTAGGCCCCAAGAAAAACTTATTTACTGATAATGAATGGCTTAGTCCATGTTTGATCAAGCTTGCTAACTGCATGCCCTCATGTCATTGCGTCAGCTTTCTTCAGCACAAGATCTTTTACAGGGAACCTCTTTCTCTGACATGCCTTTGTAATACCAATCAATTCTTACTCTTTACTTCTTCCTTCCTGAGGGCTAAGTCACATGATTTTACTTCTGTCAAGTTTAGAAAAAGTTCTATTCCTTCATTATTTACCTCTTTCCATTCAGTTATATAAATTTCATCATACATGGTGGCTGCTATCACCCTTTGGTTGTGAAAGTTATCTTGACTAGTAGCACAACTTCTATCCAGTATGACAATATGAATTGGGTTTCTTCGTCACTGTTGAAGGAGTCATGTGAATCACTCATAAAATAGATGAGACTTCAACTCAGCTTCCTTTGACTCCCTTAATTTTCTTTTTTAGTAGACATAATCTGATCTTAATTATCTAAGGCTTCAAAATTTCCATTGTTTGTGAGTAGTAAACATAAGAAAATTTTAGGTTAATCCTCTGGCTTTGGCAAAAAAATTTTTACTCCTTTGTCTAAAAATAACATATTAGTTTTTGTGATGATAGTGAGTATCAAACAGTACCAATAGATTAAGTTTGATCAAATAAATTTTTGAAGGACCTCTGCTTACGATTTGAATGAGTGATTTTGCTTCAACACAATTAGAGAAGTAATCTATTGTGAAGAATAAGAACTTCCATTTTCAATCGACAAAGAAAATGGTCTGGGATATTAGTTCCTTATACTGTGAATAGAAAGGGTTGATGATTAGATAAAACATGTACGACGATTCAGTTTTTCATCAGTGTGAATTTCTAACATGACACACCTTTTTAGAAATTTCCTAGCATTTTTATGCAGTGTTAGCTTAATATAGTCTTATCCTTGTATCCTATATTTTTCTTTTGGAGTTGGTTTCGCACTTAGCCAAATGCACTCCCTTTAGATTTTTTTTTGTTCTCCTTAACACATTTCAAGTACAGTGACGTAGTTGAATTTAAAAAAAATTTCCTCAATCAACAAATACTGAGTTGTTTTTGTTATGAAGCGCTTCTGGTTTGTTACCCCCTCGACAATGTTTACGATCTTTAGGAACATGATATATGGGTCATGGGTAAACTATTTTAGAGCACCAAAAACCCAACTGTATTTTCCCTCTACCTCTATTTCCATTATCTTGACTTCTTTAACAGTCAATTAGTAGAGTCTCTAAGGTTCCCCTTTTTCTAGGAGGGTGAACTTCAACATCAAGATAGACTTATAATTATTTGCTCAATAGATGTGATTAATCTTGAAATATTAAAATTTTCCCATATCTATTTTGGCTCATCGTTTCCTCTCTAACTTTGAATTTCCCATTTACCTAATTGACTACTAACTGTGAATAAGATTTCACCAGGAGATGATGCATTCCAATCTCATAAGTCAACAATAATATGATAATTTGAGCTTCATACTTGGCTTGGTTGTTATAGACATTGAAACCCACATCTATCGAATGGTATAAATAATCTCCAGTTGGATTTTCCTAGAGCAAGGCTAGTCCTACCAAATCTGACTTGAAGCTCCATCAATATCTAGAACCCATATGAGGCTATCAATAGTTGCTTCTTTGTCAGGATTTTCAGAATTGAAGAAGTCAGCAAAGAGGTCAACTATGGATTGATCCTTGATGCTATTTCGGTTTATTAGGAGATCAAACACACTAAGTTCTACAACCTATTTTAGAAGATGAACAGAGTGTTTTAGCATGGTGAGGTTTGATTTGAGGGAATGGTTAGTGAAGATCCTAATTGAATGCATTTGGAAGTAGGGGCACAACTTTGCAAACAAAAATAATGAGAAATTTTTTTTAATTTTTTTCAAAACTGCATATCCTATCTCGGCTTCCCAGGGGAATCATCAAATATAGTAGACCAAGAACTACTTCTCTCATTCCCTTCGGAATAAAACCGAGTTGATGGGCTGAATTCTAACTCCTAATTATAGGGAAATTTCTTTATTTTGCTTTGGACTTTGGAGGAGTGGAGGTGACGAAAATGAGTCCTTTAGTTTTATAAATGCTTGTTCACATGCATCCAACCTGCTGAAGTATTTTACTCTTCATAAGATTTTGAAGAAAGTGTCACACTAATCATTTGACATTGAGATGGAATGGCTCATTCATGTAATTTGTTTGGTTAACTTTAGACTTCCTTGATGTTTTTTTTGGGGGGGGGGGGATGACATGTTTATTAATTCTTGCCTTCTCTAGATTGGTATTAATTCTTTCAGAGAAAAGAAAGTAGCTCTAGAATTTCCTTTTCATTGTACTAATTGTACATTCTATTGATTAAATTTCATGTTAAACTTCTTTAGTGATTTGAAAGTTTCTTTTAGGTTTTGGATGTGCTGCTTGAGTGTCCTGCTTTTTACTAATTCATCATCCACATACCTATTAACATTTTGTTCCTTTCTTTTTCATAAAAATTACATTCAAGATGCACTCATAGGTCACAAAAATAATAAGTGCGAGACTTTTCTAGGTCACTTCAGATAGTGGTCACCTCCCCATAGTAAAAACTTTAATACTACATTGTATGTGGAGGTAATGGCTCAAAAGGAGTTGAGCAACCGGCAACCAAAGCTAACATTGTAGGTGGGTGAAGAAATGATAATGAGAAAGTCTACCATGTCATTGAATTTCTTCTAAGCTTCTCCCAAGATGAATGTAAAAATGAGAGCCCTAAAGTTTATTTCATCTCTCCAAATAACCCGTAGAGTGGCCCAGGCATGGCTGAATGATGAGATGTACTCAAGCCATTCTTATCAAAAACTAATTAGAAGATAGTGTTCATCGAGCTCTCCATATCAATGAGTGCGCTTCCTACCTAGTAATTGGTGATTAAGGTAGTGACAACAATAATTTAAGTATAGGGGTTGTCCTTTGTGATGGTTAATCTCCATTGATAAAAGAAATGAGAGGATGTGAGTTGTGTCATGGCATTAAGGCAGCTGCACATAATACACTCTTCTCAAACTTCTTTATGCTGGCGTAGAGGGATAACTCTACTCCGCCCCCTTCAAATATGGTAAGAACTATGTTGGTTGTATGTATCATGCGGGCTCAGATTATCTTGTTGATGATTCTTCATTAGGAGCCTTTCCCTGGCATTGGGTTGTTGCTTTATATGCCAGAAACTCATTCAACTTCCCAACTTTGATCAAATCCTTGATCTAGCTTCAAAAGTGCTGACACTTCTTAGTTTCATGGTCGTCATCCCAACGATAAACATAGTACTTTTTTGGGTCCTTGTGGTGCACTCCAACTTTCATCATGATCACTTTCTTGAAATAACTTTTGTTGTTTTTGGCCTCCACTATCTCTACCTTGAGACAAATAGAAAAATCTTCATATATATCTCATTAGTAGATGGCGTTCACTCATCATATTTAGCCGACCGTTGCTTTTTATATCATACTTGATTGCCTTGATAATGGGTTCTAGCAGTTTCATGATTTTCTGTGTGTCTCTTCAAATCCTCAAAGTGAGCTCGAGTAGTAAGGTGAGGGTTGTGCCTCAGTTTTTACCCTTCATGATGCATAGTTCTCTTTGGCGGCTGATGATTGCTTAGCTTATTTCTGAAGGAAGTAGGGAAAGGGGGAGTTATACCCTTCTGAAATGTGATTATTGGTTAGTTCCAACAATTCGGCTAGTGTCTTCAATCACTAAAATCTAGCGAGTATACAAAATGTCCTTTTAATCCTTGAGTGAGGATTGCAAAATTGAATGTTGATTCTAACGTTCCAAAACTCTAACATCAAAGCTACAGGAGAGTTTGCGAGCTCTTATAAGGATTGAATGTAAGTTTGCGAGCTCTTATAAGGATTTTATGTAAGTATGTAATGAACCTTTACTTGAAATCTATGAATGATGTGATCAGGCTCTTGCATTCCTTCAAAACACCTTGGTGTCCTTTTAGGACATTGAATCCAAGATTGACTATAAATCACACCCAATATATTTAGTGTAGAGAAGAGATGGAGAGATGGAGAGATGGAGAGATGGAGAGATAGAGAGAGACGGTAATGAACATTATTGAATAGTGTCCTCTTCATAAAATTTTTCCCTATTTGTAGGTGAGATAGTACAATAATAATATTATATTTATTGTCCCCATTTGAATGTAGTATGTGCTAGAGTATTCCTACTTTTTTTCATGTATAGGCTATTGTCTTGCTGCCTTCTGGCTTGGTCAACAAAGCTTAGTTGTCTTTGAATCGAAGAGGTTAGAACGAAACTTTGCTAGTCAAGCTAGCATCCAACCAGATGATAAAATCATGCATGTAAAATATCAGGTATATCCTAACACTACCCCTTTCAATTACAGATAAAAAATGTTATTTCACCATTATACTATCTTCCTTATAAATAAATAAAATATTTAATGAAGAGGACACTATTCATTATCATCACTCTTTTTCTCTGCTTTATGCTCTATTTCTTGGGTGTGATTCACAAACAATATCAAATCTAATATTCTAAATGGTTTGGTGAGCATGGATCATACCAATAAAAAGAGGAGCAACGTAAGGAGAAGCACCTCACAATATGGAGATTGATGAAAAAATAGAGTGAACGAGAGAATTTATAGTCCATTAGATCCATGAATTAAAAGATTATATGTTAGAAATGATCATAGGTGCACTGAATTGGCAGCAACATTAGTAACCTTGATATGATGTCTCGATACAAAATGGTAGAAGAGTCTCCTAACCTTGAAAAGGGGGGATGAACTCCAGTAATTCAATAATGTTAGGTCAAAACTGGTTAAAAGACAACATGTCAGATGTGCTGATAATCCACACTAGACAAAGAATGAGGTCTCGCAACAGTTCTCTTGTTGAGCCTCCAAAACAATTTAATATTATGATGCTTGAGTCTTATAAAGGGTGAATAAAATCGGTTGATTACATCGCAACCTTTGTGCTAACTGTATATCTTCTTAAGATCAACACACTAAAGTGTTGACTCTTCTTTATCACATTGAGGGACTCGACTCTTAGATGGTTTAGCAGAAAGCTGGTAGGAGTGATTACATCATTTGCAACATTCAAGAAAATGTTTATTATAGAGTTTACTAGATATAAAAACTCTATAAGAACTAACAAGCTCTTTGAATCTCTTTTAGGGATGGAGTAAGATCTTCCTTACCTTCATTACTCATTTCCATAAGGAAATGTTAAAGTTTTTGGAATTAGAGCCCACAATCGCTCACGTGGCCCTCACTTAAGTATTAAAAAAAACCTATTAGTTATGCACTGGGATTGCAGCAACCAAATGTATTGTTTGAGCTAGCCAACAATTACATCTTGGTATAAGATTACAACTCCCCTCTTACCCCCACTTCCTTCAGAATTAAACTAATTAGTTGTCACTTGTTGAAGAGAATTGTTCATAGATAAGGGTGAAAACTAAGGCGTAACCCTCACCCTCATATCCTAGCTTATTTTAAGGATTTACTAAGACACTTTGATAACCTGGTAACTGATAAGGCTCATTATCAAGAGATCCTCAAAGTAAACATTGAACGACGGCTTAATCAATAGGAAGAGTAATTTCTACTTGCTCATGAGATCCCAGGGAGACTCCTCTTAGAGTCCTAATGGTAGAGGCAGTGGAGGCCATATAAATTAAACATTATTATAAGAAGGTGGCCTCAATGAAAGCTAGAGTGTATCTCCAAGATGTGAAGAAGTACTACATGTATCACCAAGAAAACGATCATGACACTGAAGAATGTTGATACCTACGAAGCCTCATTAAGGATCTACTCAAGAACAATAAGTTGAAGAAATTTGTGACACATAGAGAAACCACCCAACAATAAGGAAAGACTCATGTTTAAGAAATTGCAGATTAGCCAATCCATGCACATACAATAGATATAGCTTGTATAATCCTTGCCATCTTCTGAGGGAGTGAAGGATATTCATTCCTCTGAGCCAACATGAAAATGACTTGGATGGATGAGTTATATGCAGCTTCCTTGATGTCATGATGCAACTCGCATCCTCCTATTTTGTTTACCGATTTTGATCTACCACGGAAGGTTAACTCCTTGCAAAGATGATATCATCATCACCGCTCTAATCTTCAATTGCCAGATAGGAAGAGTAATCATTGATACCAAAAGCTCGATGAAGATTAACTTTAAATTAATTTTTGAAATTATGGTTATGAGAACCACCCATATTTTGGCCATGCTTATGCAAGTCAATGGATTCTTTGGAGAGAGGAAAGAAGCTCTAGGAACTCTCACTCTACCTTTCACATTGAGAAAAGGTGAGAAGAAAATCACCAACATTATAGACTTTCTTCTGATTAACTATTTACCTACCCAAAATATTATCCTAGATTGTTCATTTTTCAACTTTTTTTAAACCATCATGACCACATGCTATGTGATGCACCAAAAATATATTTGATTTTTCATATACATTTGGTACTCATATTTTGTGATATTGCACTTTAATAGAAGGTATTTTTCATGTTTTGCTCTAAGTATGATGATTTTAGACAAATAGAGCAAAAAGAAGCGAAAGAAAATGAATTTAGAGAGGAAAAAGGTCAAAACCAGGAATTTGAAGTTCTAGCGTTGACGGTGCCCAAACCAGTGCTAACGATGAGTTTTTCCATAGAGTTCAGAATTAAATCGCACAACAAGGCATCAACGGTGCCCTATCTAGCGTCGACGGTGCCCAATGTCAGTGAGGCAAAATTCAATGTATTTGGACGACTTTTTGAGGGATTCTTGAGGCAACTCTTGGGAAATTCGTTCCTAGACTATGTTAACTTTATTTTGGCGCCATAATTATATGTGTGTGTGTGTGTTTATGTAAGTAAAGTAAAGTGTGTGTTAGTGAACAAGAAGTCTTTAGAGAGTGATTAGATCTAGGGTTTGGTGTTAAGTGTTGTTTTGTGAGGGATTCTTCTCAAAAGAGTTGTAGGAGGTGAGAGAAAGTGAGAGATTGCTTCTTCCCTAGTATTCCAAGAGAGAATTGTGTGTTGTTGTGAAGAGTGAAGGAGATTCAAAGGAACTTTAAGGGATTTGCTTGGAGGAAAAATTAAGATAAGTTGTATTTACTTTTCATAGTTTGTTTGAAGTTTCTTATATATGTATAATCTTTGTTTTTTCGTATCTTCCTCATGAATTCTGAGTAGATTTCTTTGTCTTTCTCTTTGCAAAAATAAATAGTGAAGTGATGGTTTAGATTGGATATGCCATATGAAATATAAGAAATTTTGATGATCTTTCACTTCGTTCTTCATTTACTTTTTGATCTGGCCAATTTAATTGTTAAAATATGTTATGAAACATACGACTCGAAAGGGTTATGCTTTCTACAACAAAAGTGGATATTACATTCAATTTCCATGAATGAGTGAATTAGTTCATGGAGGTTGGGTTCAAATAAATAGTGAAATATGGTTTGTTGGTCGTAAAATCAAAGATTTTAGTGTGACAAACTAAAATCCCCAATTTGGTTCTAGTGTTTTGAAATTAAGGCGAGAGTTAACCTTCAGACAAAAAAAGTGGGAGCTCTGGAATAAGAGAAAGTTTCCTCCCAGCCTAACCACAGATTAGGGACTAAACCCAGGATTAGCCACTATTCTTTATAGCACTCGGAAGAGGGTAAAGAATAGATATTCTCCTATTTGTCACAATACAATAATTATATTAATCTATGTCATTTAATCACCATAACATCATTGTAAGGGGGAGGACACTTTCTCTAAATTTGAACCTTACATTACAAAACTTAGTGTAGTAATAGTTAACTTTAATCTGAAGTTTAGAAAGTACTTTAGCAATTTTAAATTCTCTAGCAAACTTTAGCATCTTAGTATTTACTTTTGGTGCTTTGCAAAATTTGAATATTGGATTTCTGTGCTACGCTTTAAGGTTTGCTTCCTCCCTGTGGGATCGATAACAAGGACTCAACTAGAGCCCTGTATTACTTGAACGTTACGTATACTTACGTATAGACTGGCTGCTTTCTTATTAAACTAATTATACTTTGTAACTGAATTGAAAATACTTTTGAAGTATTACTTTAAGTCAGCAGCCCACAATCAAGTCTTTGGCGCCGTTGTCGAGGAGGCAATAGTAAATTTTGTAGTATATGAAAACCTTTAATTCGTATTTGTGCATGCGTAGTTTTGGATCTGAAGTTTTATTATTACCTAAAAATTTGGAATTATAATGTACTATTAGAAAATTTTGAAAACAACAAAAAGAATTAAAAAATTTGAGCAGAATGGCAAACAATCTAGATAATCAAATACATGAAAATGAACATCAACCTAGACCTTTAAGAGATTACACTAACCCTACAACAGATTAAATTCACTAAATTATTCAAAATTCTGATGTGGCTGCTAATTCTTTTGAGCTTAAATATGATATTATCTAAATGGTTCAAAATAATCAATTTGGTGGAACACCGAATGAAGATCCTAACTTGAATCTTGCTATTTTTCTAGAAGTGTGTGTTACATTTAAATATGACGGAGTGTCGAACGAGGCTGTCAGGCTTAGACTTTTTCCTTTTTCATTAGGGGATAAAGCTAAGGCATGGTTAAATTTGTTAGCACCTAGATCTATCATAACTTGAGGAGAACTATCACAAAATTTTTTTTATCAAAATATTTCCCTCCATAAAAAACTACCAAGCTTAGAAATGATATTACATTTTTCTGTCAGTTTGAAAGGGGATCAATATATGAAGCTTGAGAAATATTTAAAGATCTCCTTAGGAAGTGTCCAAATCATGCTTTACTAGATTGGTTAATAATTCAAACATTTTATAATGTATTAGTGGGATCTCTTAGATCGATTATTGACGCTGTTGCTGGTAGATAGTTAATGTCAAAACCTTTTGATGAGGCATATTCTTTAATTGAAGAGATGGCTACTAATAGTTTTCAATGGCCCTATAAACAAGTAAATCCAAAAAGAGTAGCTAGTATTCATGATTCTGATGAAATATCTTTGGTTTCTCAAATTGCTGCAATTTCAAAATAACGCCTCATGTGTTAGAGGAAAATTCATTAGAACAGATAGTAGATTCTCAATCGTCTTAAAAGACTTTAAAGGCTCTCAATAATAAACCCAACAATGCTTATTCTAATTATTATAATCCTGGTTGGAAAAACCACTCAAACTTGAACTGAAATAATAACACAATGGGGGAACAATTCTGTGAAGCCATTGGGAAATTTGAACAACCAGGAAAACACTAATTATAGACCCTCTTATCCTCCAAGTTTCAATAGTAACCCATAATTTAAGGAAAAGAAGTTTTCTAAAGAAGAATTGATATTAAACATGGGTAATCAATTGCAAAGTCAAGGGAATTAGTTGCAAAGTCAAGAGAACCAATTGCAAAGTCAAGGAGCTGCTATTAAAAATATTGAAAATCAATTGGTACATATTGCTACTGCACTTAGTAATAGACCTTATGGAACTTTCCCTAGTAATGTTGAAATTAACTCAAAAGATCAAAATACAACTTAATGTTATACAGTTAAGAAGTGGAAAAGAATTGGAATTAAGAGTCCAAGAAGACGTTGAAGTTGAAAAAGAGAAGATGGAAACTGATAAAGGTCGTGATAATATATATCCTGATTTGGAATATCCGCTTAAACCAATAAAAATTATTGTAGAAAGACAACCACCTCTGTTTGCTCAAATATTGAAACAATATAAGAGAGACAAACAATTTTCAAAATTCCTAGAAATTCTTAAAAAATTGACTATAAATATCCCTTTTTTTAAGCCTTAGAACAAATGCCTAATTATGTGAAGTTTATGAAGGATAAAATAAATAAGAAAAGGAAATTTTCAGATAATGAGACTGTCACACTCAGCGAAGAGAGTAGCGTAATTATTCAGAAAAGGATTCCTAAAAAACTTAATCCTGGTAGCTTCACTATTCCTTATGCTATTGGAGAATAGTTTTCTGGAAGAGCCTTATGTGATCTGGGAGCCAGCATTAATCTCATGCCTCTATCAACTTTCAAAAGGTTGAGAATAGGAGAAATTTCACCTACTTCAGTAACCCTTCAATTAGCTGATCGTTCTATTACTTATCCTAAAGGAGTTGTTGAAAATTTTTTAGTAAATGTTGATAAATTTATCTTCCCCGTGGACTTTATCATTTTAGATATTGAGGAAGATAAAGATATTCCTATAATTTTGTGAGGACGATTCTTTGTAACTAAAAGAGCCATGATAGATGTTCAAAAAGGAGATTTAACTATGAGAGTTAATGATCAAGAAGTGACATTTAATATATCAAAAGCTATGAAATACCCTGCTATAAAAAAAAGATGATGAATGATTTCGAATGGAATTTTGTGACTACTTAAAAGATGAGCATTTTAAGGAAAAATATGAAGAGAAACTTGAACAAGAAATTAAATTTAAGGATGAAGATGAAATGGAAGATAAATTTGATGAGATAGATAATGAAGAACTGAATTATGTTCAGGAAAGATTTGAGATGTTGGATATTACAGAAAATGATAATAAAAGTTTAATTCCATCTATCAATCTATCATAAAACCTCCTGAACTTGAGATGAAATACTTCCAAATCATTTGAAATATGTGTTCTTAGGAGAATTATCTACATTACCTTGTATCCTCATATTTAAATGATTTACAAGAGCAGAAATTATTAGAAACCTTGAGAAGATATAAAAAAGTTTTGGGTTAGACTTTAGCTGATATTAAAGGAATCAGTCCTTCGATCTACATGCATAAAATTTCGTTGGATGAACAACATAAACCTAGAACTGATCCGCAAAGGAGGTTAAATACATTTATGAAAGAAGTAGTAAAGAAAGAAATTTTAAAATGGTTGGATGCTGGAATTATATATCCTATTTCAAATAGTGCGTGGGTATGTCTGATTCATTGTTTTCTTAAGAAAGGAGGAGTGACAGTTGTGACTAATAAAATAAATGAATTAATAACCATGAGACAAGTCACTGGTTAGTGAATCTATATTGATTATAAAAAAATTAAATGCTGCCACCAGGAAAGATCACTTTCCTTTACCTTTTCTAGATCACATGTTGGATAGGCTTGCTGGGCATAAATATTTTTACTTTTTAGATGGATATACCGGCTATCATCAAATACAAATTGCTCTTGAGGATCATGAAAAGACCCCATTTACTAGTCTTTATGGAACATTTGCTTTTTGAAGAATTCCCTTTAGATTATGTAAGACACCTGCAACATTTCAAAGATGTATGATATTTAGGCCATATTTAATTGGAACTAAATTTCTAGTGCATACAGAACATTCTGTTATCAAATACTTAATGCAAAAGAAGGATGCTAAACCAAGATTAATTAGATGTACTTCTAATGCAAGAATTTGATTTCATAATAGTTGATAGAAAAGGACCTGACAACCAAATAGCTGATCATTTATCTAGATTGGAACAACATGAACTATCTAATTTTGAAAATGAAATTACAGAAACTTTTCCTGATTAACAACTTTATAATATTAAAAAATGGAATTTACTGTGTTATGCTGATATTATGACCTATATTGTAAGTGATATTTTACCTCCTGAATTACCAAAGCAATAACAAAAAACATTTATCTAAAATGCCAACTTTCATTTTTGGGATGACCCATATTTATATAAACAGTGCAAGGATCTAGTTATTAGGATATGTTTACCTTATGAAGAAATTGAACCAATTATTTAGAGATGTCATGATTATGAATTTGGGGGACATTTTGGAACTGACAAATCTGAAGAAAAGATTTTACAATCCGGATTCTATTGGCCTACTCTTTTTAGGGATGTTATTAGACATATTAAAACATGTGATCGATGTCAGCGAGTATGTAATATTTTTAGAAGAAAAATGAAGTGCCCCTAAATTTTACATTGGAAGTTGAAATCCTTTATGTTTGGGAATTAGATTTTATGAGACCATTTAGTCCTTCATTTGGGAATATATATATATATATATATATATATATATATATATATATATATATATATATATATATATATAATAGTTCTTGTGGATTATGTATCAAAATGGGTTGAAGCAATAGCCTTACCCAAATCTGATGCTTGAACTGTTTCAAAATTTCTAACGAAAAATATTTTTACAATATATGAAATGCCGAGAGTTATTATTACTGATGGTGGATCCCAATTTAGAAAAAATCTGATCAGAGATTGACTGGAAATATAATATTATGCATAGA
This sequence comes from Papilionanthe hookeriana x Papilionanthe teres, assembly GCA_022702705.1. NCBI lineage: Eukaryota > Viridiplantae > Streptophyta > Magnoliopsida > Asparagales > Orchidaceae > Papilionanthe > Papilionanthe hookeriana x Papilionanthe teres. The sequence goes on along the minus strand of CM040431.1, from coordinate 18,706,133 downwards.
ATCTCAACTACTTATCAATCCCAAACTAGTGGTTTAGCTGAAGTATTTAATCGAGAAATTAAAAGTATTTTGGAAAAATCTGCAAATCCCCATAAATTATATTGGTTTGGGAGATTACATGGTGCATTATGGGCATATAGGACTACTTATAAAACTCCTATAGGAATGTCTCCTTATAGACAGATTTTTGGAAAAACATCATTTACCAGTTGAATTGGAACATAAAGCATATTGGGTGATTAAAGAGTTCAATTTTAATTTAAAAGATGCTGGTGAGAAAAGATTATTGCAACTTAATGAATTAAAAGCAATGATAAATAAATCATATGATAATTAAAGGTTTTATAAGGAGAAAATGAAGTTATGGCATGATCGGAAGACTATAAGAAAGGGATTTGAACCTGGACAGGAAGTTTTGTTGTATAATACAAGATTAAGATTATTTCAGTCTAGGTGGACAGGACCTTTCACTGTTATAAAAGTTTACCAGTTTGAAGTTGTTTATATTGAAAACCCTAAAATTGGAAGAATACTTAAAGTTAATGGGCATCAACTAAAATCATATTTTGAAGGTTCACATTCTAATTATAAAGAGGTTTTAATGTTAATTCATCCTGCCTAAAACTAATGTTTGTCGGGCTTACGATGTTAAACTAAGTGCTTTATGGGAAGTAACCTGTAGTTATCTTTGTTGTTTAATGTGTTTAATTTGATTTTTGTTGATATTAATATTATATAGACTTATATTTGATTCATACTCACTCATAGCTATCCTAAATGGTGCTAATTATTGATTTAATCGAAGATTTGGAGTTTATTTAGATAAAAATGATGTTGGAGCAAAACTGTGCTCTTGCGTCAATGGCGCCCAAACCAATGCTGACGGCGCCCAAACCAACACCGACGATGAGATTTCCAGAGAGCGCTTTTAATTTTTGGAGCTTGGGCACCAAAGGTGCTTTATTCAACGTCGACAACGCTGATGGCCGAGAAGCGGTTTTTAGAGTTTCAAATGGTGGAATTTGGAAGTTTTGAGCGAGGATTTCAACCTTATAACTCCTTAAATTCCTTTTAAATCCCATTAACTCCAGAAAAATGAAAAGAAAGTTTCAAAATTTGCATCCCATGGCTTCCAACTTCCTAGATTCTCCAAGATTTAGAGTTTTCAACAGGAGAAAGTTTGTCAGTTTTGAGGCACAACGACTTTGTGACAAAGTCCTTATAAAGAGGAGACTTATCTAGGAAAGAAGCTTTGTTAATCGAGGTATGAATGTTCTTAGTACTTGCATTGAAGAAATTATTGTGCAAAGGTGTTGGGAAGTGTTTTGTTACAATAATGCCACAGTAGTCATTCCCATGGTGAAGGAATTTTATACAAATCTTCATGGAATCAACCAAGGAGTCGTCTATGTGTGAGGTAGGCAGATATCATTCACTCTTCCAAGATTAATGAACTTTACATGAAAGATAATGTGTTAATATGTCATTATACCAATTTCCTTTACGAGAGAAAATATGAATGAAATTTATCGATATTTGATGGCTGAAGGTAAAGATTCGGAGATAAGAGACAATGGGTATGTCAATTTCTCTACTACTTTATTGAATCTTGTATCGAAGCAATGACATTTCTTTATATCTTTGAAATTACTCTCAACCATGAAAATTAGTAAAGTGACGAAGGAAAGTGAAATATTGAACTATTGTATTCAAATTGGAAGGCATGTTGATATTGACACCATAATTGTGAAATCTATTTTGGGTTTGATTGGCATGGATCAACTTATGTCTTGGGACATCCTTCCACTGTATTTCTTCTTTGCAGCCAGTCACAAGTGTCATATGAGAGTTGGGAAAAAAGTGCTTCTCCCTTGGAAGCCCATGGACCCAACTAATGTTTATGATTGTCCAACAATTAAGGATGAAAATGATCTGAGCATAACTGTAGACCAACCATCTCAGAGTTTACTACCTATTCAACCTCATTTTTTTGAAAATGTGCAGTTGATTTTGAGGATGATCAAGAAACTGGAGAAATAGGTACTAAATCTTATGGTAATAATATATCAAATTATTTTATCACCTAGATTGGAGGATGAAGGAACAGTTTGATCATACTGGGTGTATGGAAGAAGGATTGATAATTGATGAAGGAAAAGGCTTGGATTAAAGAGGATTCGACTAATGAATTCTAGTATCAACCCTTCTACAATTTTTTTGTGCACCAACAATACATCGGAGATATCAGAGAGGATAGTACTGACATTGATGAGGAATAATGATTTTCTATTTTATCTACTTTATTTAGTATTTGGACTTTATTTTCTTGATTTTGGTTTGTATTTGGCTTGCTTATGGTGTGATTTTAGACTTATTATGCTTGAGATTTGAATTTCTATCATGTTTTCAACATTAAAGTGTTGTGGTTTGATTATGATGTTGATTTAACGAAGAAGTAATATGGTGTAAGTTTGAAACTTTGGATTTTATATATATAAGTGATGTTCTGTGTTGTTTGTGTGATATTCGTATTAGTTAATCACTTAATATTGAATTTAGATGATTAAAATGGCTAATTAGAAGTTGTTTAAACTTGGAAACGATCTCAATTGCAGAATAATTTTGGAACCAGAAATTTAGGCAGGCACCAACGTCGCCCAATTTAGGGCCGACAACGCTCGACTCAACGCAGACGGCGCCAAAAACATGAAAGTTCAAGGTTTCCTTAAAATTTACGATTTTAAATTGTAACTACCCCATTTATCACCTTCAACTTTCAGCCAAGGCCGAAAAACACCCTTAGGGCTTGTTTACATTTGGATTTAAGGCAATTTTGAAGCTTTTTGAGGTTGGATTTCATATTCTCTTAGTAAGATCTCTACTTTAAACTAGCAATTTTTTATTTTCGCCATGGAAACCTCCTACATTGGAGAGATAAAAAATTTTGAGGTTTTTGAATAAAATTTTTAGAAAATCCATGCTAAAATGCTCTTACTTGTTAGATTTGACTTTGGAGTTTATAACATTGTGATTTTGGAATTTATTGGGATTTATTTGCAAATCTTATAGGGATTTTGATATGGCTCCAAAGATGTTTAAGGGGAAGAGAAAGGTTGATTTTGATGAAAGGAAATTTGTGAATGTGAAAGTACAGTACCATTTCAAATCTACACTCAGTAGCTAAAAGTGTATGCAAGATCGATGATCTGAAAATCCGGGCGGAGTTGTAGAACAGGTAATTGCTGAGTGGAATTGGAAAACTTTTTTTTTTTATTTTTCTGCAATGTAGTTGCTGATGTAGTCCATGAGTTTTATGCTAACTTGCAGTATACTGAAGAAGAGTATGTGCTAGTTCGAGGACAAATGTCAGAATTCACTCCTGAATGGATCAATGTCGTTTATCAGTTAAGAGATAAACAATTTTTGTGAATACAAATCTTTTGGTACTGTGGATGCTACTTTAAATAAGGTAATTACTTTTCTTACTGATGTAAAAGGGGAGTGGAAAACTAAGCAAAGACAAAAGATAAATTTTCCTGCTTCCACTCTTAATGTAGCATCTAAAGCCTGACATTACTTTATTTTTGCAAGACTACTATCTACTTATCATCATAGTGAAGTTTCAAGGGTTAGAGCAATTCTGAATTTTTGTATTCAAAACATGAGATAATTGACATTGTAAGAGTTATTTATAATAGCATTCGGACTATAGTTGAGGGAGAAAAACTAGAGGATTGGGACATCATGTCCTGATTTATGCATTATGTTTACAATCAGGAGTTGAGGTTGATAGTAGCAAAGAGTTGGTCCACCCTTTGAAGCCTATTAGTAAGGCAAGCATTCACACTTATGAATCTCATGTAGGATGGAGGTCTGGAGGTAAGAGTAGTGAGATTCCCTCTGCTAGTCATGACATAACTTCTACCTCTGGACTCCTAGTATTACTGATGTTATGGAGTGGCTGTAATAAAACAAGGTGATATTACGAGGCTTCATAGCAGGATTGATGGTTTGGAAGTAAGAAATATCATCAATGATGATTATCAGAGGAGAAGAGTGGAAAATTATATTTCTTATCATGATGCTCCGATGACATTTATGAGGAGAGAAGCTGGTGTGATATTTCCTACTTGTCTGATCCCTGAATATTTATGCTTACAATTTAGATAAGAAATTTATGATTTATAATATAGGATACTACGCAAGTATACATATCATTTATCAAGTAATATAAGACTTTCTGACTGAGCCCCGAGATATCGAACCCACAGGGAAATGTCAAAAACTTTAAAGAAATAAGAAAAATAACTTTTTCTTTTTCAATTGATTTTTATAAGTCTGTTTTATGGTACAAACTTTGAAAAGTTGTTTTTGATATTTTTTATAAAAAGTTAAGCAGGAAATTAAAAATATCAATACTCTAAACACGATATAAAAGCTATAAGAATCAAATATCTTATTCCTTCTTCAATGAATCAGAAATAATTATGGATATTTATATTGTGGAAGTATTTAAATGTATTGTGCCAAATATGAGCAATTATATTCTTTACCCTTACTTGGTTCTATAAAGAAAATTGGTTAATTTGAAATTTTGAAATTTTGTAGATGGGTTAGGCAGGGAAGATACCAGCTCTCACTCTAGAGTTCCCTCTATTCCCTCCACTTGGGGGCTAACATCTCATAACAAATTTTAAAATAACAAACCAAATTACGGGGCCTTAGCCTATCACTCTAAAGTCCTCTAATTTTACTTCCCAATAAAACATATCTCCCTATATATTTGCATTCAATCATATGGACTACAATTCTTACCCATATAATTGCACATGATTCTTTCCAATTGTTGATTTAGATAATACCGCATTGAATCTTACATAATCTCGCAACAAATTTTAACATCTTAATTGACCACATAAAGAAGTAAACTAAGTACAAGGAATTGAATCATCACAATTTCTTCCAGCATTAAACACTTATACTTTCCATACATACTTCCATAATTTAATTACTTCATCATATAAGAAAGAAAATATAAAGTAAACTACTCAGATTTCATGGAGAAAACATAAACACAACTTGATTTGAAAGCATAAACCATAATGAAAAGACAACAAATCTTACTTAAAATTAAAGTGTAAAAACAAAGATAAATACTTATCTGAAAATCTTCCCCACAAGACTCTGGAAGTTCCTCTGAAATTTTGTTTTCCATAATACAACTCTACAGAGGTTGGCACCCAACTTTGATGACTCAAATACAAACTTTAGACTTAATAAAACTAGATACAAAGATGAAAGAAAAGGGGTGAGAAGAAGGCTTCACATCAACCCCTTTTCCTTTCTTACTCTCTTCTCTCTACTAACAAATATACAACTACACTGCACTGATTTTACACACTCTCAAGACTACAAAAGACTCTCTGAGAAACTCTCTAAAAAAGAAGAACTCTCTTGCAAATTATGAGGCTTCATTTTAATAATTTTCCAAAAGGTGCCTTGGTGACTCTTTAAATCATGTCCAGATTCAATGTTCCACCAAAAGATGCATCCCTTCAATCACATCTGCCATCCAAAGGAAGATAAGGAAGTTACCACCAAAAGTTGCTTCAAACACCCCTTGAGAATGGCTCTAAATTTGATTAAAATTTGATTTTTAACTATGGCGCTTAAGCGCCGGCACTTTGGCGCTTAGGCGCCAGAGGCCAAATTTCTCAAACTTCATAATTTTACTCCAAATTTGATCATTTTTTTTGCTCCTTTCATCATAATTAATCATTTTCATCATAACTACAAGAAAAACACAAAATACCTTCGATTAAAGTGCAATATCATCAAAAATAGGTATAAAATGTGCATAAAAACACTATATATTTTAGTTGTATCAAAATCTCTCAAACTTAAAATGTTACTTGTCCTCAAGCGACTCTTAACCATAAATTTTAACATGCAAATTATGTAAAAGAGTTTCTGAAGAAGATTTCAAAAATTTGTTCTAGAAATGAAATAATTTAATTTAGAAAAAATTTTAGTAAATAAGACCAACTTAAAATTTAGAAAGTTCTTAAGTAAAGGATAATGAAAATTAAGTTTCTATCTAATTCAGAAATACTTGTAGATTTTTCAAAATATAGGATTCAAACATTTTATTTTTCTCACATAAAAAATTTTTAATTGAGAATAATTTTACTTACTATATTATAACCTTAAGTTTTAGATTTTCTCAAAACTTATATTTTAAACCTTAGCCATGGAACCAATTTTTTATTAGGCCCTTAAATCCTCAAGCTTCTCCTTCCTTTCAACATACTATTTTTCACTTTGTCTCTTTTTTCTTTTTCTTTTCTCTTCTATTTTATTTTAAGGCAAGGATTACTGTATCTGGATAGGCCTTTAATGATTTTGAATTCCACCCTTCCATTTAAAATGAAGGTCTGATATATATCTTTCACTTAAAAATCATAACAATAGTGCTGAAAATTACTACTCAATAAACTAAATTTAAGCTTTGAAAAAATAAGTCAAATCTTCTATTCATTCAAAAATACAACAATTCTTACTAAAGATAGTTTAACTATATTTAACATTTCTTTATTAAGAAAATTTTAACTTAAAATTTTTCATTATTACTATAATTTTTAACTAAATTCCTTTATTCATTTCTATATTCAAAATTATGTTTCCCTAATATAACTTCATATACATAATTATTTTCAATCAAAAACAAATTTATTTTAAGTATTCTTGAGAACAAATAAAATTTTAGGTTTTTTGAAAAATTTAGTTTTTTAAAATCCCCCCAAACTTTAATTTTTAGTTAGGATAAAAACATTTAAGTATAAGAAATGATACGTGAGTGAGAACTAAAAACTAAAATAACATGCTTGCAGGAATTTCAATATCCTAAATATTCAAGTATAACAGGTTTTTTTAAAAAAATAGGAGTAAAAAGAAATTAAATTTAGTTTTTCATAAAATGAAAATTTCAAAAGACTTCTATAGTAGTGGAGGTTTTCAAAGCAAATACATACCAACTTAACATAACTAATATCACAACAATACTAGATAATAACTGGTAGTAGATTTTGAAAAGTTTTAAACATGTAATTTTCAAATAGTGGTTTTTAAAAGTGTTCTACATTTCCTAACAGATTTGGAATTAATTTACACTCTATTAAAAATTCAAACACTAAATACACATTAAAACATTTACTACCACACACATATCACAAACTATAACATAAAAGATTAATTTATCGCATAAACATCTGAATGTCAATAAAAAGAAATAGTTCAACTATGCTCTATACAATAACAGAGTTCATATCACAAATACATCACACAAAAATTTAAACATCACATCACATAAAACATCAAATAAAAAACATAACTACACATAAGAAATCACAAAACAAAACAGACTCAACACAACAATCCTAATCATCCTCATCATCAACGTCTCAATGGTTGAAGAACTTCCTCTCATGTTTCAAACTTCACACCAGACCATTCACAAATCAAATGAATTAAGGAAGGAAATCCCATACTTTTAGGAGTAGCAGATCTGGCACAGTTCATCACATAATAAAAATAATAGCCCCTATGTCAAAAGGCTTTCCTTGCTGAATACAATGGTTCAGAACAGCTCTTTCCCTCGTAACTTCACTAACATGACTTGAAGGCAACAGTTTAGATGAGATAAAATAATGTCATGCCTTTGAAATGACATTCAACTTATAGGCCTTAAACTTTACTCTTTTTTCATTCGTTATCTTCCACAAACCTCTTCCATCGGTTAGAAACGATATTATCTCATCTAACTCTCCCTCAGTAGGATGATAATTAGTATAAAAACAAAACATTTCAAGAGGCAAATAATAGAATACATTGATTTCCCCAGGTGAAAATTGCAATTGTTCACCTCGAACCATCACCAAATTCTCTTCTGCTGCAGGCAAGTTCGCATAAAACTCTCTGACCACGGAAACAACAGTGACAGCAGAGAAGTAACAACAATTCCCCCAATTCCTTCTAGTAATCATCTCTTCAATAACTTCTCCTGGTTTACTAAATACACATTCAGGAATCAATTTTCATGACAATAATTCATCAACATATCGATCCTCTGCTCTCACACTAATAAACTTGTTGGAATCAAATCTTGCCTTCTCTTTCGAACGCTTTGACTTTGGAGCCATCTCTAAAAAAATTGCAAAAATTCACCATAAACTCCAAAATCAAACCAGACTTGCTAATTTAACTTCCAAAGGTAATTTTCACTAAATTCAAGCAATTTCTCATGCATTTCCTCAAATTTCACCATGAATAGTGATTTTAAGATTTTTTAATAATGTACTCAAAATATATGGTGAAAATCAAAAATTTTTACTTAGGAGTAGTGCTCATACCTCAAAGAATTCAAATCTAACAAATCTCGTTGAAATCGGCTCTTAGTTGATCGAACCTAAAGATGCCCTAAATTGTTTTTCACGGTTTTTAGAGGTTAAAGGTGATGGGAGGTGTTAAACATATCAATTTTCGGGTTTTTAACTACAGAAAACCGTGAAATCTGGCGCTTAAGCGCCGAAGTTCCGGCTCTTATGCGTCAGTACCCTTATTGCACATTTAATTAAAAAGTATACTAAAACCTTGTTTAATCACCTTTAATCACTTCAAATAATCATTTCTCCCCCATAAACGTTTCTAATACTCCAAAGAAAGTTAAATTTCCATCAATTCCAAATAAATTTCACACAAACACAAACTTAAATTTAATTAAAACAACCACACTTAATACAAATTAAAAATTTCTATCCAAACACTTTGGATGAAATTTCTTAATACACAAAGATTCAAGTACATAAAAATAAAGATAAATTTTCATCATTAAAATGTAACAAACACACATTAACTTCAACAAAACATAGACATAAAACACTAGACACAAAACATTTCACACATAAAAACTACAACACTAGACTACACTCAAATTTAATTCCAATCTCCATTAGGTGGAATATATCCAGAACCACGATTAGTTCCATTATTACCATCTGGAATATATATATGATAAAATGGGCGATGGTTGAAAACTCTCACAACTTCTTCTTCTTACAATTTGTTTTTCAGAAACATCGCCTTATTCGCTTCTTTCACATGACTTGTATGACTGAATTGCATTTTAAGTTGCCATCCAATATGCGCTGAATGAGCGTTAGTTTTATTTACCTTTGCTTCAATTGATTCCACATTGGCTTCAATATTCACAATCCTTTCTATAATACCTTGAATATTAACTGCTAGGAATCTGCTGAATAAGACTTGTACACTTTCATTAATAAACTTCTTCTTGTTGGCTTCCTCCTTTTTCTTAATTTCTCTCTCCCAAGAAGACATTTTTGCACTCAAAATACTCTTCTTAAGACTCAGGAATGAATATAGGGACTGGGGCAAGTGTTTCTTTTAATTCAGGGCATTTTTATAGACATGGGAAGTACCAAAACCGAACCTATACGTGTTAAAACTTCTTAATAACTTCCAAAACTACTCACCCACGATTTTGTCTTCTAGAACTTCATTTAACACGTTTTTTATAACTGCGGCGCTTAAGTGCCAACCTGGCAGTGCTTAGCGGTCAGTGCTCATTTTAGCACAGGTCTGCCAAATGTCCAAATTTTTCATTCTGAATCCTTTAAGTCATCAATCAATGTCAAATAAGCACCACTATAACCAATCTCTCCAAAATACTATCACATAATCATGAAAACAAAACAAACAAAGCACACAAATCAAACATAAAATAAAACACACCGATAACTATGGGTTGCCTCCCACAAAGCGCTTGGTTTAATGTCTTTAGCCTGACATACCCAGAACTTATTTTGAGTGACCCAACATCAGATTCTCATCAGGTTTAAGTTGATCGACTGAAAAAGGTTTAAGTCTACGATCATTAACTTTGATTATTTTTCTAGTCTTAGGATCTTAAATATCCACATCTCCACAAGAATAAACTTTTATCACAATAAATGGACCCATCCACTTGGACTTAAGTTTTCCAGCAAAAATTCTCAATTTGGCATTATACAGCAGAACTTTTTGTCTTGAATCAAGATTTTTACTAAGAATCTTCAGATCATGCCAGAACTTTGTCTTCTCTTTATAAATCTTATCATTTTCATAAGATTCATTCCTTATCTCTTCAAGCTCATTTAATTGCAATAATCTCTTCTCAGCAACATCCTTCAAATTATAATTGAACTCTTTAATAACTCAATATACTTTATGCTCAAGTTCAACAGGTAAATGACAAGCTTTTCCAAAAATTAGCCTATGTGGGGACATCCCTATAGGAGTTCTATAAGCAGTCCTATTGACCCACAAAGCATAATCCAGTTTGATTGACCAATCCTTTCTGTTTGGATTAACAGTCTTTTCCAATATTCTTTTAATTTCATGATTGCATAATTCAACCAAACCACTTGTATGCGGATGATAAGCAGTAGCAATGTGATGGTTACTATGATATTTCTTTATTAACTTCTCCATAATCGCATTTCTAAAATAACTTCCCCCATCGATTATGATTACTCTTGGTATTCCAAATCTGCAGAATAAATTCTTTTTTAAAAACTTTGCAACACTTTTTGCATCACATTGAGGTAAAGAAACAGTTTCAATCCATTTGGATACATGTTCTACTGCTATTACAATATAAATTTGTCCGAAAGATGGTGTAAATGGTCCCATGAAATCTAATCCTCAAACATTAAATATTTCAACTTCCAACATATAATTGAGGGGCATCTCGTTTCTTCTAAAAATATTGCCTACACGCTGACTTCGATCACAATTTTTAATATATGCATTAATATCTTTAAAAATCGTAGGCCAATAAAATTCAGATTGTAAATTTCTATAAGCAGTTCTATCAACTCCAAAATGTCCTCCATAATCAGAATTATGACATTTTTGAATAATTTCATAAGTTTCTTCTAAAGGCACACATCTTCGAATGATCAGATCCTTTCCTTGTTTATATAAAAATGGGTCATCCCAAAAATAAGTTTTAGCATCAGATAAAAATTTCTTCCTCTCCTGGTATGTCAAACCATATGGTAAAATATCACTGACAATAAAGTTTACAATGTCGGCATACCACGGAATACGCCACTAATAAATAGTGAAAAATTTTTCATTAGGAAAATGTTCATTAATTTCTTCAGTATCACTAAGAGATTTTTCAGTTTCAAGCCTGGACAGATGATCAGCAATTTGATTATCATCACCCTTCCTATCTACTATCTCAAAATCTAATTCTTGCAGAAGAAGAATCCATCTAATCAATCCCAGTTTTGCATCCTTCTTCTTCATTAAATATTTGATAGCAGAATGATTAGTATGCACCACAGATTTAATTCCAATTAAATATGATCGAAATTTATCAAAAGCAAGTACTGTAGCTAATAACTCTTTCTCAGTAGTAGTATAGTTAATTTGAGCTTCATTAAGAGTTTTACTAGCATAGTAAATTACTTTAAAAATTTTATCATGTTTCTGACCCAAAACAGCACCAATAGCATAATCACTAGCATCACACATTAATTCAAAAGATTTTTCCTAATTTGGTGAAATTATAATAGGTGCAGTGATTAATTTTTCTTTTAATATTTTAAAAGCTTTTAGGCATTCATTATCAGAATAAAAAATTACATCCTTTTCCAATGAAAGGCATAAGGGTTTTGAAATTTTTGAAAAGTCTTTAATGTAACGCCTGTAGAATCCAGCATGTCCTAGAAAACTTCTAATTCCCTTTACATTAGTTGGACAAGGTAAATTAGAGATAACTTGAATTTTTGCAGGATCTACCTCCAAACCTTTTTCTGATATTCGATGTCCTAATACAATTCCTCCTACTACCTTAAATTGACAATTCCCAATTAAGGACCAAATTAGTTTCTTCACAACATTTTAGACCTTTAGGTAAATGTTCTAAACGTGATTCAAATGAACTTCCAAACACTGAAAAGTCATCCATAAAAACTTCAATCCCTTTTTCAATTAAATTATAGAAATTAGCCATCATATATCTCTGAAATGTAGTAGGGGCATTACATAAACCAAAAGGCATTCTTCTAAAAGCAAACATACCATAAGGACTGGTAAACGTTTTTTCTCTTGATCCTCAGGAGCAATTTGAATTTGGTGGTACCCAGTATATCCATCTAGAAAACAAAAGTATATATGCCCAACCAATTTATCTAACATCTGATCCAGAAATGGGAGTGGAAAATGATCTTTCCTTGTAGAAAGATTTAATTTTCTATAATCAATGCTTAGTCGCTACCCTGTAACTTGTCTTTTTGGTAAATTCTCATTCTTCTCATTAATAGTCACAGTTACACCTCCTTTCTTAGGAACACAGTGAATAGGACTAACCCATGCACTATTTGAAATAGGGTAGATAATATCAGCATCCAACCACTTTAAAATTTCTTTCTTAACAACATCTTTCATGATAGGATTTAATCTCCTTTGAGGCTCAGCCTGAGGTTTGCAATTATCTTCCATAAGGATTCTATGCATACAAATTAAAGACTGATTCCTTTAATATCAGCTATCATCCATCCAAAGGCTTTCTTGCACTTCTTCAAAACTTCAAACAAACTCTCTTCTTCATTTTTAGTTAATTGAGAGGAAATTATCACTGACAAAGTTAATGACTCACCTAAAAAGTATACTTCAAATAATCAGGAAGCGTCTTTAACTCAAGTTCAGGAAGTTTTTCAATTGATGGACCAAAAGATTTATCTTTTTCAGTCATGTCCAACAGTTCAAAAGTCTCATGAACATAATTTAGATCTTCCTCATGAAAATCATTAGAATGATGTAACTCCTCTCCTTGCTCATGTTCCAATTCTTTTCTTTCAGATTTCACTTCATTAATTTCTCTTTTTGCACATCTATCATTGCACTGCCTGTGGCTAGGAAAGGTCTTCCCAAAATTATGGGTATCTCTTTATCTTCCTCCATATTCAGCATAATGAAATCAACAGGAAAGATAAATTGATCCAATTTTTCCAAAACATCTTCTATAACTCCTTTAGGATATGTGATCGAATGATCTGCTAATTGCAGAATTACAATAATTGGAGTTATTTCTCCTAATCTCAGTCTTTAAAATATTGATAAAGGCATAAGGTTAATGCTTGCACCCAAATCACATAAAGCTTTTCCATAAAATCTGTCTCTGATTGCATATGGAATTGTGAAACTACCAGGATCTTTAAGCTTTTCAGGAAGCTTCTTCTGAATTATTGCACTGCACTCCTCACTAAGTGCAACAGTCACATTATATTCAAACTTCCTTTTTCTGTTGAGAATATCCTTCATAAATTTCACATAGCTTGGTATCTGTTCTAAAGCTTCAGCAAATGGAATGTTGATTGTAAGCTTCTTAAATATCTCCAAGAACTTTGAAAATTGCTTATCCAACTTTTGTTATCGAAATCTTTGAGAAAATGGAGGTTGTGGTTTTTCCAAATCTTCCTTAAATGGAGAAATAGGTCTTTCCAAACCTTTCGGAGCGTCCTTTTTTGGTTCTTTAATCTCTTCTTTCTCTACTTCAATTTCTTTTTGAACTCTACCATCCAACTCTCTTCTACTTCTCAGTTGAATTGCTTTTACATGCTCTTTATTCTTATCTCTTGGATTTACTTCAGTATTACTAGGAAGCATACCTTGGGATCTATTACTTAATGAATTGGTAATTTGCCTCAATTTATTTTCAATATTTCTAATTGTAGCTCTTTGACTTTGCAATTGATTTCTCATTTGTAACACCACTGCTTCAATAGACAACTTCTTCTCCTTAAATTGTGAAGCATTGATAAAACCTGGATGATAAGTTGGTCTATAATTATTATTCCCTTGGTTGTTCTAGTTCCCCAATGGGTTTACTTGGTTTTTCCCCCATTGTTGATTACTACCACCCTGATTATTGGTATTCCAATTAACATTTGGATGGTTCTTTCAACCTAGGTTATAATAATTAGAATAAGGGTTATTAGACTTATAGCATTCAAAGTTTCTGATGAAGTCTGAAAATCAACCATTTGACTTAATGAATTTTCTTCAATCATGGCAATTGGCTGAGAAAAATTCATCCTAAATTGGTCTATCTTCCATAAAATTGCAGCAACTTGATTTGCTAACATCGCAAAATGATCATTTTCATGAATATTGGCTAGCTTTTTAGGATTTAACCTTTCAGAAGGCCATTGAAAATTATTAGTAGCCATTTCTTCAATCAAAGCGTAAGCATCAGTAAACTTTTTAGACATCAATGTAGCAGCATCGATAATAGATCTAAGAGATCTAACCAATCCATTATAAAAGGTTTGAATTATTGACCAATTTGGTATCGAATGATATGGAAATTTTATGAGAAGATCTTTAAATCGTTCCCATGCCTCATATATAGATTCACCTTCAAACTGAAAAAAAGACGTGATATCATTTTTTTGCTTTGTAGTCATTGATGGTGGAAAATCTTTAGCAATGAATTTTTGTGCTAAATCACCCCAAGTTCTGATAGATCCAGGTGCTAACGAATTTAACCATATCTTAGCTTTATCCCTTAGTGAGAAAGGAAAAATTCTAAGTCTAATAGCATCAATCGAAACACCATCGTATTTAAAAGTGGCACACAACTCTAGAAAGTTGGCAAGATGTAAATTAAGATCTTCAGTTGTTGCTCCCCCAAACTGAATATTAGACACCATTTGGATAATAGCAGGTTTAAACTCAAAGAATTATCAGCTATAGTAGGATGTTGAATATTATCATGAAGTTCATTCACTGTAGGGTTAGCATATTCTTTTAAAGGTCTAAATTCTTGATGGATATCAACATTTTGATTTTGATGATTTGTCATTTCTTGAATATTATCTTTTTTAGAATTTTTAATTTTTTTGATTTTTTTTATTATTCTTTCTAATTCAGAATCGTAAGGCACAAGTCCCTTAGACCCTGAACTACGCATACAATGATAAATAAAATAAAATAAAACACACTAACAAAAATAAAGAAAGGTAAAATTTTTTAAATTTTTCTTAATTTTCTTTAAATGAAATTTTAATTAATATCCATGGTGACTACACTAAAAAATTGATCCCCAAATATTTATGCTTACAATTTGGATAAGAAATTTATGATTTATAATATGGGATACTACGCAAGTTTACGTATCGTTTATCAAGTAATATAGGACTTTCTGATTAAGCCTCTAGATATCGAACCCACAGGGAAATGTCTAAAACTTTGAAGAAATAAGAAAAATAACTTTTTACTTTTTCAATTGATTTTTGTAAGTATGTTTTATGGTAAAAAGTTTGAAAGTTGTTTTTGATATTTTTTTATAAAAATTTAAGCAGGAAATTAAAATTATCAAAACTCTAAACACGATATAAAAGCTATAAGAATCAAATATCTTTTCCTTCTTCAACGAATCAGTAATATTTATGGATATTTATGTTGTGGAAGTATTTAAATGTATTGTGCCAAATAAGAGCAATTATATTCTTTACCCTTACTTGGTTTTATAAAGAAAATTGGTTAATTTGAAATTTTGAAATTTTTTTATATGGGTTAGGCAGGGAAGATACCAGCTCTCACTCTAGAGTTCCCTCTATTCCCTCCACATGAGGGATAACATCTCATAACAAAATTTAAAATAACAAACTAAATTAGGGGGCTTTAGCCTGTAACTCTAAAGTCCTCTAATTTTACTTCCCAATAAAACATATCTCCCTATATATTTGCATTCAATCATATGGACTACAATTCTCACCCATATAATTTCATGTGATTCTTTCCAACTGTTGATTTAGACAATACCGCATTGGATCTTACATAACCTCAAAACAAAATTTAACATCTTAATTGGATACATCAAGAAGTAAATGAAGTACAAGGAATTGAATCAACACAATTTCTTCCAGCATTAAACACTTATACTTTCCACAACATACTTTCATAATTTAATTACTTCATCATCTAAGAAAGAAAAAGATAAAGTAAACTACTCAGATTTCATGGAGAAAATATAAACACAACTTGATTTGAAAGCATAAACCATAATGAAAACACAACAAATCTTACTTAAAAATAAAGTGTAAAAACAAAGATAAATACTCATATGAAAATCCTCTCCACAAGACTCTGGAAGTTCCTCTAAAGTTTTTCATTCCACAATACAACTCTACAGAGGTTGGCGCCCAACTCTGAGGACTGAAATACAAACTTTAGACTTCAATAAAAACTAGATACAAGGATGAAAGAAAATTGGTGAGAATAAAGCTTCACACCAACCCCTTTTCCTTTCTTACTCTCTACTCTCTACTAAAACCAATAGAACTAAACTACACTAATTTCACACACTCTCCAGACTTTAAAAGACTCTCTGAGAAACTCTTTAAAAAAGAAGAACTCTTACAAATTATGAGGCTTCATTTTAATAATTTTCCAAAAGGTGCCTTGGTGTCTGTTCAAATCATGTCCAGATTCAATGTATACACCAAAAGATGCATCCCTTCAATCACATCTGCCGCCGAAAGGAATTTAAGGAAGTTACCACCAAAAGTTGCTTCAAACACCCCTTGAGAAGGGCGCCAAATTTGATTAAAATTTGATTTTTAACTTTGGCGCTTAGGAGCCGGCACTTTGGCGCCAGAGGCCAAATTTCTCAAACTTCATAATTTTGCTCCAAATTTGATCCCTTTTTTATCTTTCACCATAATTAATAATTTTCATCATACCTGCAAGAAAAACACAAAATACCTTCCATTAAAGTGCAATATCATCAAAAATAGGTATAAAAATGTGCATAAAAATACTATATATTTTAGGTGTATCATTGCCCCAGTTATATTTCATACCAGCCTGAGGAAGAAGAAGGAACAGAAGAAGGAATAGAAGAAGGAAGAGAGGATTATTGGTAGTGTAGTACTCTTTATGTTTGTTATTGTTTTTTTTATTTTTGTGTTGTTATTTTCTTTTGTGTGGTAGTTGTGTGTAGTAATTGTAACTTTTATTTTAGTTAAGTTGTATTGAAGCTTATGTTAGTTTGTCACAATTGTAGTAAAATTATAATGGATGTTGTATTAAGTGTTTTAAAGTAGTGTTTAAACTTTTCTTTTCCATGCAAATCTCTAATATATATGTGACAATGCTTCTAACTATTTTATGCATGTAGTTAAATTTTTAAGTAATTCCTGCATGCTTCAGAAGAATCAAAAGCCCGACACAAAAAAGTTAGTTTTTTTTTTGTTTTTCTCTCTCATTAGCTAATATGATATGCACTGAAAAACCTAAGTTTGGGGGATGAAAAATTAACTATTCTTTTTTCTCAATTAAAATATATTTTCAAAATTATTTTAACATGACTTAAAGTAGTTGAGCTTAACTTTAGATCACTAATTTTTTTATCTTATTTAAATATCATAGTAGATTTGAATAAAATTTTTTGGTAATGAAGGTTAAATTTATGGGTTAAGATATTTATTATGAGAGGATTAGACTGTAGTTGACTATTTAAAGTAAAAAACCGTATTTTTGAAATGTTAAGAGACTTAGAGATTTATGTGAGGAAAAAAGATTGGGACTCTATGATGAATCATTTAAAAGCTAACATATATATATATATATATATATATATATATATATATATATATATATATATATATTTTGGGGGGAAGGAGCAGCAAGACTCCCTACATGTTAATCAACAGTAACAAAAAGGATACACCATAAAGAGGGGGTCCCCAACAAAACTTAGGAGTCCCAGCCTCCAAAGACTCAAAGAAAAAAGACTAACTAGGTCCACTACCCCACAGACAGTTAGTTACATTATAAGACTCCTATGCCCAAAAATGGTGTAGAAACAAAAGCAAAAAAAACACCAAAACTAAATCCAAGGCTGGCCTGAGAGTAACATAAGTACAGAAACCATGAAGAGCAGAATTTGTTGGCTGGAGGTGCAACAACAAAAAGTGATCAGAGATCCCAAACCAATAACTAATCCACAATCCTGAAATGTGGGGCCTGGAAAGCATCAGCTGCCAGCAGAAACTGTAATTGAGGAGGAGGCTTTGTGGAGACCATAATGTCCTGAGACCAGAGAGCATTCCTGGCTAACCGGCTTGCCTGGCCTGTTTCCCTCCCTATAGATGAATGAGAAAGTAATGGAGTGGTTCTGGATCGTGGCTTTGATTTTTGTTTCCAAACAAGATGGTGCCAAGGTGTGGGACAACTATCATGTATATAATTTATGAGCATACCGGAGTCCCCCTCCACAATTAAATAGATCCAGCTTATTGAGGACAAAGAAAGTAAATGTACCCAGTAGATGACAGGATGCACTCGGCCTCCAGGGGTCGGCCACAAGGGTAGGGGACCGGAAGTAGCAAACACATTTACCACAATGGTTCCCGAAGACTCCACCAAAGCCAGCCCCATCAGCGAAAAAGCTCCATCGTTGTCGACTTTGATAAATGGATAAGTGGGAGCCTTCCAATCGATCTCGAGGAT
Organism: Papilionanthe hookeriana x Papilionanthe teres; assembly: GCA_022702705.1. NCBI lineage: Eukaryota > Viridiplantae > Streptophyta > Magnoliopsida > Asparagales > Orchidaceae > Papilionanthe > Papilionanthe hookeriana x Papilionanthe teres. The sequence goes on along the minus strand of CM040431.1, from coordinate 18,687,545 downwards.
CCCGAAACTTTCGATCGAGTCTCGAGGGGAATTTCGAGGATGCCTGGGAACTTTTGAAATCGATGAGCTTGGAAATGTAGGAGTGGCAGCTTCCCGAACATTGGTAACTTTACAGGAAGATCATTAAACCTCACCCCATTCCCGTGCATCCATATGAACCAAGCCACAATATAAGGGATAACTCCCGACTTAATCTTTCGCTAAGATCGCAATGAACTGAAAAAATTCTGCCAATCTAAGTTTATAGTGTTGATGTTCAACAGATCAACAAGAGAGGTCCAGACCTTCTGGGAGAAAGGACAGGAGAAGAATAAATGTTGAAGTGATTCACTCACGGTGCCACAAAGAGAACATTTAGAAGGTCCTCTAATCCCTTTAAGCTTAAGAATATCATCAGTTGGAAGGCAATGGTGGAAAATCTTCCAGTTCAGAAAGGACATAGATGGGGTGAGAAATTTGTTCCAAAGCTTAGATCCCCAGCCAGTAGAGTTCCAGTTGTTAATCTTCAGGTAGAGGGTTTTGGTGAGGCTGTTAAGATTCCCATCTTGCCATATTATTTTATCAGGCTTTGTTCTATCAAAAGGAATATTGATAATTTGTCGTACTCGAATGATCCCGGAGAATTTGGTGAAGGGCAGGAGTATCCCATTGATCCTCATTCCGAGAAACGGACATGTGGAACTCGATTTTTAATTATATGGGGTAAGCTCCGCGAGCATATCCCGAGGACACCAATGATCCCGCCGAATAAGATGTCCCCTCTTCCCAACTCCCAATGGTACAAGGAATCAGCCAGCTCTCTATTCTTGATCATGTGCTTCCAGATTCTAGAGACCCCAGGTTCGATCTCGGGCTAAATTTGGGTGAGTGCCTTTACAGTATTTCCCAAACATGTACTTGGCCCACAGGGATTTCTGCTGCCTGAAATGGATCCAAAGTTTGCAAAAGTTCACCTGCTGAAGCTGCTTCAGCCCTTTGAAACCCAAACCACTAGCCCCATATGGTTTAGCAGCCCTTCGCCGCCTAGCCCAAGGCAACTGCTTCCTAGTCCCGCACCACAGGAATCTATTGAAACTTCTTTCAATTTGTATTCTAGTGCTTTTCTTCATACAAGACATTTGAAGGATGTAAGATGGGAAGGATGTAAGGATACTGTTAAGCACAGTAATCCTCCCACCATTTGATAAAAAAGAGTGAGCCCAGCTTGAGAGCTTGGTATGAATCTTACCAATGATCTCATCAAAATGAACCTGTTTGGTTCCGCCTTTATCGAGGTACCCCCGCATACTTCAGGGAAGGTTGGCCTTGGAGAAGCCTGTGGTCTGAGATATCCAGTGAGATACAGTAGAAGCAATGTGGTTTGGTAAGATTAACTCACATTTGGCATGGTTGAATTGAAGGCCTGAGCTTTGCTGGAATTGAAGAAAACAACTGAGAACTTTCTTAACAGCAGGTTTATTAGCCCTGGAAAACACCATAATATCATCTGCATACATCAAGTGGGAGATGGTGATGTTGGATCTATGATGGTAATTTGCATAATGATAAGGTGAAACTTGAGCTTCCAACATCTTAGAGAAATAGTCCATAATTAGGATAAAGATAGTAGGAGATAAGGGATCTCCTTGTTTAAGACCCCCGGTAGCTCGAAAACCACCCCAACAAGTGCCATTGATGAGAAGAGAGTGGTGATTTTGGTGAAGCCATCTGCCGATAAGTTGACAAAAATTCCGGGAAAAGCCTCTAGCTCGCAAAGACATCCAATACAAAGTTCCAATCAACAAGTGTCATATGCTTTCTTGATGTCCAACTTGTAGATGAGGTTGCCACCCCCGCAAGGCCTATCCGTGTCCAAGTAGCAATTCTTGGGCTAGCAGGACATTATCGGATATCGATCTACCTTTCACAAAAGCAGATCGGGTAGGGTTAATGATCTTGTCCAGTGGGTCGTAGCTTACCCACCAAGATTTTACCGATGATCTTACGATTACGTGATGTGAGGCCGATGGGTCCGAATTGGTTCCGATCCTCGGTGGCGAGTTCTTGGGAATCGGGATCATAGTGGAGGCATGGAAATATTGGGGCGGATCAACTCCCCGAAAATAGCTTTGGATGGCATTAGTTACCTCATCTTTGCAAATATTCCGAGCTTTCTTATAGAAATCGACCGAGAAACCATCGGGTCCAACTGCTTTGGAGCTATCAATGGTATTTAGAGCCAACCAAATCTCTTCCCGAGAGGGAATATCATCCGGACAGTAGGATCGGGTGTAAGCAAACTCCTTATCGAAAAGTTGAGAATCAATGGATGGTCCGTCGACGAATTGTGTGTGAGTAGGTTCTTGTAAAATCTGATAGCATCCATGGCAATCTCAACCTCATCTCTAAGCAGCTGCCCATGCTCATTCACAATAGAATGAATGGCATACATTTCCTCCTGTAATTGATGAAAGCATGGTAAAATCTGGTATTCCTATCTCCCTCTTCGAATTTGCTAATAGCAGATTTCGCCCGAGGAGCCGATCCCGCCAATCAATGAGAGTAAGAAGTTTTTCCCGGGCGATCACAAAATCCCCACAACTAGAATCATCAGCAAGCAGAGTAGCAATCTCAAGATCGCCCACCACCTTTTCAAAGATGGGCAACTTTCGGAAAATGTTGCCAATGGTGTTCCAGCTCCAAGACCTAAGCTTCCTTCCCACCGAAGAATTGCAACTCGCTGGAGAGTTGTGAAATGATTGTCATGGGTCCCGTGGATCCAATGTTCAGCAACCAAAGCAAGGAAATTGGGATGAGATGACCAGAAATTAAGATATCTGAAAGTGGAGGGTTGATAGGCTTTGGAAGAAGCAGTAATGGTGATAAGAAGTGGTCTGTGGTCAGACCCAGCAAAGTTTAAGTGGGATATAATAGTGTGGAGGATATTTTGGTGCCAATTATTATTAGCCAGAAACCTATCAAGCCTTTCCCAGATTTTGCCTCTTCTCCAAGTGAACTGATTCCCTTGGAAACCTAAGTCAAAAAGCCCAGCTCTTTGAATGTTATCATTGAATTCAGTTAGTTTAGTGAGGTGAGGGGTCCTCCCCCCAATTTTTTCAGCAGTGGCAGCTATACAGTTGAAATCTCTCCCAATCAGCCAACTGGAGTGATCACTAATGTTGATATTATGAATTTCAGACCAAAGCTCCTACCTAGCACTCTTGGTGCACCCAGCATACACAAAGGTAACATCTAAATCAAAACCATTCAGACTGAGTTGGAGATGAACAAATTGTGGATGATCAATCTTCACACTCCACTGAATCTCCTTCCCGCAAATGATCCGCATTTTATTAGAAATATTAGTGAAAAGGAGCACCCAGGGAACCCGGATAGCCATCTCTTCGGTTATTCCGAACCATAGGTTCAAGTAAGGCAATACACCAAAGTTGGTGTTTCTTGTAAAGATGAAGTAGTCTCTTGTAAGAGAGGGGTGAGAAGCCCCTCTAATATTCCAAGCAAAGGAAATTAAACATCTAAGGATTGATGGGGAGGAGGGGAGTGGTATAGGTGGGATCGGGATCTAGTCCTGCCTCTACTAGTACTCGTGAGGGGATCCTGGTCGAGCGTAAATTTCATTGCTTGTAAGTGATCGGGGGGCTAATTTAATGAGTTCCGATGCTAGTTTTTTCTTCTTTTTTGCCTTTTGTGTCCGCCAAACACCTACCATTTTATTCCGCATAGTGTTGATGGTGTCCGTAGCGGGACCAGGGGTCCGTGTTGGGATTTCTTCCTCGCCTTCTTCTACCTCATCAATATCTAATGTGGTATCCTCGACCGATTTGCTGCTTGCCTTTGTTGTTGTTATTGCCATTGTGTGGAGGGTCTACAAGTTCTGCCCCTGGAACAAAATTTGTCTCTATGTTTACTTCAGAAAACTGCTGGGGTGCAGTCTCAGGTAGTGGAACACTAGGGAGCCTGTGGTCGCGTGGCTTCGAGTCACCACAACTCCGGTCTTGTTTGGTTTTTAGGAGGAGGCTTCAGTCCGTAGCACTTCTCTTTAAATGACCAAACATTCTACAATGATGGCAGAAAATGGGTTTATGCTCTAGGATCACTTCCTGCCGAATCCTTCACCTTCATCGGAGGTTGTAATCCATATTTTATCCAAGCTTCGGGAGGGACACATCTCTTTCCACCAGGACTTTAGCCGCATTTGGGCCGCCCATCTCAAAAGTTGGGGAGTCCACTCTTAAAGGAGTTCCAAGAGCTCGCTGATTTGAAATATGGCATGAGTGTGATATAATTGTATGGGGAGATTAGGAAAAGTAAACCACATTGGCTTAACAGGTGGCTCCTTGGCGGGATCAAAACCCGGATACCATTTCATTAGTTTCATAGTAGTTTTGGCAATATGTAAAACTTCCATATCAAGAAGCCTGACATAATCCTCTTCACTAGACAATCTAATCAAGAGATGCCTGCCATCCATGATTCCCAATTTCCATTGACCAACAAAGTGCATCTGCTCAAAGAAATGTCTGACCAGTTCCATTTTAGGGTGCCCGAACTGGAACTGGCCAATGATGGTGAATTTAATGGCCTCAGCTAATGAAGTCATTTCCTGAGAAGTAAAACTTACAGCAGGTCTACCCTCTTTAGAGCCAAGGGGTCTAATAAAAGGGCATTCTGACCTGCCAGCAGCAGCATCATGTAACAGCTGAGGAAAAATTAAATGATCAACCGACTTTGAAGTCAGTAAGCCTTTGCTGACAGCAGAAGCATAGGTGGAAGAGGCCCCAATGCAGGGTCTACCACCCAGGTGGTTGTCAGACATGGGAAAAAATCCTCCACCCAACCAAGTAGCAGGGAAAAGGAGCACCAATAGAACAGTAGACAAACAGAAAATTGAAAAATAGTTTGCCCGGGAAGCTCAAAACAGCTGCTAAGCAAACCAGCAGCCCCTGAAGTAGGGAGCTCTAGAGGGAAACCAGCAGCCAAGCAGTATGAAGCAAGAAAACCAGCCAGAGATGGCCAAACCAATGGAACAGTAGTAAGAGAAAAAGGGGGGGGAGCCCAGGAAGACTCCAACCTCTAGAGAAACAGTCCAAATAGGAGCAGCTCCTCACCACCACCTTACCTGACCACCCACCAGCACCTCCAGAACAGCAGCCGCCACCTGAATCATCCATCAAACCCTAGCAGAGCCTCTCTCTCCTCAGCCACCATGGTTTTATATATATATATATATATATATATATATATATGTATATATATATATATATATATATATATATGTGTGTGTGTGTGTGTGTGTGTGTGTGTAAAGTAAGGAAAAGTTTCAAGTTCCAACTTTAGGAAGAGGAATGTGAAGTTCAAAATTATTAAAGGCTATCTAGATATAGTAATTCTCACAAGAAAATAAGAAGAGAAAAGGAAAAGAAAAAAAAAAAAAAAAGATTGAAAAGAAATCCTAAAAAAAAAATGAAAGAAAAAGAAAACATATGTGAGGAGAAGCTTTAGGAGATGCCTAATAAAAAATTATCTTCACTTGAATAAACTTAAGGGAAGAGCTTAGTTACATTTCTAAATTTATATTTAAAGGATTAGCATCCTTACTAATAAATTTTTCATGAACTTCTTTTTCATATGATACTTCAAAGAACCCGTAATGTGACAAATTATGGTTATTCTTGAAATAAATAGGAAGCTAGAACTCTTAGACTTGATTACTAAATGTTCTTATAACTATAATTTTGACCTAAGTTATTAAGAATCTTTCTAAAAATCTTGTTATTATATTCATTTAAATAAAAAATTATAGTAATCATTAAGTAAGGTTTACTACTAAGAACCATATTTTTATGTAGTAAAAAAATTACTTGAGGAAAAATAATAGTTAAGTTTGGGGAATATTTGATGCACCAAAACTATATTTGATTTTTCATATACATTTGGTACTCATTTTTGGTGATATTGCACTTTCATGAAGCTATTTTTCATGTTTTGTTGTCGGTATGATGATTTTAGAAAAATAGAGCAAAAAGAAGCGAAAAGAAATGAATTTGTAGCGAAAAAAGGCAAAAACCAGGAATTTGAAGTTCTGGTGCCGATGGCGCCCAAACCAGCGTCGATGGTGAGTTTTCACAGAGAGTTCAGAATTAAATCATGCAATAAGGTGTCAACGGTGCCTTGTCTATCCAGCGCCGACGGCACCCATTGTCAGTGGAGGCCAAATTCAATATATTTGGACGACAATTTGGAGGGATTCTTGAAGAAACTCTTGGAAAATTCATTCCTATACTATTTTAATTTATTTTAGGCGCCAGAATTAAGTCTTCATGTCTGTTTATGTAAGTGAAGTAAAGCGTGTGTGAGTGAAGAAGAAGACTTTAGAGAGAGTTTAGAGTCTATGGTTTGGTGTTAAGTGTTGTTTTATGATGGATTCTTCTCAAAAGAGCTGTAAGAGAAGAGGGAAAATGAAGATTGCTTCTTCCCTAAAATTCCAAGAGATAATTGTGTGTAGTTGCAAAGAGAGAAGAAAATTTAAAGGAACTTCAAGGGATTTTCTTGGGTAAGAAATTAAGATAAGTTGTATTTACATTTCATAGTTTATATGAATTTTCTTTTATATATAAAATCTTTATTTTGCCATATCTTTCTGATGAATTCTGAGTAGATTTCTTTGTCTTTTTCCTTGTAATGATAAATGGTTAAGTGATGGTTTAGATTGGATGTGCCATATGAAAGATAAGAAATTGTGATGATTTTTCACTTCATTCTTCATTTACTTTTTGATCTGGACATTTGAATTGTTAAAATGTGTTGTGAAACATATGATCCAAAAGGGCTATGCTTTCTACAACAAAAGTGGAGAATGCATTCAATGTCCATGAATGAGTGATGTAGTTCAAGGGGGTTGGGTCCAAATAAATAAGGAAGTATGGTTTGTTGGGCACAGAATTGGAGATTTTAGGTTGATGGACTAAAATCCCCAATTTGGTCCTACTGTTTGGAAACTAAAGCGAGAGTTAGCCTTCAGGCGAAGGGAAGTGGGAGCCTGGAGTGAAAGCCAGCATCCTCCCAGCCTAACCACAGATTTAGAGACTCAACGAGAAGAGAAGCGAGTAGCTTCTGGCACCGGCTTGTAGTCTTTGCAGTCAGCACACGCACGCGCCCGCCAGAATGCCTCCTTAGTTCAGTATGAAGCCAACCAGTGACCATGACAGTTTGGTTAGGCTTGGTTACGATGACGTCAAGTTTGGGCAGAGGAAGACTCAGTATTCAGGTGAGTCGCCCGATGGTGTGGTACATAGTGGTCAGATTACGCGCCCCAATCCGAAACAAAGAAAAAGGTACGTGGGCCTAGGAGTTTTGGTTGAGGTAGGCATTTCACCGATCTTTTGATAATCTTGAATCAAGCCCTCACTCTACAGGTTAAGGAGACGACTTAACCGAAGAGAAAGTTGGGTCTGACAGTTCCACCAACTACAGAAAAAGAAGTAGATGCTCTTAAGGCTCAGAAGTCACGCTACTAAGCCTACGATTAGCCAATATATTTTATAGCACTCGGAAGAGGGTAAAAATAGGTTTGCTCCTATTTGGCACAATACAATAATTATACTAATCTATATCATTCACTCACCAAAACATAATTATAAGGGGGAGGACATTTTCTCTAAATTTGAACCTCACATTACAAAACTTAGAGTAGTAATAGTTAATTTTATTCTAAAGTTTAGAATGTATTCAACCTTTCTGCCTCTTTCCACTTCCAGTGGTTATTCGTTTGCTACCAATGCTGAAGAAAATAAAAAGGAATCCAAGATCGCTGGCAGAAAAGAAAGAAATTGTCATTCTAATCCACAAATTAATTTTAAATTCTCTAGCAAACTTTAGCATCTTATTATTTAATTTTGGTGCTTTATAAATTTGAATATTTTATTCTGTGTTATGCTTTAAGGTTTGCTTCCTCCCTGTGGTATCGATAACTAGGACTCCGCTAGAGCCCTATATTACTTGAACGATACGTATATTTGCATATAGACTGACTGATTTCTTATTAAACTGATTTTACTTTGTAAAAAAATTGAAAATACTTTTGAAATATTATTTTAAGTCAGCAGCCTGCAGTCACTATGTAACAGTGAAGTTCTAGACAATGAGGAAGTGATTTTTGTCTGAGGTGACCTAGAGCAATCCAACACTTTCTATCCCAGTATTATTGAAAGTGCTCAGCAGGATCCTCTTATCCTTAAAATCTAGCAAGGAAAATATCTCAAGACCGCCAAGATCCATGCTATTGATGATGGTGCTAGTAATTTTTTCTTACTAAGTGAAGCTCTTGATGCAGACCATAGAGATTAGTTGTCCATAATCTTTGGAGTTATTGAGACGTCTTTGCTTGGTCAACTAATAAAATGTATGGTATGTTAGTCAGTATTTTTTTTACCAGTTAAATTTTGATCCAGCAATTCAACCAATGAAATAAAATAAGAGGAATTTGGCTGTCACATTGGCTTAGCAGATCTGAGAAGAGGTGTAAAAGCTACTAAAAGTTGGTTACATCTAAGAAGTCCAGGGTTAAGTATATATATCTAATGTAGTCATGATCTTGAAGGTGACAGGAATGTAGCGAATGCGCATCTACTTCGCCAACTTAAATAACACCTGCTTGAATGACAACTAATACCTACTAAGGATCAAAACTTTTTTTATACAGTAGTCAGTCATTCAATGATACGCTTTCTCAACGCCTTTTACAGCTACCACCAAATAGTGATAGACCCAGCCGATGTAGAAAAGACAACATTCATCACTAGTGGGGGAGTGAATTATTTTATTATAATGCTCTTTGGTCTTAAAAAAGCTGATTAGAAGAATTCAATAGGAGCCACTTGACCTTGACATCTCGTAAGGGGAAGGCCTTGAGAATAATGAGACCACCTAGAAGGTCCTGCCAATGACGATGATGCTGCAAATTTTTTCTTACTAAGAGATGCTTTTATGAAAGTCATAGATATGAGTTGGTCCAAACTCTTCACATTCATTGAGATGTCTTCACTTTGTCGGTTGTTGAAATGGCTAGGGTGTCAATCGATGTTGCATGTCATCAATTGAACAACAATCCAGTGATCCTGAACGATAAAGTAGAAGATAAGGATGTCAACAATCATATTAAATGATCCAATCCAAGAAGAGATATAGAAGCTGTTATTGTTCGAACACATCTGAGAAGACTAGTATTCAGGATGGGTATCAAAAATAGTCATGTTTTAGAAGGTGAGCGGCAAGTGGTGCATGTACATCGATTTCACCAACTTGAATGTTGCCCACCCAGAAAGTAAGCTACCCCTTTTGTTTGTAAAATATGTGATAGATTGTTTAAATTCTCTTACATTTTACCTTATTATTGCTTCCCTAATTATTTGTTCTCTAGTATTTTTGTGAGTAATTATACAGTGAAGGTACTAATGAAAACTTAACAATGAGTAAAGAGGCATAAAAGCAAACTCAAAGGAAACTTCCCAAATCCTAATGAATAGTTGTAGCTATGGTACATGTACACCACTTCAAAGACCAACGTGGAACCTTAATAGCACATAGCACCTCCCATGAGTCCCCCACTAAAAGCTTTGGACATATTCAACACATCTACGGTGCGAAGACACCACTGCGGTGCATATACACTAATATGTTGGCGTAAATACGGCATACCTCTACTTTACATGTAGAGAGTAGAAAACCATTATGCCAATTAAGGGAAACTTGTACTTATTTAGGTTACATGATAGACAAAACTACAAGTTCTCTAGTGCTCCAGTGAGGAACGCTAATGTTAGTCAACTGACATTAGGAGTTAAGGTAATTCTTGTTTGTGTGGCATCTCCATGGCCACAAAATATACATGTTTTCTTATTGAAGAATATTTTGTGGTGTCTCTCATGTTCTCCAGTGTGTATTGTCGATCACAAAATTAGAAATTGTTGGTCGTCGGAATGGAAATCCCGTCGCCTATTTTAAAATAGATTTAATTCCACAAGTTACTCTCATGAGATAATTTTGGTTATGAATGATTATATTTCCATCAAATTTATGTTTCTTGCCATCATATCTTTTCTTCCTTTTCAATTTTTATCATGAAGAACAGATGTATTACTTGATGATGAGGCTCATTAAAATAAACTAAAGAATCTATGACATTTGTTTAGTCTGCGAACCATTTATGTTGTCCGACAAGTTCTTCTATCTAATATAAAAGATTAGATAGGGTTTATATTACATGAGTTTTTAAAGTTCTCTATAAGGGCAAGCCCATATAATTAATTACATCTCAAGCAACTAAATTCACCTAAGAAAACTCTTGATATAGATCACGAAATATTGTCTTCATGAACTCAAAAGGATTTAGGATTTTTAAGGTCGGACATAAGAAATATCAAATAAGAAAGGTCTAAATGGTAACAATTATTGTGGAATCCAAAGGAAGAAAGAGCTAAGGGATGTCACGGATCTTGAGGAGAACCTCGGTGACTTCCCAAACTATCCTATGATTTGTCTTCAGTTTTGAAGAGATATTATTAATGTTTCATCCTACCAATTTTATTATGTAGGGCTTACATTTGTATTATACCAATCATACAAATATCCAGGAATATAGAAGGATTTACGTCGTATAGGATAAAGACCTTAGAATCCTAAGATGAGTTAGGACTTATATTGTACAACAGAGTGTACAAAAGTTTAAAGATCAGTTGAAGATCTATGTCGCATTATGCGGACAACTTCGAAGTCATATGGCTTGTTGTGTTAATTCTAGGAACAAATTTGTTGTTATAGAATCCTTTCTCTCAAAGATATTCTCCTACATGTCCTCGTTGTGCTGCCTATAGTGCATGCTCAAAGGTCCTTATCGCAGAAGGCTCAAGTTTAGAAGTGTGAATTTCAAGAGGTTCAAAGAAGTTCGAAGACGTTTAAGGTGTATATGTCAGGTTTTGTTGTTGTTCAAATTTCTTATGAGAGGTGAAGTTTAAGTTGATTAAGCGATACCGGTTAGGATCCCACAGTTCCCTCATTCCGACACCACTATATTCTTCTGATTCACTTAGTATAAATGAATTATTAAATTCATCGGGACCGGGGAAATCACGTTAGCGTTCGTGAGTTGCTTCGTCCAAGGGGTTCCCGATCATCCAAAGAGGGTGTTTTAATTTAATTATCTTTTGTTTTATTTTACAAATGTTGTTTAATTTTGAAAATAATTTTTACTTTGTCTTGAGTTTTGTTTTGAATGTCAATTTCAGTTTTGGTTTTAGATTAGAATGCAAATTTGTTTTGAGTTTTGCAGGTAAAGTAAATAAATGTACGTACGAAAATGTAGTAAAGTAAAATGAAAGGAAATCAAAATGAAAAAAATGTAAATGCATACATGTCATCTTCTCGTGCATCCGCTAAAATTTTAGCTTTTGCAATATATATATATATATATAGTTTTTCAAGTGATTTGAATAATTTGCAGAAATAGAAAGTGGGAAAGGTTCTTGGTGAGCCTACCGCTCCTAATCATAACTTGGTGAGTTCCTATTCATTTGGATTTTTAGGGTGATTTTCTTAAGCAAAGACATAATGAGTTCAATTGTCCTCCAAGATATTCAAATGACTATAAAGGGATGTAGAGCGTAAACCCTATACCTCTTTTAAGATCGTTTGGAACTTCTCGAGTTCTTCTAAACTTATGATGTTGCTAAATCATTCATCCATCATGAAAGTTAAGGTTTAATAGGTATGTTTTAACCTATTGCTCAATGAACCTTGATGTTTTAGTCATCCATATGAGTGTGGTAATTATCACTTCATGTTTCATTTAGGAATTATGTGGGTGGGCCCTTAAAAAACAAATTAATTTGTTAAAGAACTTAGCCAACTGAAATTTAGAGTTGGGCCAGTAGTATTCTTAAAATTACTTATGATTAGTTAAATTATCTTTTCTAAACCTCATTAAACAAACTTGGAGTAAGCTTGACTCACTACTAAGCCCTTAAGACATATGGGTGAAATAAACTTAGAACTTTAGGGATGTTAAACTATGTGGTATTTAATCTTTATCAAGGATTATAACATGATTCAAACATTAACTAGGGTTCTTAAATTATTAAGTTATTATCTTCCAAAATCAGACCCATCACCTAAATACCATTTAATTCAATTAACTTTCAAATTATAATAATTAGGGAAAGTTACAATCACGCCCTTGTTAAGGAATAGTGGAGAGGTTTCTAACTCTTAATCCCTTGTGTTTCAACTACTTAGACAAGTCAATTATGATCAAACATTACCCATTTTACCCTAAATTTCATAATTTTCATTTTGCTATTTAGGGCCTTATCACTTCATAATTCTTTGAATTTAACTCAAATGACTTTGAAAATTTTATGTTACCCCACTCATGGGTAAATTAAAATATCGGAGAAGAAAATGTATTTTCCTGCTTTTTATTTAATTTTTAGAATTTTTTTAATGCAAAAATAAGTATTTTCCAAGTTTATTAATTAGCTTATAAAAAGTAAGCCATCTATCTATACGAAAATTAATGGAGGTTTAACTTGGTCAGAGGACCACCAAAACTAATTTTCATGATTTTTCAAATTTTAATTTATAGTTATTTGTTTATTTTGAGTATTAATTGAATATAAAATATTATTTAAATGGAAAATTAAGTTTATAATTTTCTTAAATTTCTGTAAGTTCAAGAAACTCATAAAAGCAAATTTCATATTTTTGTAACATTTATTTTATTTATTAAAATTATTTTAATGTAAATTTAGAGAAAATTCATTTTTAGCCTTTAAAATTCATAACTATTTCTCCAAAATTAGGAAAATATTTCAGTAGCTCTTAAGTGATCAGGAAACAATTTAAAAACATTTTTGTACAATTTTACATTTTTGTGATTTTTATGAAATTTTTAATTATTTAAAATTTAAAAGATAACTTAAAAGTCGAATATTTATTTTAACTTCAATTTTACTTTTCCTATGTCCCTCAAGTCACAAGGACCTCCTAAAATTAATTTTGTAATTTTCTTAATTATATTTCAATTATTATAATTATTTTAATGTAAAAAAATGTCATTTTACTTAGAAAATCAAGTTTGGTAGTTAAATTAATTCAAATTAAGTTCAAATTTTTATAGTGAGCTAATATAATTATTATTTATAGTGTGGGTTTATTTTTGTGATTTTTCTAATTATACTTTGATTATTCAATTATTTTAAGGGCTTTAATGAGATAATTAAAATTTGTGTCATTATTAATTATTTAAATCTCATTTATATTTTTCCTAGGGTCCTCTAGCCACAATGAACCTATTAAAATATGTTTTGTATTTTTTTATATTTTAATTATTATAACTTTTAAATTAAAACAGAGGTGATTAACTTGAAAATTAAGGCTTCTATGATAGAGGTGTTCTCTGACTTTGGAAACATCAAGAAACACACTTATCCATAGAGCAAACAAGCCCTCAAAATTTCAAGCCATGGTGATTAATATTTAGTGAGTTAAAATTTAAATAATCTTCTGAGTATTTAATTAATTAAAATAAAATAAAAGTCAAATAATTTTTTTTTGTTCCATATTATTTTTCTTTGTTCACTGAGCAACATGATATTTTTCTTTTATTTTTACCATTTTTCTACACCAAGTTATGTATTTTCTAAGTTTCTGCAATTAAATGAATCATTTAAATCATTTAATTTTCTACTTATCCAACTCATCCTTGGCAGCTCCAAACGTGTGCTTGTCGCCATCTGATTGGTCACCGCCATCTACGTAGCCGCTGAATCAGCCCGCACTTTATGCATCATTCCCTCATTCAGCGCAATCTCAGCGGTCTACTCAATACACACGCGATCTAGTGTCTCTCTTTCATCATCTTCATCAGGTGTATCTCGTGAGCCGTCCAACTTTCAAATCTAAGATCTCCTTCTACACTCAACCAAATCGTATGGGCTTTGTTCCTACACCATCATCTAGTCAAGACGAACCTATCTATATGGTTTATCAGGCATGAAATTAAGATTTTCTTCACAATGTCCCAAACTGAGCTCAATTTGGGAAAGTAGAATTCACCTTGGTCTGAGAGGTGAGGCCTCAATCAATTGGTTTGCAGAAGCTTCTTTGGCGAACCTCCTCCAAGTTTCTCTTTAGTCTGATGAATTATCTGTGCAAGACTTCTTTCTACAGGCTGAAAGGCTAAGGAGGAAGTAAGTGTAGAGGGCTCTGGATATGGGGCTTTTGGGGTAACTTCCTCTCTTGATCTGGTGAAGGTAAGAAGCAAGCTAATTTGAAGTTTGGTGGAGTTTTGTGGAGTGTCCTATTTTTTGGTGATTTATGGCTTCAGGTAGTGTTTATGGATGGTTGTGGTCAGTGGGATTGAACTCAGGAGGTCTTAGAGAAACTTTAGAAGCATTGGCGGAGTTTTTCCAAAGTTTGTGCACACTCCCATCTTTAATCATGGGAGGTGGTGGTTAACTATGCATAGCCATGGTGGCCAAGTCTGGCCATGGGGTGGAAAATGTTGTCGAGGTGGAAGGCTGATGGAGCAAATCACCAATGGGAGCTAGCCACATCGGATGGGTGTAATTGGCCTCAAATGGTGAGGGAGGCTCTCTCGTGTTTTGATGTTTTTCGATGACTAGTTCAGCCTGCCAGGCCAAGGCTGGTGGCTAGGTTGGTTAGAGGAGCCAGGGGAGCTCTTAATGGTGATTAGTTGGGATGTTTGAGTTGGGGGTAAATCTCCTTGGTTTGGGCCAAAAATGGGAAGAGATTCCCTAATTCATGGGACCCTTGGTCTGTGGCTCAACTAGGTTAGGCTAGGTGAGTCTAGTATGGCTCCTATGGCTCAGATGTTGGTTGTAGTGACCATGGTTTGGTCAATTTGAATAGGTTTAGTCAAGTTTGGGGTTTAGTTTTAAGATTGGGATTTTGGTTTGTACTTGGGTCTATGTTGGTTTGGGCTTGAAATTGGGCTAAGTGAATGGTCAATTTGGTGTGTATAATTGTCATCAAGAACTTAAAAAGGAATTGGGTAGTTTTGAATTGATTAGGATGTGCAATTTGATGGGTTTTGGCTCATGGTCAATTTTGGGCGATTAGGGATAGATTTGGATTTGGATTGGGCTAGTGCTTTGATTTGGTTTAATTGAATTTTTAAATTGGTTTAGGAGATTGTTATGAAGAATTTTGGATATCTATTGGGTTGGATATGGGGAGACGTGAAGTTCAATTTAGGGGGATTTTGAATTTTGGGTTAAAATTGGTCATTTTGGCTTGGGTTGAGTTTGGGTGAGGTTTGAGTTCAAATGTGACTCAATTGGTTAATTAAGTTAGTCTAGGATATTGTCATGAGATATTTGAGAGTCAATTGAGTGAAAGTTTGGGATGATTTGGAGTTCAATTTGATGGGATTTGAGAATTTCGACAAAATTAGGGATTTTGAATTGGGTTTAAAATTTGGTTTTGAAATTGTCTCAATTGGGCTTGAATTTGGTTTTAATTAGGATTAGACATGATAAATTTTGACTTAGAATTGAAATTGGGAGAGATTGAAATCAATTTGGTGGAAATTGCGAGTGATTTGGGCATTTAAGGGCAATTTGGGGAATTTGGTCAAAATTGGTCAATTTGGTCGAATTGAGCTCAATACAGTGGTTTGAATTGAGTTTGGGATCTGTTGGAGTAATTTTGGAGATTTTGGAAATTTTTGAAATTTTTGGGATATGAAGAGTATTTTGGTCATTTTGGCAAATTTGGAGGTATTTTAGGAATTTTGTGAAATTTTGGGTAATTAGGGTAATTTGATGATTTAGAATGTTTTGAAAAGATTTTTGAAGAGAGTTTGAGAATTTGGGCAATTTTAGGAAAATAGGTTATTATGGGCATTTTAGTAATTTGGCAAAGTTTTGGGCTGAGAGGTCAATTTGAGAATTTTGGTTGCATTAGGGTTAATTGATAATTTTAATCATGGAATCACCTTATTTGAACCATTGACCAAGGGAAATCCCATTTTGGATCTTTCATGTTTTGGCCTTAGGCAAACCCTAGCCTAGGGCTAACGGTTGGGGAACCACCAGCATGAGTTTCCAAAATAAGTAGGGAACCAGGATAAGGGTGATTGGTTTAGGTTTTAGGTTTTGATTGAGAGTATGGGGTTCAATTGTGTGTGTCCAAGCTTGCCCAAGACCATATCACCCAGGGTTGACCCTAAGGCTTAACCATCTTACAGTGATTCCCATCTTGAGTTCCCTCATATTTGTCTCCCACCTACTAAATGCTAGAGGTTAGAATCAAATATGTAGAACTCCAAGAGGAGTAAAGAAGCATTTAGAATTTCTAATGGGGTAGGGTTTCATCACTAGTCCTCTAGGATAGTCAACAGGAAAGTCCTATGGCTAGATCCTAGGCTTCTAAGAAAGATTAGAACTCCACAAAAGTGAGGTCAACATGTGTGAAAGAGAAAATCTCTGTAAGGAAGAGTAAGAGAGATTATGAAGGTGATTATTAGAGTAAGTTAGTGGGATCATTTGAGACGATTGGCTAGAATTCATGGTGATTAATAGTGAACAAAAAAGAGGAGTGAAGAACAAAATTGAAAATTAAGGGCGTATCATATCTTGGCTTTTCTTTCTAAACTTATGCACATTGTTTTCTTTTATTAATTTAATGTGTTTTTTATTGATGCTATCCCTAATTCTTGTTTCTCCTTTAATTTGGTGAGTATAAGTTTTAGGTTTTAACTGTTGTATTGTGAATTGTGTGACATTTTATTTTAGTAAAGTATTATACTTTCAAGTTTTATTTTCATTCAACCTGGCTAGTTGAGTTGTTAATATTCATTTTTCAGAAACTTTTTAATGAAACAACTAGATTAAAGGTATTTAACGTAGGAGAATAGGAATACCCTCTTTAGTCAATGCAATCTTATTTGGAAACACCAAATCTTGGAATCTTCATTTGATTTAAAAAATTAAACTTGTTTATTATCCAATCTTTCTTATTGTCGCTAAGAGGGGCTAAGAAAGAGATTTGTTCCTCATTGGCATTGTAAATTAATTTATTTTATTAAACCTAGGTTTTTTGGATCCAAATCAGAGCAGATATTATCATATGTTTAATTACCTCACAAATTTAAATAATGATTTCCCTCTATATTAAAATTAGGTTTATATACTTTCAATAATCACCAAAATTTAAACCTTCAAGCTAGAATCAAAACTAATAGGCCAGAAAATTTTTGTACCTTGGGAGTTCATTCATTCCTCATTTTATTGATACACAAAATCTATTCAGTATATTACTTTGATGGCACATATACCCACATGTATGAATGTGCTTCATAGCATTTAGTATGTATCAAGTTTTTGTGTTATTATCAAGGACAGACATTAAATTTCTAATTTTAGGAAGATTCTATTTGAATTGTTAGGATTTATATTTGAAAATTATTATTCCATACTTTTGCTATAATTTATTTTCTTTTTTTATTGTGAAAGAAAATCCAAAAATACCTTGTGTTATGTACTTCTTATTTCTAGTGTAACTTAGTATACTTTTTTACTGTATTCTTAATTCTTATGAAATTGAGTGTTGTGTTTTTCTTTATTTTAGCATATATAAATGTTTAGCTTCTTGTTCTGATCATTATATTTATTTTTTAGTTGATATATCTATTATTATAGGGCCACTTAACAAGATTTTTCAAATTATCTATGCATAGGATTGAATCATAGAAACTAGTATCGTATGACCCTGAACTCAAAAAAATGGTTCAGAAATTTAAATTATAAAAAGAAAATAAGAGAGATGAAAAAATATCATAACAAGAATAGAACATCCCTCACCCCAAAATCATGCCTAGAGCATTTAGGGAATTTCCTAAACCAACAGTAGAAGTGATTCACTTAAGCATTAACAATCCTACCACAGAAGCAACTTCATTTGAACTAACTAGCTATCATCAATATGGCACGAAATAATCAGTTTGGGGCCACACCTGGAAAAAACCTCAATCCACACTTGGCTAATTTTTTAGAAAATTTTGGCACATTGACGTATAATGGTATTTCCAATAACACCATTAATCTAAGACTTTTCTCTCTTTCATTTAGGAATAAGGCCAAAATGTAACTCAACTCCTTTGCACTAGGATCAATTACCACACTGAACACTTTAGACCAAAAATTCCTAGCCAAATAATATTCTCCAACCAAAAATGGCAAAACCTAGGAGTGATATCACCTCATTTACCTAGCTATATGGAGAATCAATCTATAAAGCTTTAAAGAGATGTAAGGAGCTACATAGAAAACATGCCTATCATGCCTTACCAAGTTGGATTATAATTCAAATATTTTGTAATGGGCCGGTACATTCATTGATATATATAATAGATGCTATAGCTACGAGGTCACTTATGTCAAAGCTTTTTGAAGAACCCTATTCACATTTTGAGGAGATGGCGACAAATATTTTTTATTGGCCTGCTGATATAGTCAAACCCAAGAAAGTAGCTAGTATACGCAACATAGGTGTGTTAGTAATATTAACTTTATAAATAGTTGTTATATCCAGGTAGTTTGATAATTTTGGTCTGGATTTGACATTGAGGTCAGTTGTAATAAAGAAAAATGCTTATGGAAAACTAGTTCATCCTAATGATGTGCCTATGTTATCACAAACATGTTCAATAACACCTATTCAAACACCGACAACCCATGCTAAAAGAATCACCCAAATTTTAGTGCGAATACTAATAAACAAGGAGTAGGAAATTAGCAGGGGGTAACAACCAACCAAGTGCTATAGGTAATTAGAATAATTTGAGTAACAGAAACCCGAGACCAACTTACCCAATGGATTCACTTCACACGTGGTTTAAGGATAATATATTATCTTTGGAATAAATTATGTTACAAATGAGAAATCAACTACAACAAGCTATAGCTATCAAGAATATGTAAAATTAGTTAGGCAGATAGCAAACTCATAGAGAAATTGACCCCAAGGAACTCTACCTCATATCACAAAAGTGAACTCCAAAGGCCAAGAAAAGAAGCATGAAAATGTCATTCAGTTAAGAAGTGGAAATGAGTTGAAAAAAGTGAATAGGAAGGAAACTAGGGTAGAAGAAGTTAACCCTGAACCTGAAGGATTTAGTTAAAAACCTATCTCAGAATTAGAAAAATCAGAATCACCACATTACCATACCTGAAACTCTCACCCATGTTCCTCTCCTCTCTTCCTCAATACCTGATCTGAAGCCCCTACCCATCTTCCTCTAATCACTCTCTCACTACCTTACCTGAAACTTTCACTCATCCTTCCTGCCTCACTCCCTCATCTACCTTACCTAAAACCCTCACCCATCTTCCCCTACACACTTCCTTACCTACTATTGTTGAAGCCCTCACAAATCATCATCTCCCTCTCTCCCTCTCCTAACTATTGTCAAGACCTTAAACCCAACACTAAGAAGGAATGAAAAACCACCCTTATCATTTCCTCAAAGGATTCCAAAATATAAGCTTGATTAAGAATTCTCAAGATTTTTGGAAGTATTTGAGAAGCTTGCAATTAACTTTCCTTCGTTGAAGCCTTAGATCAAATGTCAAGTTATATCAAATTAATGAAAGATATTCTCAATAAGAAAATAAATTAATGTGATTTTAAGATCACAGCCCTGAGCGAGGAGTGTAGTACTATTCTCCAAAAGAAGCTCCTTCAGAAACTTAAAGATCCTTTTAGTTTTACCATCCTCTATTCCATAGAAGTAAAATTTTTTGGGAAAGTCTTATGTGACTTAGAAGCCATCATAAATCTTATGCCCTTGTCAATTTTTAGGAGATTAAGATTTAAAAAAAAATCCATAACCCTTCCACTTGTTAACAAAGTTTTTACTTATGTTAGAGGGGTTATAGAGGATGTCTCGGTTAAGGTGGATAAATTTATCTTCCTTACTAATTTTATAGTTCTAGACATTGATGAAAATAAGGAGATCCCTATAATCTTAGGTAGAGCTCTTTTAGTCACAGTAAGAGTGATGATTTAAGTCTGTAAAAGGGTGTTAAGTATAAGGGTTAGTGATCAACTTATAACATTTAATATTTTGAAATCAATTAATTACCCGCACAACTCTAGTGATGATTCTTGTTATAGGTTAGACTTGGTGGATGAGTTAATTAGAAGCTAAATGTATGATACTTTAGAGGTTGACCCGGTAGAGCAAGATAGAAAAGCTCTTGAGGAAGGATTAGCTCTTCTGTTAGAAGCAATTTGTAGAGTGACTAGGGATAGGTTTGAGATTTTGGACACCTCGATGAATGACCCTTAATTCCATTTGTATTTGAGGCACTTGAACTAGAGTTTCATGTTCTCTCTAAACATTTGAACTGTCATTTTTTTAATCTTATAATTTGCCCATCTTTTTTTATCTGAATTAATCAAATTGCAAGAGATAAAGTTGATGAGAGTATTAGAAATTTTTTGAAAGCTTTTGGATGAACTATAATAGATATAAATAATATAAGCCCTCAACTATAACTACATAGAATCTTGGTGAAAGAAAATCATCAACCCAAAGCTGATCCCAGAGGAGTCTAAACCATGCTATGAATGAAGTGATAAAATAGGAGATATTAAAGTGGTTATATGCATGAATCATCCACCTCATTTCAGATCGTGCATGTGTTAGTCAGATACCTTATGTCCCTAAGAAAGGAGATGTTACAATAGTAAAAGATGACCAGAATGAACATATACTTGTGGATAATATGCATAGATTATAGAAAATTAAACAATGATAACCCATACATGTTTGTGAAGTTGGTTATGCAAACTGACACTTCGATAAAAAATTTTATGTGGGACAAATTTCCATGCATAGATTATAGAAAAATCTTCCTACATATTTCATTAGTAGATGGAGTTCACTCCTTATATTGAGCTGACTATTAATTTGTATATCATACTTGATTCTCTTGATAATGTGTTCTAGCAGTTACATGATTATCTGAGTGTCTCTTCAAAACCTCAAAGTGAGCTCGAGTAGTAGGGTGAGAGTTGTGCCTCAGTTTTCACCCATCAAGTTGCACAACTCTCTTTGGCGGGTGATGATTACTTAGCTCGGTTCCGAAAAAAAAGTAGGGAAAGTGGGATTCACACTCCTCTCAAATGTGATTATTGGTTAGTTCCAACAACTCGACTAGTGTATTCGATCGCTACAACCTAGCGAGTATACAAAATGTCCTTTGAATCCTTGAGTGAGGGTTGCAAAAGTGACCGTGGATTCTAACATTCCAAAACTCTAACATCAAAGCTGTGGGAGAGCTTGTGAGCTCTTATAAGGTTTCTATGTACTAAAAAATTATGCATTGAACATTCACTTGAAATCTATGAATGATGTCATCAATCTATTGCATTCCTTCAAAACCCCATGGTGTCCTTTTAGGACTTTGAATCTGAGATTGACTATGAATCACACCAATTATATATGGTACAAAGAAGAGAGAGAGAGATAGAGAGATAAAGAGAGACAGTAATGAACATTATTGAATAGTGCCCTCGTCAGAAAATTTTCCCCTATTTATAGGTGAGATAGTAGAATAATGATATTATATTTATTGTCTATGTTTGAATGGAGTCTGTGCTAGGTATTCCTAGTTTTTTACATGTATAGGATATTGTCTTGCTGCCTTCAAACTCGGTCAACAATGCTTAGTTGACTTTAACTTGAAGAGGTTAGATTAATCAACTAATCTTAGCTAGTCGAGCTAGCATGCAACCAGATGATAAAATCATACATGTAAAATATCTGGTATTTCTTAACACTACCCATTTCAAATAGGGAAAAAAATGCAATTCACCATTATACTATCTTCCTTATAAATAAAGAAGGGATTTAATGAAGAAGACATCATTCATTATTATCTCTCTTTTTCTCTCCCTTATGCTTTATTTCTCAGGTTTGATTCATAGATAATATCAGATTCAATATTCTAAATGGTTTGGTGAGCATGGATCATACCAATAAAAAGAGGAGCCATGCAAGGAAAAGGACCTCACAATAGGGAGATTGATGACAAAATAGAGTGAACCAGAGAATTTTTAGTCCATGAACTAAAAGATTATATGTTAGAAATGATCAGAGGTGCACTGAATCGTGAGCAACATTAGTAACCTTGATACAATGTCTCGATAGTATAAGAGTCTCCTAATCTTGAAAAGGGAGATGAAATCTAGTAATTCAATAATGTTATGTCAAAACTGCTCAAAGGACCACATGTCAGATGTACTGAAAAACCACACTAGCCATAAAATACGTTCTCCCAACAGTTCCTTTATCGAGCCACCAACAGTTCCTTTATCGAGCCACCAAAACTATTTAAGATTCAAAGCTTGAGTCTTATAAAGGGTGAATAGACTCGGTTGATTACATCACAACCTATGAGCTAACTTTATGTCTTCTTAAGATCAATGACACACTAATGGGTAGACTCTTCTTCACCACACTGAGGGACTTGGCTCTCAGATGGATTAGCAGATAACTGGTAGGAGTGATCACATCAGTTGCAACTTTCAAACGAATTTTTATTGTAGAGTTTACTAAAGCGTAAGAACTCTATAAGAACTAACAAGCTCTTTGCATCTCTTTCAGGGATAGAGTGAGACCTTCATTACTCATTTCCTTAAGGAAATGTTAGATATTTTGGACTTAGAGCCCACAGTTGCCCACATGGGCCTCACTTAAGTATTAAAAGAAAAACCTTTTTGTTACTCACTGGAATTGCAGCAACCAAAGGTGTTGTTTTAACTAGCCAACAACAACATCTTGGTAGAAGAGTACAACTCTCCTCCTCCCCCCACTTCATTCAGAAGTAAGCCAATTAATTGTTACCTGTTGAAGAGAATTGTTCATAGAGAAGGCTGAAAAACTGTAGCGTATCCCCAACCCTCATATCCTAGCTTATTTCAAAGATTTGTTGAGACACTTTTATAACCTGTAAAATGACAAAGCCCGTTATTAAGAGAACCTCAATACATTGAGCGACAACTTAATCAATATAAAGAGTAACTACCTCTTCCCAATGAGATCTCCAGGGAGACTAGTGGACGCCATCCAAAGTAAACATTATTTAAAGAAGGTGAACCAATGAATGCTAAAGTGTATCTCCAAGACGTGAAGAATTACTACATGTATCACAAAGAACATGATCATGAAACTGAAGAATTTCGACACCCTCAAAGCCTAATCAAGGATCTAATCAAAGATAAGAAGTTGAAGAAGTTTGTGACACATAGAGAAACCGCCCAACAGTAGGGAAAGTCTCATGTTTAAGAAATTTCAGTTGAGTCAGTTGACCCAAAGAAAAAATATATGTTTTTTGCTATATGATTTTACTCATTTTTTGTGATATTACACTTTAAAAGGAATGTATTTTGTATGTTTTTTGGTTTTAGGTACAAGAAATGACTTTTGAAGAAAAAAAGCAAAAACGGTGCAATTTGGAGCAAAAACGAGCAAGAAATGAAATTTTGCCCTGACACCTTTCGATAAGACTTTCTATGTTTAATCTCTTTTAAAATTTTTGCATATTTTTGAATGAGATTACATTTTAAATAAAGGTTATTTTTATGCTTATTTTGTAGGGCTATCTGTTAGGAATGCAATGCAACTGAAACGGGGTGAATCGGAGCTAAAACGGAGCCAAATGGAGAAAAACAGTGGAGTTGTGCAGCAGTCAGCTCGCCAACGACACCCTCGAGCTCGCTGACAGCGCCCCGAATGACTATGGATTGACTTTTCGTGGTTTTTGGCCAAAATTCAATGTATTTGGATGCTTTTTCGAAGGGGTGCTTAAGGGAACTCTTAGAAATTCGTCCGTACTCTTTAAAATGACGAATTTAGGTTAGAAAAGAGAAGAGAAACAAGAGAGGATTGTTAGGAAAAACTTGGAGAATGTTTAGGATTCTTAGATTATTAGTAGAAATGTAGATTTCTACCCTTCTGGAGATATTGGAGAGGAGATTTTGAGAGAATTTGTAAGGGATTGCACTAGCATTGCATGGATCGACAGGAGACTTTGTGGGAGAGATTTGATCTCTCTTTCAAAGGGAAAAAACTAAGTATTGTTCTTCGTTATCTTTTGATTTTATAAACACTTACCTAGTGGATTTGCTTTGGTTAAATGAAGTTTCCGTTATGTTTTCTTCGTCCTTTATGATGTCTCTTTTACTCTTTCTTCTTCTTTGGAAATAATGGCATGAGAAGATTATGCCATTCTTTTCCTTTTACTTTTCTTTTGTAATGAGTAGAATTCATGTGTAGGATGTTGAGATACATACTAGTAGAAGTTTTATATATAAATGTGATGGTTTTTACTTGCACTTCATTTACGTTACAATTAAGGCCTATTGTAATGTTAAAATTTGTTGTGAAAACATACGATCCGAGAGGGTTATGCTTTCTACAACTAAGTACGAACCACATTCAAATTCCATGGATGGTGAAGTTCATGGGGATTAAATTCAAATAAATAAGGAAATGTAATTATTGGACGTAGAAGTAAAGATTTTAGAGTGACAGACAAAAATCCCCAAATCGGTCTGACAGGCGGGGTGATGTTATGTAACAATATAAGTGTTAACAAATAAAAATAATATTCAATAATAGCAAGGTTACCCCTTTATCAACGCAAGTATATGTATCGTTCAAGTAATACATGGCTCCAATGGAGTCCTAGATATCAATCCCACAGAGAAGTTAGAGATTATGAACTAATTATAGCAGTTGCAATTACTATCTAGTATACGGAAATAAAGAACACTTATACTAAACTCTACTACTAATTTTTTGAATGGAAGATTGCAATTTATTAAAGTATCTCTCCCCTTATTAAGAGAATTAGGTGAATGGATAATTAAATTAGTTAGAATTATATTGTGCCAAATAGGAGCATTCCTATTCTTTACCCTTTTGTCCAGGCATAAAGAATATTGACTAATCCTATGCTTGGTTACTGAATCTGCAGCTAGGCTGGGAGGATACCGGCTCTCACTTCGGAGCTCCCATGTTCCCCCCGCCTGAGGGCTAACATCTACACTTCAACACCCAAACGATAGGACCGAATTGAAGATTTTAGTCTGTCACTCTAAAATATCCAATTCTACGCCCGATAAATAATATTTCCCTATTTATTTGCACCCTCCTTTCAAGGATTTTGCTTTCCCTGAATTTGGATGTAATATTTACTTTAGTTGTGAAATCAATATATTTTAACAGTTCAATTAGCCAAATTGAAAGTAAATTAAGATTTAAGTAAAAAGATTATCACAAATTTTTTTTAATATTTTAGGCACAACTAATTCAATTTTCCATTTCACAAAATCTCAAAAACAAGGAGAAAGACAGAGAAGACTACTCAGAATGCATAGGAAGAATAATACAAAACTTAGATTTCATATAAAATTAAAGTTATAAAACAATAAACAAAACTTATCTCAAATTTTCTCCCTAAGCGCACTCTCGAAGTTCCTCTGACTGTTCCTTCTTATACAACACACTCAACTAAACTCACTATTATACTCTCTAGAACACACTTACACACTAAAGACACTAATAATACACTAAAAAAGGACACACCAAAGACACACATTCAGCCTAAAATCCTCTCTATTTAAAGAGGGAGAAATATTTCCAAAGGTTACTTAAGCACCTCTTCAAAAAGTGTCCAGATTCAATGTATCTTGCTTGAACCGACCTTCTAGCCTTCGTCGGGCTTGCTGGCACCGTCGGCGAGCTTCTAAAACATAGGTCAACTGCTTATGCTCGCTGTCGACGAGCTCAAACTAGCTGTTAGCAGGCTCCATTATAATATATTCAAATGCTCTCAGGAAAAACACGTCGTCGGCGGCCTGTTCCTCGCTGTCGGCGGCCTAGTTCAATTTTTGTCTCTTTTAGTCCTTTTTGTTCCAGATTCGCTCATTTTCTCTTTTTTTTGCTCCATTATCCATAAATCTTATTTCCTGCAATAAAACATAGAAAATACCTTTCTTTAAAGTGCAATATCATAAAAAGTTAATATAAAATCGGTATGAATTTCTCAATACATTTTTCTTTGGTCAAAATCCCCTAAACTTAACTATTACTTGTCCTCAAGTAATCTTGATACTACATAAAAATAATGATTATTTGTAGTAAAGCTTTAATTCAGAAATACTATGAATTTAATTTACATAAATATTATAGTAAAGTTTATTAGAAAGATTTTTAGATAATTAAATTAATTCTATAGATGTAAGGTTATTTAGCCATCAAGTTTAAAAATTCTAGTCTTCTATTCATTTCAAGAATGACTATATGTTACAATATTAAATTACTTAGGATATTCAGATGATAGGAAATTCATGAAAACACTATTTAGTAAAATACTAATCCATATATATAAGTTCAGAAATGTAACTGAGTTTACCCTTTAGGTTGATTCAAATGAAGCTAATTTTTTATAAGGCATCTCCTCAAGCTTCTCCTCACTTACTTTTTTCTTTAGATTGCATTTCAATCATATATACATATATATATATATATATATACATACATACATACATATATATATATATATATATTCTTTTCTTTTCAAGGATTGTTTTTCAATTCTTCTTTTCTTTTTCAAGTGAGGATTACTGTATCTGGATAGCCTGTTAATAATTTTGAACTTCATTTTCCTCTTCTTAAATTTAAAACTTGAAAATATATATATATATATTCTTTTCTTTTCAAGGATTGTTTTTCAATTCTTCTTTTCTTTTTCAAGTGAGGATTACTGTATCTGGATAGCCTGTTAATAATTTTGAACTTCATTTTCCTCTTCTTAAATTTAAAACTTGAAACATTTCTTCACCTTATATGTATTTCATAGTTTTCACTTCATTGAGTTTTAATCTTTTCTTTCTCAACTAAACACTTAAGAATTTAATATTTTAAAATATAGTTTTACTTACTTTAAATAGTTAACTATATTCTTATCCTTTTATTCCAAATATCTTAATCTACAAAATTAGTTTAATCACAAAAAATATTTCTTTTAACCTTCTATAATAGTTAAATAAATTAATGCTAGTTTACTAAATTAAATTCACTACAGAAAATCATTTTTATAATAATTTTTTAAAATATTTAATTGAGAACAATTTAATAGTTGAATATTATTTTTCCCTTCCCCCAAACTTAAATTTTTTCTATCTAATCATATAGGTGGAAAGAAAACATACTGTAAATTTTAATCATACATTCGTGTTTTAGGTATTTCTCTTTTTAAAGTTTTGTAGGTTCTTTTCATCACTTAATTAACTTGTACTGTCAATAACTTTCTACACAAATATAACATTAAAGAATTTACTGGGTAAGGAAATTTTGAAATAAGTACAAAATACTAACACAATTCCTACTACATTTAATTACTTTACCTATTAAAGTACTAAGCACAATTTAACACAACATCCACATACATTTCACTAATCCAGTTTCAGGGTTACAATCACAGTCTGAAATATGAAAATTTAAAGCTACACAAATTTAACTTACACAACAAAGTTTAAATGACTTATACAACATAATAATCAAAATACATAAACTAAACAACAATACTAAATTGAAAAAAATAAGCAAACACATAACATAAATGTCTAATCATAGAATCTAATCTTCAGCATCAAAATCTGAAGCTATATCCTCATCTCCTTGTTCAGCAGGTGGAGTAGGCTGGTAATGAGTATAATGAGGGCACTCAGGAAATATAACATCAAGTTCCCCTCTCCTATAACGATTCTCAGCATCATAGTAGGCCATCTCAAACTCAGAATGCCTCTTGAGATATTCACTGTCATAATTGTGCCTCCGCTCTAATCCTCCAATCCTCTGATCTATTTGCTCCAACCTTTCATCAATTTTCTTAAAACTTTTGCATTGCAGAGTCAGTTCATTCATCAAGTCATAAAGTGTAGGAGAACTATAGGTCGGAGGGTCATAACTAGTAGAGGGAATATCCCTACTAGTCAAAGGTGCAAGGCTCCTAGTCCCAAATCTCTATCCTTTGTGGGATTCATAAGTCTTTATATTAGCCTTTGTAATGGGTTTCATAGGTTCAACTCATTCCTCATCAACTCCTGCCTCTACTCCAGATAACTGGCAGAGTGCATAAATCAGACCAGGATGTCCTAGTCCTCTTCCAGTTTCACTTCTTGCAATGGCTAATATGTTTTTATAAATAATATTTCCCACATTTATACTTCTGTTGTTCTAAATGCAAAAATTCAAAATTGCTCTATATCTTAAAACTTCACTGTGATGATAAGTGGGTAGAAAAGTAGAGAAAATAAAATAATACCAAGCCTTAGAAGTTGCATTTAACATAGAAAGAGGGAAGTTTACCCGTTCACGCTGCTTTATTTTCCTAGTCCCTTTCCCATCAGTGAGAAAGTTAATCACCTCCTCCAGCGGTCCTTCCATTGTTCCAAACGTATCGTATTCGCTGCTATGAAGATCTTGTACTTCGTAGAAAGAAGTTATTCGAGCAGCATTAAAATCACTAAAAATCCTCTAACCTTTATAGGTTCATCCTCTATCTGGGTCAAATTTGCATAATTCCTTTACAACTTCAACTGCAGCTCTGTTCTTGGTATAACAATTCGTCGTATAACAAAAATTTTCCCATCTTCGCTCTTTGATTTTCTGTTCCACTTCTCCTCCCGGATTCTTGGAAACTTTAACCTGGATGAATTTTTTTGCTTTGATACTAAAGTTGTACCTTGATTGAGCCTTTGCATTCACAAATCGTCTCTCGTCAAAATCAAGTCACCTCTTTTGTCGTGGAGCCATTTCTCGATCTATCAAATTTACAAAAATCTCAACTAAATTCCAAAATAACACTAGAATAGCTTCCAAAGGAGACTTAAAGTAATCTAAAATGAATTCCATGAATTTCTTCCAACTATTTTCTCCATATTTCAATTTTTCCAAAATTCCTAAATGTGGAAGAAATACATAGTGAAAATCAAAAAATTTTCCATCGGAGTGAAGCTCTTACCAATGGAAGATGAAATCCAGTGTCAAAATGTGTTGAATCTGCTCCAAGATCTCTCAAGCCCTAGGTCGGTTTTTTCGAATTTTTGAGGAAGGGGACGATGAATAGTGGCAGTTAACTGGTCAAATAAAGGTATCTTTCGGGTCCTCACTTTCAGCGGGCAAAATCTCGTCGTCGGCGGGCTAATTAATTGGAATATGGCTTAAGTCTCTGGAAAAAGCCGTCGTTGGCGGCGTAGAGGGCGCTGGCAGCGGGCTTTTTCAAAAATTTAAAATTTTGAATATTTTATAATTTTTTAATTCATTTTAAGCCTCGATAACGTCCAATCAATCGATTTAAACATATTTTACTGTGATTAGATACTATTTTAACTCAATTAAATTCACACAACACAAAACATCATAAATTTTATATAAAATCCAAGTGTTTACAATATTCATACATAACATTATAAAAAGGTATTTCTCAACCTTAATACATAAAATTCAGCGTTGCAATCCAAACCACAATACTCAAAATGCTGAAAACAAACAACTATGCATAATCTCATCTATACTGAGATCAAAATATCGAAATCTAAAATAAAAAAGCGCATATTACATAAAATTAAGTTCAAACTAATACAACACATAAACAAATACAAACGTCTTCTACTCTTCAGGATCAGTGCTAAACTCATCTCTGATATCACCCATAGAACGTAAATGAACAAAAAGATTGTAGAAGGGTCTGTAAGGAAATTCTTCAGTAGAATCTTCTTCTATCCATCCTTTCTTTCTCATAAGCCGTATGAAACTAGCCTCAATATGTCCAGAATGATCGAAGTGTTCTTTCATTCTCCAGTCAATATGATCAAATAAGCAGAGAAATTATTAATTGAATTCATCACGTTTTGTACCTCTTTTTCCAGTCCTTTAAGTTCTATAAGATCAGATCAGTTTTATCAGTCAAGGGCCTGATTGAAAAGAACTCTGAGTTGTTTGATCCACAATAACGGCTCCATCATTATCATCATCCAATGTAGGAAACATATCAATTGGATCTAAAGGTTTCCAAGGTAGAAGTACCTTCTCTCAGGCTTCATATGAAACTTGGTAATGACTGCAGAGTGCAAAAATTTTAGAAGGATGTCCAAGCCCATAAATTGATCCATGAACAATCAGGTCTAAAGCAGACTTCACAATAATTGAACCAACATCAATAGGTAGTCCCGCTTGAATGCAATAATTAAGAATCGCACACTCTCTAGAAACTTTATTGACCCTCATAGTGGGTAAAAATTTTGAAGAAATAAAGAAGTGCCAGTGTTTAGAAATGGGGTTTAGAAGTGATGCAGAAAAACTAACATACCCGTCTTCTCTTGTTTCCCAATCTTCCGCTTCATCAGTCAAGTAACGATGGATCTCATTCATATTATTCCTTATAGGGACAAAGTTGGAGTAGTGGAAAACGGGTATATTCTCTATCGAATATAACTCATTAATTCTAGAAGGAGTGAAAGTTACCCATCTGCCTCGCACATAGACGACTTCGTTGTTGATTCTGTGTATATTGGAATAGAATTCTTTTACCACAGGGATGACTACTGCAGAAGTGGTATAGCACAATACTTCCCAACATCATCGTACAATCATCTCTTTGATAGGTGTCGTCAAATTCTCCAATCCTCTATTAACAAATCCTCGTTCCTTGATCAATCTCTTTTTCATCATTACCTTATTGAAGATTCGCTTCGCTGGGCCTCGCAACTGATAAATTTTCTTCGATTGAATATTAGAGATCTAGGGATTTTAAGGTGATTGGATGCCATAATGATGAGTTTTTTGTGGAGTTTCAATTCATTTTTAGGAAGTAGATAGTTTAGAATTCGTGTTCTAGGAGTTTTTAAAGAGTTAAAACACTTAGAATCGCCAGATGCCATCAAAATAACTCCCTAAACCGTCCATTCACCGATCTTGCCGTCGGCGGCGTCGTTCTCACTGTCGGCAGGATTCTTAAATAATACAAACAGAATTTGGCGGGCAAAACTCATTATCGGCGGGCTCGATCTTGCCATCGGCTGCCAAGGCAAAAATTGCCCAGTTTTGCTCTGGTCCGAATGCGTTCCAAATTTTTCTATGGATCCAATATTGTGATGATCATAAGGGTAAATTCGAGTAGTAGAATTCATTCATTCCACAAACTAACAATAAATCAAATAGATATACAATCATCGCACATAAATAAAGATAACTATGGGTTGCCTCTCATAAAGTGCTTGGTTTAACGTCGTCAGCCCGACCTATTCAGGGTGTTAATCAGGTTGACTAAGCATTAAAACCTCTTTAAAATTTGGTCTTTTACCCTCAAAATATGATTTTAATCTGTGTTCATTTACTTTAAATCTGTTTCCAGTCTTTGGATCTTCAATTTCAACAGCTCTGTATGTAAATACTTGAGTTATAGTGAAAGGTTCTAACCATCGAGATTTCAATTTCCCAGGAAATAATTTTAGGCTTGTATTGTACAACAATACTTTTTGTCCTGGTTCAAAATTCTTTTGGTTAACCTTCTGATCATGCCATATCTTCATTTTCTCTTTATAGATTCTATCATTATTATACGATTCATTCCTTAATTCCTCTAATTCATTTATCTGCAATAATCTCTTCTCACCAGCATCTTTCAAATTATAACAAAATTCTTTAATCGCCCAATACGCTTTATGCTCTAATTCAACTGGTAAGTGACAAGTCTTTCCATAAATAAGTCTGTAAGGAGACATTCCAATCGAGGTTTTATAAGCAGTCCTGTATGCCCATAATGCAGTGTCTAGTCTTGTGGACCAATCTAATCTACTAGGTTTTACAGTCTTTTTAAGAATTCGTTTAATTTCTAGATTAGAAACTTCAGCTAATTCACTGGTCTTTGGATGATAAGCAGTCGATAATTTATGAATAATATTAAATTTTTCTGCCAATCTTTGAATATATTTATTCCTAAAATGGGATCCTCCATCAATGATAATCACTCTCGGCATTTCGTATCTTGTGAAAATATTTTTCATTAAAAATTTTGAAACACTCTTAGCATCTCAACGAGGTAAGGCCTGTGCTTTAGTCCATTTAGAAACATAATCAACAGCAACTAATATATATGAGTTTTTAAATGAAGGAATAAATGGTCCCATGAAATCTAATCCCCAAACATCAAAACTTTCAACTTCTAATATAAAGTTCAGAGGCATTTCATTTCTTCTAGATATATTACCTACTCTTTGGCATTTATCACAGTTTTTAATATATCTATAAACATCTCTAAAAAGAGTAGGCCAATAAAATCCAGATTGTAAAATTTTATAAGCAGTTTTATCAGTCCCGAAATGTCCTCCAAACTCAGAATCATGACATTTTTGAACAATCTGTTCAGTTTCTTCATAAGGCACACATCTTCTCATAATAAGATCCTTACATTGCTTATATAAATATGGTTCATCCCAAAAATATGCTTTAGCATCATGAATGATTTTTTTATGTTGTTGTAGAGTTAGCATGGGTGGTAAAATATCACTTACAATATAATTAACTATATCAACATACCAAGGCATTTTCCACTCATTTATATTATAAAGTTGTTCGTCAGGGAAACTGTCTGTAATTTTATTGTCAGTGTCAGATAATTCACAATATTCTAATCTTGACAAATGATCTGCAATTTGATTATTAGTTCCCTTTCTATTAATTAATTCAAAATCAAATTCTTGCATCAGTAATATCCATCTGATTAATCTTGGTTTGGTATCCTTCTTTTGCATTAAATATTTAATAGCAGAGTGTTCAGTATGCACAATACATTTAGTTCCAACTAAATAAGATCTAAATTTATCAAAAGAATATACAATTGCTAATAATTTTTTTTTCTATAATTGTATAGTTAATTTCAGCATTATTAAGAGTTTTATTAGCATAGTATATAACTTTAAAAATTTTATCATATCTTTGGCCAAAAACAGCTCATATAGCATAATCACTAGCATCGCACATAAGTTCAAATTGTTTCTCCCAATCAGGTGAAACTATTATAGGTGCTGTGACTAATTTATCTTTTATTAATTCAAAAGCATTTAAGCATTCTTTAGTAAATTCAAATTTCTTGTCCTTTCTAAAAGTTGGCATAGAAGTTTGGTAATTTTTTAAAAATCTTTTATGTAGCGTCTGTAAAATCCAGCATGTCCAAGAAAACTTCTTACCCCTCTCACTATAGTAGGAGGTGGTAATTTAGCTATAACTTGAATTTTTGCAGGGTCTACTTCCATTCCATTTTCTAAAATTTTATGCCCTAATATAATTCCTCCTGCAACCATAAATTGACATTTTTCCCAATTTAGAACCAAATTAGTTTTTTCGTATAGCTCCAAGACTTTTTCAAGATGATCCAAGTATGCGTCAAATGATGTTCCAAATACAGAGAAATCATCCATAAATACTTCTATTTCATTATCAATTAATTTACTAAATATAGACATCATACATCTCTGGAATGTTGCAGGTGCATTACATAGTCCAAAAGGCATCCTTCGAAAATCTAACGTTCCATAAGGACTAGTAAATGTAGTTTTCTCTTGATCCTAAGGAGCAATAGGAATTTGATGGTAGCTAGTATATCCATCTAAAAAACAAAAGTGTTTGTGCCCAGCAAGTCTATCCAGCATTTGGTCTAGGAATGGTAAAGGGAAGTGATCATTCCTGGTGGCCGCATTTAATTTTCTATAATCAATACATATAAGCCATCCAGTAACTTGTCTGATAGGTATTAAATCATTATTTTCATTAGCTTCAACAGTCACTCCTCCTTTCTTAGGAACATAATGAATTGGGCTTACCCAAGCACTGTCCGAAATAGAATATATAATACCATTGTCTAACCATTTTAATATTTCTTTCTTGACTACATCTTTCATCATCGGGTTTAATCTCCTTTGGGGATCAACTCTTGGCTTATGTTCATTATCCAAAATAATTTTGTGCATACAGATTGAAGGACTAATTCCTCTAATATTAGGTAAGGTCCAACCAAAAGCTTTCTTATACTTCTTTAATTTATCCAGAAGTTTTGCTCTCATAATTCATTTAATTCTGCCGATATAATAACCGATAAAGTTAAATAATTTCCCAAAAATGCATACTTCAAATGAGTAGGTAAAACTTTTAACTCAAGTTCAGGAGATTTTTAATTGACGGAACTATATTCTTTTTTAGCATTTTTCGTAATGTCCAACATCTCAAATCTTTCTTTTATGTAATCTAATTCTTCATTTTCTGCATCTTCAAATAATTATGTATTTTATATTTCTAGTTTATCTTCAAAGTATTCTTTAAAATTTTTATTTCACAGATGTTCAAGAATTTCCATTCGAAAACATTCAGCATATTTTTCAATAGCAGGATATTTCATTGATTTTGCAATGTTGAAAGTTACTTCTTGATCATTTTCTCTCATAGTTAATTCTCCTTTTTGAACATCAATCATAGCTCTTCTAGTGGCTAAGAAGGGTCTTCCTAAAATTATGGGTATTTCTTTATCTTCCTCCATATCTAAAACAATAAAATCCACAGGAAAGATAAATTTATCCACTTTTACTAACGCATCTTCAATAACTCCTTTAGGATATGTCACTGAACGATCAGCTAACTGAAGTAGGTGAGACTTCTCCCAATCCTAATCTTTTAAAAATTGATAGAGGCATAAGATTAATGCTGGCTCACAAGTCACATAAAGCTTTTCCATAAAATTTTTCTCCAATAGCACAAGGTATAGTGAAACTACCAGGATTTTTTAATTTCTCAGGAAGCTTTTTCTGAATAATTGCACTACACTCTTCGCTAAGTGCAACAGTTTCATTTGCTATGAACTTTCTTTTTTTGTTTAAAATATATTTCATAAACTTCACATAATTGGGCATTTGTTCTAATGCTTCTACAAAGGGAATATTTAACGTTAATTTCTTCAGGATTTCAAGGAATTTAGAAAATTGCTTATCTTTTTTATGTTGCTTTAATCACTGAGGAAATAGTGGTGGTGGTTATTCTACAGAAATTTTCATAGGTATTAATGGATATTCTAAATCTTGATCTTGTTGATCCTTTTCTTTTTCAGATTCCACTTTCTCTTTTTCAATTTTTGTTTCATTTTGTATTCTTGTTTCTAATTCTTTTCCACTTCGTAATTGTATCGCTTTGATTTGTTCTTTTCCTTGGTCTTTAGGATTAATTTCCACATTACTAGGACAAGTTCCAGGAATTCTATTATTAAGCGCAGTAGCGATATGCCCAAGTTGAGTTTCAATATTTTTAATAGCTGTTCCTTGATTTTGTAATTGGTTTCCTTGAATTTGTAGCTGATTTCCTTGATTATGCAAATGCTGACCCATATTTAATATCAATTCTTCTATAGATAACTTATTTTCCTTAAATTGAGAGTTATTATTAAATCCAGGTGGATAAGAAGGTTTATAATTAGAATTTCCTTGGTTAGATGAATTTCCTAATGGGTTTGCTGAGTTTTTCATCCATTGTTGATTAGTAGAATTATTATTCCAATTAAAATTTGGATGATTTTTCCAACCAGTGTTGTAATAATTTGCATAAGGATTATTGGGTCGATTATTAATAGCATTTAAAGTTTCATAAGAAGGTTGAGTATCCATAAATTGTCCAGATGAATTTTCTTCTATTATAGTAGGAGAATAAATCATTCCAAAGTGATATAATTTCTTAGATATAGCAGAAATCTGAGAAGCTAACATATATATTGCATTAGAATCATGGATACTGGCTATTTTTTATGATTTAGCCTTTCAGAAGGCCATTAAAAATTGTTGGTAGCCATTTCTTCAATTAATGAATAAGCCTCATTAAATGGTTTTGACATTAATGAACCACCAGCAGCAACATCAATGATAGATCTAAGAGATCCTACTAATCCATTATAAAAAGTTTGAATGATTAACCAATCTAGTAACACATGATGTGGGCATTTCTTAAGAAGATTTTTCAATCTCTCCCATGCTTCGTATATCGATTCTCCGTCAAACTGACTAAAAGAGGTTATATCATTTCTAAGCTTTGCAGTTTTTGAAGGAGGAAAGTATTTGGATAGAAATTTTGTGATAATTCTCCCCAAGTTCTAATAGATCCAGTGCTTAACAAATTTAACCACATCTTAGCCTTATCCCTTAAAGAAAAAGGAAAAAGCCTAAGTCTAACGAAGATCATTAGATACTCGTCATATTTAAAAGTAGCACAAAGTTCTAAAAAACTAGCGAGATGTAAATTAGGATCTTCATTTGGTGAACCACTAAATTGATTATTCTGTACCATTTGAATAATTGCAGGTTTAAGCTCAAATGAATTATCTGCTAAATCAGGATTTTTGATAGTTAAGTGAATTTCATCTAATGTAGGGTTAGCGTAATCTCTTAAAGGTCTCAGTTGATTTGTATTTTCAATTGTTGGATTATTTGCCATTTGATTTATATTTATAATTTCTTTTTTCTGTTTTCTAATTTTTTTAATAGTGCATTCTAATTCTGAATCGTAAGGTATTAAATTTTTTGTTCCAAATTTACGCATACACAACTTAAGTAATTTTAAAATAGTCTGTTACTCTAGTAATTATTTTAATAATTATTTTACTAATTATTTTAATAATTACTTTACTACCCCGGCAACGGCGCCAAAAACTTGACAGGCGGGGTGATATTATGTAACAATATAAGTGTTAACAAATAAAACTAATATTCAATAATAACAAAGCTACCCTTTATCAATGCAATTATACGTATCGTTTAAGTAATACATGGCTCTAATAGAGTCCTAGATATCAATCCCACAGAGAAGTTAGAGATTATGAACTAATTATAGCAGTTGCAATTACTATCTAGTATACAGAAATAAAGAACACTTATACTAAACTCTATTAGTAATTTTTGAATGGAAGATTGCAATTTAGAAAAGTATCTCTCCCCTTATTAAGAGAATTAAGTGAATGGATAATTAAATTAGTTAGAATTATATTGTGTCAAATAGAAGCATTCCTATTATTTACCCTTTGGTCCAAGCATAAAGAATATTGTCTAATCCTATGCTTAGTTACTGAATCTGCGGCTAGGCTGGGAGGATAACGGCTCTCACTTCGGAGCTCCCACGTTCCCCTCGCCTGAGGGCTAACATCTACACTTCAGCACCCAAACGATATGACCGAATTGAAGATTTTAGTCTGTCACTCTAAGATAGTGAATTCTACGCCCGATAAATAATATTTCTCAATTTATTTGCACTCTCCTTTCAAGGATTTTGCTTTCCCTGAATTTGGATGTATCTTTACTTTAGTTGTGAAATCAACATATTTTAATAGTTCAATTGGCAAAATTGAAAATAAAATAAGATTTAAGTAAAAAGATTATCACAATTTTTATTTAATATTTTAGGCACAACTAATTCAATTTTCCATTTCACAAAATCTCAAAAACAAGGAGAAAGACAGATAAGACTACTCAGAATGCATAGGAAGAATAACACAAAACTTAGATTTCATATAAAATTAAAGTTATAAAACAATAAACAAAATTTATCTCGAATTTTCTCCCCAAGCAGACTCCTTGAAGTTCCTCTAACTCTTCCTTCTTGTACAACAAACTCAACTAAACTCACTATTATACTCTCTAGAACACACTTACATACTAAAGACACTAATAATACACTCAAAAAGGACACACCAAGGACACACATTCAGCCTAAAATTGTCTCTATTTAAAGAGGGAGAAATATTTCCAAAGGTTACTTAAGCACATCTTCAAAAAGTGTCCAGATTCAATGTATCTTGCTTGAACCGACCTTCTAGCCTTTGTCGGGCTTGCTAGCACCGTCGGCGGGCTTCTAAAACATAGGTCAACTGCTTATGCTCGCTGTCGACGAGCTCGAACTAGCTGTTAGCAGGCTCCATTATAATATATTCAAATGCTCTCAGGGAAAACACGTCGTCGGTGGCCTATTCCTCGCTGTCGGCGGCCTAGTTCAATTTTTGTCTCTTTTAGTCCTTTTTGTTCCAGATTCGCTCCTTTTCTCATTTTTTTGCTCCATTATCTATAAATCTTCATTCCTGCAATAAAACATAGAAAATACCTTTTTTAAAGTGTAATATCATCAAAAGTTAATATAAAATCGGTATGAATTTCTCAATACATTTTCCTTTGGTTACAGTCCTATTGTTTGATTACTGAAGTGGAGATGTTAGCCCTCAGACGAGGGGAACGCGGGAGCTCCGAAGTGAGAGCTGGTATCCTCCCAGCCTAGCCACAAATTCAGTAAACAAGCATAGGATTAGTCAATGTTCTTTATGCCTGGACCAAAGGGTAAAGAATAGGATTGCTCCTATTTGGCACATATAATATTTAATGCATCTCATTTCTATACATTATCTATTTTATTACATAAGAATAGTAGTTTTTAGTATCTCAAAATTCTCCAAACCAATTCATCCAAAAAGGGTTATCATTAGAATTATTATTTGCATTTAGTTATAGTTACTATTTTTACATTTAACACTTGCATTTATGAGTATTTGCTAGATAAAACATAATTTTAATCGATATTCCAAACTAAGGACTATTAGTAGCAGACTAAACTTTGACTAATGACCTCTTACTTCACTTCCTCGTGGGATCAATACTGAGGTTTTTAAAGAAAACTCTATGTTACTTGAAGCGATACGTATACTTGCATTGATATAAGTGACTTTGTTACCAATTAATTGCACTCATTTTTATCACCTCAAAAAGTCGCATCAAGTTTTTGGCACTATTGCTGGGGATTTAGAACTTCCAGTAGAGGTGTCAAATTCTTATATTTTTAAGTGTATAAAAAGTCGTAGTCAAGTTTTTGGCGCCATTGCCAGGGAAGCTTTGGTAAGAACCTTAGGAGAATTTTAGTTGAAGTAATTAGGCTTAGAATTGGAAAATTGTAGTGTCGTAAAAACTATTTTTGTGTGAAAAGTGTTTTTATATGAAAAAGTGTTGTGAAAAAAAAGAAAAAAAAGTTGTTAGTGTGAAAAATAAGGTGATCATGAAATTGTTTTGTTGTGTTGAATATGTTTTTTTATTTTATTTGTTTAATTGTTAATGTATTGTTTATTGTGGTACGTATGCGAAAAAAAGGATCTACAGGACTTATGCCTTATGATCCTGAGTTTGAAAAAAAATAAAAAAATAAAAATACAAAAAGGACTCGAAAAACTAGAAATGGAAATGGAAAACTTTTAAGATAATAACTTGGAAAATCATCATACTTCATTGAGGGATTACCTAAATCCTATGATAGATGAAATTCACTCAAGTATACAAAATCCTGTCGTAGAAACTGATTCGTTTGAAATAATTCCTGAGATTATCCAACTGATGCAGAACAATCAGTTTGGGGGAACTCCTTTGGAGGATCCCTATTTACATTTATCTAGTTTTCTAGAACTTTGTGCTACATTTAGTTATAAAGGTATGTCAGACGATGCTGTTAGACTAAGGCTTTTTCCTTTCTCACTAAGGATAAGGATAAAATGTCGTTATACTCATTAGCACCTGGCTCTATTAAAAAGTGGGAGGAGTTAACTCAAAAATTCTTAACTGAGTATTTTCCACCTTCAAGGACTACTAAA
This sequence comes from Papilionanthe hookeriana x Papilionanthe teres, assembly GCA_022702705.1. Taxonomy (NCBI): domain Eukaryota; kingdom Viridiplantae; phylum Streptophyta; class Magnoliopsida; order Asparagales; family Orchidaceae; genus Papilionanthe; species Papilionanthe hookeriana x Papilionanthe teres. Next base: position 18,647,745 of record CM040431.1, on the reverse strand, counting down.
CTTAGAAATAATATTATCTCATTTAGTCAATATGAAGGGGAATCAATATACAAAGCCTGGAAAAGATTTAAGGAACTCCTAGGAAAGTGTCCACACCATGCTCTGCCCGATTGGTTAATCATTCAAACTTTTATAATGGGTTAGTAGGATCCCTTAGGTCTATAATTGATGCAGCCGCTGGTGAATCATTAATGTCAAAACCATTTGATGAAGCGTATGAATTAATTGAAAAAATAGCTACAAATGAATTTCAACGACCCTCTACAAAGGTAAATCATAAATATGTAGTCAGTGTTCATGATACAGATGTGATTGCAATTCTTGCATCTCAGGTTGTTGTATTATCAAGGAAGTCGGACCAATTTGGAATGAACCAACCTCAATTTACTCTTGTATGTGAGGAAAGTTCATTAGGGCATATGATTGATTTTAACTTATCATATGATACTTTAAATACCATAAAAAACCCATACTCTAACTTTTACAAACCAGGTTGGGAGAACCATCTTAAATTTAATTGGAATCATACTACTGATGGTGGAAACCAAAAATGGGAAAATAATCATGCAAATCTTAATGGAAGTTGGAATAATAAGGGGAACACAAACTATAAACCTTCATATCCACCGGACTCTAACAATGATCAACAATTTGAGGATGAGAAGATGTCTATGGAAGAAGTGGTATTGCAAATGGGAAACCAGTTGCAAAGTCAAAATGCTGCGATTAGAAACATAGAGAATCAACTGGGAAAAATTGCTAATTCACTTAGCAATAGGCCAAAAGGAACACTTCCTAGCAACATTAAGATCAACCCTAAAGAGAACAAACAAGTAGAAGCTGTCCAATTAAAAAGTGGAAGAGAGATAGAGGATGTGGTTAGAAAAGAGAAAGATGATGTGAGAGAAACAAAGGAAACTAAAAGACCTAAAGAACATGTTTCTAAGGATCTGGAAAAATTAATATCTCCAACAAAAATCAGTTTGGAAAGACCACCACCTCCATTTCCTCAAAGACTTAGACAGCATGAGTTGGATAAAAATTTTTCAAAATTCCTGAAAGTACTTAAGAAGTTATCGATAAATATTCCTTTCACTGAAGCTTTGAAACAGATGCCAATTTATGCAAAGTTTATGAAGGAAATATTAACTAAGAAAAGGAAATTTGGGGATTACGAGACAGTTGCACTAAGTGAGGAGTGCAGCGCTATACTTCAGAAAAATTTTCCTCAGAAACTTAAAGATCCTTATAGCTTTACAATTCCTTGTGCAATTGGAAAAAGATTATGTGGAAAAGCTTTATGTGATTTAGGAGTGAGCATTAATGTAATGCCTCTATCTATATTTAGAAGGTTAGGTTTAGTCGATATTTCTCCCACTACTGTAACCCTTATGTTAGCTAATCGATCTATCATTTATCCAAAAGGAGTTATAGAAGACGTGCCTATTAAAGTGGATAAATTTATCTTTCCTTTGGACTTTATTGTATTAGATATGGAGGAAGATAAAGAAATTCCAATTATATTAGGTAGACATTTCCTTATTATTAGACAAGCTGCAAAAAGGAGAGTTGACTATGAATATTATTGACCAGGAAGTCACTTTTGATGTATTAAAGACTATGAAATATCCAGTTGAGAGAAAAGATGATGATTGTTTTTTGATAGATGAAATTGATTATCTAAGTAAAGATCATTTCCAAGAAAGTTTTGAGAGTAAGTTAACAGATGAGATTGAAATAGACTTTTATGATGATTCGAAAATGTTATTTAAAGAAGACTGTATGTATGTTCAGGAGAGGTGTGAAAAGATGGACGCTACCAAAAATAGTAAACTTTTAATTCCATCTGATGAAAAATCTCATGAACTTAAGATGGATGTACCCCCATACAATTTTAAAGCCTGTCTATTTAGGAAATTCATCTACACAACCAGTCTTTATATCTTTATATGCGACTCAATCACAAGAAAAATCTAAATTGAATAATGAACAAGATAAAATTATTGAACTAAGACTTAGAAGAGAATTTGAGGATATATTTCAAAAGAACTTTGAGTTGAGAAAAGAGGATAAGGATATTGGAAGACCATTGGAAGAAATTTCTAAGAAATTAGAGAAACCTATTTCATCAACTAAGATAGATCCTCCATCATTTAATAATTATAAAGGGTGACATAGATAACTTGAAACAGAAGAGTGACATAGAAGAATTGGAAGATAACTTGAAACAGAAGAGTGACATAGAAGAATTTGATCCAGAATTTGAATTATCTAAAGCGAATCTGATCCAAAATTTGAGAGATATTGAAGTATCTTATAAAGATCCATTTCTTATAAATTTCAAGGATGATATTAATATGCAATTTCAAAAAATCAATAGAAGAATATTTGATCTAGAAAGAAAAATGAGGAATTATGATATAAATCAAACTGAAAATGAAGAGCTGAATGAAAAATTAAAATTTGAGGATTTTATAGGAATAACTGGATCTGGAAATGATACGATGATTGATCGAGGATTACTTAATTGGAATTTTGATCCATGAGGAATCATTTGTCGGGCTAACGACGTTAAACCAAGCGATTTATGGGAGGCAACCCATTGTTATCAGTGTGCTTTGATTTAGTGTGCTTGAAAGTCATGATTGTTAGTGTTGTATTGTATTTTGCCTTATAGTGGATTGATCAGTTTTATTGATGATTGGTAGATGTTTGGATTATTAGTGCTTTGATCTGATCTCTGTCTGTGTCTTGAGGGAGGTGATTTCTTAACTTCTTATTATGGTTAAACTTGTATGTTCTCTTGTAGTAGTTGGATTGACGAGTCCACTATGACTTGGGTTTCACCCAGACTTGAGTTTTACAAGAGAAATCATGAATTTCGAACATTGATTGTTCCATCTAAATTTGTTGCTTCCTTTCTGCAACTTTATTTTCATTAGGTAGGAGTCGCGAATTTATTTGATAAATACCATGTGGATGATCTTACACTATCTTTATATTTGTTAGAGGTGCTTAATTATAAGGATTAGATGATACCTGAGATTGGTGTCCGGAAACCAATTTATCAGGAATAAACTTATCTTTTGGATTATAATCTATAAAACCATTTAAAATGCACCTTATTTATCTATGTAGTGATTTCATTAGAAATTGGAAGTAAATTAGTAAGATGTGATGAGTTTATAGAAGAATTGACTTCATTTATCATGAGTGTTTGTATTTGAATTGTGTCTTTGTGCTAGTGTTACAATTTTATATAAGACTTGAAGAACATTTTTATATTTCAATGATGATACATGCTATGCTATTTAGAATTTGGTTTAGTTAATTTCATTATGACATGTTTAGTTTAGATTTACTTTCTGCTAAATGATTTATATCCTGATTAATAATTGTAGATCTTTCAGATAGACACTTGTGGTAGATAGAATTTCTAAACTGTTTTTCTTCCTACTTATATTTTCTATACTGAAAGTTATACATGTTAAAAATTAAGTTTGGGGGTAGGAAGAAAAATAAAATTTTAATGTGCAAATACTTCCTTTTAGTGTAATTTTATTACAAGCATGTTTTAGGTTAGATTTACTTTCTCCTACGGTCATTCTATTCTGATTATGCATGTATATGAATTTGATAGGATATTGTAGTAGTAAGTAGATTCAATCTTTACTTTTTCTTCCTACAACATTTTATGGAATTATTTGCAAAATATTTTAAAATTTAAGTTTGGGGGGAAGAAAAATTTTTTAAATGTAACTTTATTTGTCCTCAGTAGCCTGTATCTAATTTGATATCACTTTTAAAATGACTTGTGGTATGTGGTGTTACCTTTAGGTTACTATAATTTCAATTTTAGGAATGTTAGAAAAATAACTTAGTTGAAATCATATGTGAAGAAACTATTTTAGAGTTAAGATATTTTGTAGGAAACATTGGAAAAATGATTTTTCTATTTATGGTAGAAAGAAGTTGAATATTTGAAAAGCTAAAATTCTTAGATTTATATTTAATGAGAATTGAGCCTTTATTAAAAACATTTTTCGAACTAATACTTGCACTTATAAAAAGTGAGGGAAAGTTTTGAGTTTTGGATTTTAGAGAAAGGATAGTGAAATTCGAAAGTATTAAAGGTTTATCCAAATATAGTAATCCTCACATAAAAAAAGAGTGAAAAAAGGGGATTAAAAATGATCCCGAAAGAAAAAAAAAGTGAAAAAAAAGGGATTGAAAATGATCCCGAAAGAAAACAAAAAAAATTAAGAAAAGAAAATAAGTGAGGAGAAGCTTGAGGAGAAGTCTAATCAAAAATTGGTTTCACTTGAATCTTTTTAAATTAAAACAATCCTAAGCTTATTCTTATTTCAAAAGGTATTGTTTAAATTGGTATAGATAAGGTTCTTATATTCTGTTTTTATACTTTCTTTGAATTTTTAATTTGACAATTTCAATAACTTTTGAAGTAAATAAAAAAATCAGGATTCCTAAGTTTAATATGAAATATTCTTACGCTCTAGTACTGGGTTGATTTGCTAGAATTTCTCCTATGTTATACTATAATATTTCTGAGATGAAATTATAGGAAATTCTATTGAAACCCACAACCACAAGTCAACATATTTTATTTTTAAAGTTATAGTGTTACTTGACGACAAGTAACAGTTAAGTTTGGGGGATTTTGACCCAAGGAAAAAATATATGCTTTTTGGTATATGATTTTACTCATTTTTGGTGATATTACACTTTAAAATAAAGGTATTTTGTATATTTTTTTGGTTTTAGGTACAAGAAATGATTTTTGGAGAAAAAGAAGCAAAAACGGTGCAATTTGGAGCAAAAACGAGCAAGAAATGAAATTTTGCCCTGACACCTTTCGATAAGTCTTTCTATGTTTAATCTCTTTTACACTTTTTGCATATTTTTAAATAAGTACACTTTAAATAAATATTTTTCTATGCTTATTTTGTAGGGCTATCTGTTAGGAACGCAACACAACTGAAACAGGGCGAATCAAGCTAAAACGGAGCCAAATGGAGCACAACAGTGGAGCTGCGCAGCAGTCAGCTCACCGACGGCGCCCTTGAGCTCGTCGACGGTGGGATTTTCCTGAGGAGGCCGAAAAATGACTGAAAAGCTCACCGACAGCGCCCTCAAACCCTCTGACAGCACCCCGAACGACTATTGACCGACTTTTGGCAGTTTTGGGCCGAAATTCAATGTATTTGGACACTTTTTCGAAGGGGTGATTAAGGGAACTCTTATAAATTTGTCCATACTCTTTAAAATGGAAAATTTAGGTTAGAAAAGAGAAGAGAAACAAGAGAGTAATGTTAGGAAAAACTTGGAGAATGTTTAGGATTCTTAGATTAGGAGTAGAAATGTAGATTTCTACCCTTTTGGAGAGATTGGAGAGGAGATTTTGAGAGAATTTGTAAGGGGCATGGATCTACAGGAGACTTTGTGGGAGAGATCTTCATCTTTCTTTCAAAGGGAAAATGCTAAGTATTGTTCTTCATTATCTTTTGATTTTGTAAACACTTACCTAGTGGATTTGCTTTGGTTAAATGAAGTTTCTGCTTTGTTTTCTTTGTGATTTGTGATGTTTCTCTCTTACTCTTTCTTCTTCTTTGGAAATAATGGCATTAGAATATTATGTCATCTTTTCCTTTTACTTTTCTTTTGTAATGAGTAGATTTCATGAGTATGATGTTGAGATACATGCTAGAAGAAGTTTTATATATAAATGTGATGGTTTTTACTTGCACTTCGTTTACATTGCAAATAAGGCCTGTTGTAATGTTAAAATTCGTTGTGAAAACATACGATCCGAGAGGGTTATAATTTCTACAACTAAGTACGAACCACATTCAAATTCCATGGATGGTGAAGTTCATGGGGATTGAATGCAAATAAATAGGGAAATATAATTATTGGACATAGAAGTGAAGATTTTAGAGTGACAGACTAAAATCCCCAATTCGGTCCTATTGTTTGAGTACTGAAGTGGAGATGTTAGCCCTCAGGCGAGGGGAACGTGGGAGCTCCGAAGTGAGAGCCGGTATCCTCCCAGCCTAGCCACGGATTCAGTAAACAAGCATAGGATTAGTCAATGTTCTTTATGCCTGGACCAAAGGGTAAATAATAGGATTGTTCCTATTTGGCACATTCAAGATTTAATGCATCTCATTCCTATACATTATCAATTTCATTACTTAAGAATATTAGTTTTTAGTATCTCAAAATTCTCCAAACCAATTCATAAAAAAGGGTTATCTTTAGAATTATTATTTGCATTTAGTTATAGTTACTATGTTTACATTTAACACTTGCATTTAGGAGTATTTGCTAGATAAAATACAATTTTAATCGACATTCCAAACTAAGGACTATTAGTAGCAAACTAGAATTTGACTAAAGACCTCTTACTTCACTTCCTCGTGGGATAGATACTGGGGTTTTTAAAGAAAATGCTATATTACTTGAAGCGCTACATATACTTGTGTTGATATAAGTGACTTTGTTACCAATTAATTGCACTCATTTTTATCACCTCAAAAAGTCGCACCAAGTTGTTGGCGCTATTGCTGGGGATTTAGATCTTCTAGTGGTGGTGTCAAATTCTTATATTTTTAAGTATATAAAAATTCGCGGTCACCAGTCCAAGTCCACATGATACATATAGCTCGTATAGTTCTTGCCATCTTCTGAGGACATGAAGGAAATTCATTCCGCTGAGCCAATATGAAAAGCCTTCGATGGGTGAATTATGTGCAGCTGCCTTGATGTCATGATGTAACTCTCATCTTTTTATTTTGTTTACTGATGTAGATCTACCACTGATGGGTAACCACCTACAAAGATGTTATCATCATCACCGCTCTAATCTCCAATTACTAGATAGGAAGAGTAATCATCGATACCAAAAGCTCGATGAACATTATCTTTAAATAAATTTTGAAATGATGGTTATGAGAACCTCCCATTTTTTGGCCATGTCTAGGCCACTCAATGGGTTCTTTGTAGAGAGGAAAGAAGCTCTAGGAACTCTCACTCTACCTTTCACTTTGAAAGAAGGTGAGAAGAAAATCACTAACATGGTGGACTTTCTTGTGATTTATTATTTGCCTACTTAAAATATTATCTTAGGTTTTTCATTTCCCAATTTCTTCCAAGCCATCATGACCACATACTATGTAAATGTGAAATTCTAGACAATGAGGAAATGATTTTTGTTTGAGGTGACCTAGAGCAATCCCACACTTTCTATCCCAGTATATTGAAAGTGTTCACCGAGATCCTCTTATCCTTGATATCTAGCAAAGAAAATATCTCAAGACTATCCAAAAGATCCATATTAATGATGATGATGATGCTGGTAATTTATTCTTACTAAGCGAAATTCTTGATGCAGATCATAGAGATTAGTTCTCAATTATCTTTGGAGTTATCGAGACATCTTTGATTGGTCAACTAACAAGATGTAAGGTGCGTTAGTCCGTATTTATTGTTACCAATTAATTGTTGATCCAGCAGTTTAACCAATGAAATAAAATAAGAGAAAGTCGTTTATCACGTTGGCTTAACGGATATAAGAAGAGGTACAGAAGCTACTGAAAGTTGGTTACATCCAAGAAGTCCAGTATTTAGTGTATATATCTAACGTAGTCATGATCTTGAAGGTGCAGGTACGTAGCGGATGCACATCTACTTCGCCAAGTTGAATAACACGTGCTTGAGAGAAAACTAATCCCTACTAAGGATCAAAACTCTTGTTGATGCAGTGGTCAGCCATTCAGTGACATGCTTTCTCAACGCCTTTCCTAGCTACCACCAAATGAAGATAGACTTGGCTGATGTAGAAAAGACAACATTCATCACTAGTGAGGGAGTGTATTATTATATTATAATTTTCATTGGTCTTAAAAAAGTCAGGTCATTGTTAGAAGAGTTCATCAGGAGCCTCTTGAACTTAACATCCAGTAAGGGGAAGGCCTCGAGAACAATTAGAACACCTAGAAGGTCCCTGCCAATGACGATGATGCTGTAAGTTTTTCTTACTAAGCGATGTTTTAATGAATTTCATAGATATGAGTTGGTCCAAAATCTTCATAGTCTTTGAGATATCTTCACTTGGTCGGTTGTTTAAATATCTAGGGTGTCAGTCTATGTTGTCTGTCATTGATTGAACGTCAGTCCTGTGATTCAAAACGATAAAGTAGAAGATGAGGATGTCAGCAATCATATTAGATGATCTAATCCAAGAAGAGGTACAAAAGCTACTATTGGTTGAACACATCTGAGAAGACTAGTATTTAGGATGGGTATCTAAAATAGTCATGTTCCATAAGGGGAGCGACAAGTGGTGGATGTATATCGATTTCACCAACTTGAATGTTGCCCACCCAGAAGTAAGTTGCTGCTTTTGTGTTTAAAATATGTGATAATTTGTTTAAGTTGTCTTAAATTTTACTCTATTATTGCTTCCCTAATTATTTGTTTTCAAGTATTTTTGTGTGTTATTATACAGTGAAGGTACTAATCAAAGCTTAACAATGTAGTAAAGAGGCATAGGAGCAAAATCAATGGAAGCTTCCTAATTCCTCATAAATGGCATAGCTATGGTACATATACACCACTTTAAAGACTAAGGTGGTACCTTAATAGCACATAGGCACCTCCCATGAGTCCCCCACTAAGAGCTTTGCACATATGCACCACATGTACGGTGCCAAGGCACCACTGTGGTGCAGTGCAGACACACCGATATGTTGGCGTAAATACGGCATTCCTTCTATTTTCCATACAGAGAGTAGAAAACCATTATGCTAATTAAGGGAAATCTCGCACTTACTTAGGGTACATGATAGACAAAATGACAAGGTCTTTAGTGCTCCAGTGTTGAACTTCAATGTCAGTCAATTGACGTTAGGAGTTAAAGCAATTCTTATTTGTGTGGCATCTCCATGGCTACAAAATATACATGTTTTCTTATTGAAGAAACTTGTGGAGCCGAATTTTCTCCACCTTTCATTATGCAAAAATTTTATGTTCGGACTCTAGACGTGGCTCTACGTGCGGACTCTAGTAATATACCGTCATGTGTGCTATATCGGGCCCACCTAAAAAATTATCTGCAGATGTTATTGGAGTGGAACCACGGCATTCAATAACTGTGAAATAACCTTGAAATAATCTCAAAATAACCTCGGTGATATTATTTCGAGGTTACTGAGCTGTAATATATGGATTTTTTTTCAATAACCACGAAATAACCTCCGCGGTGTCTTTTCAGGGTTAATGAAATATAATAACCCAAAATAATCTTAAAATAACTGTGAAATAACCTTCGTGATGTTATTTCGAGGTTATTGAAGTGAAATAACTCCGAAATAACCTCCACGGTTTGAAGTCGAATATATGGGTTTCTCTTCAATAACCCTGAAATAATTCTGAAATAACATCCGATGTTTCATTTCAATAACCCCGCAATAACCTCTAAGATATTTCACACAATGGGGCATATTACTGGAAGTCTGCACATAGAGCTACGTCTGGAGTCTAGACAGAAAATTTTTCCTTTCATTATGGCTCTAATATAAGACAAAAAAAGCTGAAATGTTATTTTAAGTACAGGATCAAACCTTTATTTTTAAGTTTATCTGGTAAACGAAGCAATCAAGTAATAAATCAATCAGAGAATGAAGTTAATAGCATATAGATTAATGAAGTATCACTCTGCATAAGAATTTGATGTATTTTCTTATTGGGGCATTTACATACATACCACCAAAAGATATTATATTTATTTACATAACACCAAACTTTACTACTTATATATAAACCACTCAAACTGCACAAGTAACCAAATGTACCACTTGAGAGTTATGTTGTTCGTAGTTGAACTCATCGCTTTTCTTAGCCATTGCATAGGAGACGATCGTATTTCCAGAGACCGTCAAGATGGCGTGTGTACCCGATTAGAAAAGGAAGGGAAAGAAGTGGCCACCGTGCGTCGGAGGGAGAGGAAAAAAATTTTTGTCCGGACTCCGGTCGTAGCTATGCCTACAGACTCCGGTAATATACTTCCATGAGTGTTATATCGGGCCCACCTAAAAAAATAACCGTTGAGGTTATTAGAGTAGAAATGTGGCCTTGAATAACCCCGAAATACCCCGAAATATCCCGAAATACCCCGAAATAATCCTGAAATAATATTTGTGGTGTTATTTCAGGTTTATTGAAGTTGAATATATGAATTTTTTTCAATAACTCCGAAACAATTTTTGCGGTGTTATTTCGGGATTTTTGAAGTGGAATAATCCTGAAATAATCTCGAAATAACATTCGCGGTTTGAAGTGGAATATATGAGTTTCTCTTCAATAATCCCTAAATAACTTGTGCGGTATTATTTCACGGTTCCACTCCCCGCAATAACCTCATAATAACCTCACAATAGTCTCCTAATAACATCATTTATTTCACTTCAATAACCCCCACGATAACTTCTGAGATGTAGCACGCGTGACAGTATATTACTGGAAGTCTGCACGTAGGCTACATCCGGAATCCGGACAAAAATTTTTCCGAGGGAGAGAGATGCAAGTTTCTGGATTGAGAGCACTCTCAAGTTAAATACGAAACGCAGTCAACACTCGATGGTATATTTGAGAAGTTTTAGATGGTTAGTTATGTAACATAATAGAGTCTAGGTGTTAGATAAGTATATGATAGTTTTATGTGGTATATATATGTAATTCCCCATTCCATATATGATGAAATTGTAATGACAATGCTATAAGTATTTAATAACTGTTGTTCAAAATAGACTTCAATTCTTTGGTTAAAATCATGTGTTACTCTTGTAAAATACAAAAAGGTTAGTGTCTTTCTTATACGGATGTTATTATTTTTGTCATTTTCATTTGTTAATATCATGAATTACTTTCCATCTCTAAGCTTCTGTTTGAGATGACAACTACTGCTTCTAAAATTACTTGTAAAACTATTATACAAAAAATAATTGATAGTAAGTGTGGATATTATAAGAATTTTTCATTTTTAAAAGGTTGGACGTTAAATTAAAAGAGAAAATTATAAAAGAAACCCTAACACATACCCTAATCACACGCGATCCTCCTTTTTTATCTAGAAGCCGCCGCTCATGCTTTTTTTTACACATATTCCCATCTTCAAGCGGGATTATTGCTGAGGAATGATATTTGTAAATTTTGACTTCGAACTGCAATTAATGCACGCGCATACGCTTATATGATGTATATTAAACATACATATCGAGGCAGATATACACATACACATACGAGCTGTCAAAAAAGTTCGTTGTTCGTGAAGTTCGTGTTTGATTCTCGATAAGGAAACGAGACGAACAAGAACAATTTTTTTTTGTTCTGTTTATAAACGAACCAAACACAAACAATCACGTGTTCGTATCATGATAATTCAAAATATAAAATAATTTAAAATAATTATGTACAAAAAATTTATCATATTTTAAAAATAATTATATACTCTAAAAATTTATTATATTTTAAAAAATTAAGTCCTATAAAGTCTATCTAAAAAATTTATTATCATTTTAACAATGCAAATAATACAAACAAATTTAAAAGATTTCAAAAAATTTAAACAATTTGAATAATTCAAACAATTCAAACATTTCAAACAAATCAAACCAAACACGAACAATAGCTTCACGAATAATTTCAAACACGAGTCTATTTCAAACACACTTAATTTCAAACGAATCGAACACGAACACGACCTCTGTTCGTTCATGTTAAGTTCGTTTACACCCCTATACTCATATACACATAAATATGGATACATCTATATCGATACATATATATATGTATATATTTATATGTATGTATATGTTGAATCTAAAAATATCAGTGCTCACACCTCCGGAGTAGATCATATAAGAGAAGATAAAATGGAGAACATGGCTTAGAAATGGATCATCCCCTCTTTCCTGAATAGCCCTCCCTATTATAAGCACAAGGGTGGTCACTACTAAGGATAGTTACATAAATGAAAACATAAAAGAAAAAATTTCGACAACTTAAAGCATGACTCTGAATTTCTTGGTGTAATTAACAATGTCACGAGGGATATGAGACAAGCAGATGAAGATGCATCCAATCTGTTGAATTAAGACGAGTACATATATAATATGAGATCACGGGACGAAAATTATCATTATCATTAAATATGTTAAGAATAGTTGCATATTTTATCAGAATTATAAGTCAAATAAATTTTATCTTAAGATAAAAAATGAATTAACCCAATTGTTATTTTATTGAACATAATAATTTTCTTATAATATATATAATTATTATCATATAAATTTTATGTTAATTTTTGTATATATTTGATAGAAAATCATCTATACTGTATTTATAGCATACACCTCTTCTTTTTGTGGGTTAGTAAATATTGTTATTTACATATCTACCCTCTATTAGATATCGCATCAATAAAATAAAATAGCATACAAGTTAGAAGTTGGCCCATCGCTGCGTCATGAATGAGCTGTAAATAAGCAGGAAGAGAATCTCTCCTTTTCTTTTTTTTTGAAAGCTTGGACGAGATATATGTATATAATCCGGCAAATTCAATGCGGTTCTAATTTCTTGCTAACTCTTCCATCTCTATTTCTTTATATAATAATTAATGGTATTTTTTTAATCAATTATATTTAAATTGATTCCAATACTCGTGTGATATCAACAAATAGATACACATTTTCTTGCATGTTTTAATACTATATTTCATTGAAATATGATAGTTCCGAAGAATAAAGTCATTCATACCACGGGAAAAATATTGCATCTGGAGTTCAGTTGGAAAAATTATTGTGTCTGGAGTCCGGATGCAGCTTGTGTCCGATCAACGGACGCGATATACGCGATATACTGGAGGTGGCTTTTTTTTCCTCCTCCATTCTGTCTAGTGTATTTTGTATGTAGTCCGAACGTAGCTTTACGTCCGGACTCCGGATGTAATATTTTTTTTCCATATGACGAGGGTTAAATTATGTTGTTATTAAATGAAATATCACATTTATTCAAAATATTTATTGTGTGAGATATTTTATAAATGGGTTACATGCTCGAAATATGAAGAATCGATGACAAGTACTTAATTTATTGGTTTAGTAAATTTTTATATCAAGTTTCACTAGGATGCCTGACATGATTAACTTAAATTTAAATTTATTTAAAATGTTTAATAAAATTTTAATCATGTTATAAGATCATAGTTATTTTTATGATTTAAACATATTTAAATGTAAATATTTCTATTTGTTTTTAATTTAAAATGTAGGACATCCAGACCATTATACTTCTGCTACATGCTAGAAGATCATGTGTTTAAAGAGAGAAATTTTGATTATTATATCACCATACCATAATAATCATGTTATCACATCAACTCCTTGCTTGATTTTGAACTAGATTGGAAGGCCCCTCCAAAATTGCAATTTTCCTCCACTTCCAATAAGGTTACTATTGAGGATCTCCATCACATAACTCCTATATTATTGCATATGTCGTTCCTCATAGAGAAATTATCAATTGTTGTTAAGACGTCGTCTTAGTTTGTAATCTCTTCATAAAACTCACATACATGATTTATGCTGATTAATGTCCAATAAATCCAACGCTAATCAAGGGAAAATCCATGAATTATCATCGAATTTGCGTCGGAAATAGCTTTGACATTAAAACAGGATTTGTTAATTTAAATTTTATGCTTTGAGTTTTCCATGGAAAATTTTTATTGTGAAGTTCTATGGGAATGTGTTTTATTGAAGAAAATTTAAATCCATAGTTTCCTTTTCCAAATTTCTTTCCAATCCCAAGTGCAAGGGTTAGACCGCAACTACGGTTTCACTAACCTAATTTCTATCTAGACCCCTTTAAGACCTAATTTACTCCACTAAAAATTAAAAATATATGTATTTCTAATTTTTTTTTCACATTTGAATATACTCCCTATATTTTTTTGGAATTTTTAAATATCAAATGGACTCAGATGTGCACTCTTAAAGTCCTCTTGCTACCTTGTTTCTGCACCTTTTATTCACCTACCTTCCTCCCAAAACCAAAAAAGCACTCATCCAACTTTTTTGGAACTTTCTAGATCAATTTAAACATCTTGAACTTTTATTGTCATCAGAATTCAAATCATTTGGAGTTGACAATAGAAAATTCTACTTCTTAGAAGTTAATTAACACATTATGTCTTCATATTGATTCTAATGTACTAGCCTTAAATTTAATTCCAGGAAAAATATCTTGAAAACACTAAAAATTATAAAACTTTTTAGGTCCAATTTTACATCCTCCATTTTACTCGGTATTGAATTTTTTTATTTTTATTTTTTTTATTATTATTATTATTTTTTACTACTGTTAAAGCTCTCAAGGTTGAAGTTAAATTTCTTGCTCAAGATAGAAATCTAGAATTGACACTTTAGGTCATGAACACTCCTATCTATGTAGCTCCACCCCCTAATTAGCCTAAAACACCTCTAAAACTCCTCTATCATCTTAGAAGAGCTGCATTTATTATTGATCGAACATAATGATCACTCATATACAACTACCACATCAATCTCCCATGCATTTTTTTTTCTCTTTTAAGTGATATATCCTCTTTGTTTATGAAGTAAGTGCTAATAATTTTCATTTATCTATTGTTGGTCGTATGTGAGTCAAATGGAATGTTATCAAGTTTACTTTTACTGTCTTGATCGGAGATCTAGAGTTTATTCATGGTTGGTTGGAAAATTTTTCCTTTATTAAAACATTCATTGTTTTCATCTATATTAAAAATAATGCTACTAAAAAAATGTTGATGGGAAGCTATCATTTATCTATTGCTTTCATTAACCACCATTAATTATTAGTTGGTAATTTCACATGTATTAGAAGATAAATAAGAATGTTAGAGGTGTACCTCTCCAATTTATGAGTCTTTCATGGCTGTCTACTTAAGCTTATAAATACTAACTTATATTGTAGTCGGTTTAATCAACATTGGGATAATCTAATGTATTTCTTATTAGAAAGCACTTTTTGTAATGGAAATTGCATTTTCACACTCGTACGCTAATTTTATGGTCTATCTTTCTAATCAAATTATTTCTTCAATTAATTTTATTATATATAAGTTGCACAAAGTTTAATCATAGAATTATGTAAAAAAATTACTAAAATTTCTATCTCAATTTTTTGGAGTACTTATATTTCTTGGAAGTTTTTAGTTAAGGGTGACCCTATCTTTATATTTTATAACATATTAAACAACAACAAAAAAACATTTAAGATATTGAATTAGAGCTTCAATAATTATATCCTTAATTTTATTTGTGCTCTTAAAATGAGTGCAAAAGATCATTTACCTTTGAAAGATAAGCCCTTCATCCTATTCTTTTTTAAAGAGCTATCATTTCTTAAAATTTTCATATTATGGCTTCGCTTTATGAGGGAAAAATAGACTAGGAAAATGGCTTTCATTGTTTTATAAAGGTGAAGATATCATAAATTTATTTAACATAACAAGAAAAATATTAAAACTTTAAACTGTATCAAAAAGATGCTACTCAAGCGGCTGATATTATAAAGCAATATGTTGTTATTAGGGAATAAAATGATCATTTCTCAAATATCTTGAATCCAGGTTCATAGTATAATCTAGATCTTTCTTATGGCTCTATTTTGTCCTCTAATGATTGTATTGTACTTTTGGCTAACTTTTCGATAAAAAGATAAAAGCTGCATATTTAGAATTGAAAACAGTAAATGCTCATACTTTGATATTTCTACTTCAAATTTTTTTTAATTGAAAAAAAATGGTGCCTTTTTTTTAGATAGTTTGTTATATTCAATCACAATCAAATTCCTCAATCATATTAAATATTTGACCATTAAGTTAACTCTTAAAAAAAATTACATACTAAATTACTCAATGATTATAGGTCAATATCTCGTTGTAATCCTCTATCATATCATTACCAAACTTTTTGCTTCTCCTCTCTAAACTTGTTCACCAAGCTTAATTAGCCTCTATGGTTGAAAGAGATGTGGCTAATAATGTAATCGAGGCCAATAAGTTTCATCCAATTCCCATAAGCATATTTGCACAAAGATAGATCTTAAAAAAGCATTTTATCATATTAAACAACAATTTTCCTATTATCACTTACAAAACATTGGCTTTCCTCAGAATTTTGTCAAGTGGATCTTGATTTCAACATTTGACTTCTATTTTGTGATCATAAATGGAGAGCTTGTGAGTATTTTCCCTTCAAAAGTGATTTACAGCAAGTATATTCTTTATCCACTTTATTTTAATTTCATTATGGTTATCTTTGAAAATTTAAGGAAATAAAATGTAATAAATAATAAGTTTTTGACAACTAAAATTTACATCTTTTTTTTTATTTTATATATTTTTTATAATCTTCTAAATTCTTAAATGATCGGTATTTATTCAATTATAAGTCTCAAGAATTTTAAATATATTTTATGCTACATATGGCCTCAATTTAAATATTGTTAAATCATCAATCATTTTTTTTTAAATTTGTGATCTTAAATATATACGTTTAGTTTTCTATTGTTTTGGGTTTTATTCTTTAAGATTTCTATGAAATCATTTGTGTGATATTCTATTATCTTATAGAATCAATATGTAAACTTCAGTAAAATCATGATTAATTTACACTCTGTCTAAATGGGTGGAATGATAAGTATTTATGTTGTGCTTGACAAATTCAACATGTTTGTACTACAAAATGAAATTACTCATCAAATAGTGTCCTGGTATTTATTTTTTTTTAAATGTGTCATTAAATAAGTTACTTGTCTAATATATGGATTCTTGCATCATAATGGTGTTGATAATAACTTGTGCACTATGCCTTTAGAAATTACTACCCTTTCTAAGTAGCATGGTGTCTTGGATTACTTTTTTTCAGATTCCTTAAATTTAATGTGTAAAATAAAGCTTACTTGGAGGATATAAACAGACCTTCTTTTTGCTAATTTGAGTTTTAATATGTACATATTTGTGTATGTATGTGTGTGTGGTTTGTCTATATGTGTGTGTGTGTGTGTGTGTGTGTGTGTGTGTGTGTGTGTGTGTGCGGGTGCGTGCATCTATCTATATGGAAGATAGATGCTCTAATTTAAGGCAAACAATAATAAAAATATGTCATTCTTTGTTTACCCTTAGCTCATAGGATATTCTTTTATTAAGAGGTTTGGCCACTTGGCCATTTTTAATTTCTCTACAAGTAGTGAGTACTATTAAAGATGTTATTTTAGATGGTGCTTGGGCTTTACCTACTTCAGGGAAATAATAATTGCACTTGCCTTCTTCAAATTTTCAACACACTTTTTTCACAATTGGTCATAATTGTTGCTTTGGTGGTATGAATTGCTTTACTTAAGCTTGCTTATTTCCACATTCACTAAAAGATGTCTAAAATCATTTGAAATAAATAAATTCAACATAAAGTATTTGCTATCATGTATGCCATCCTGTTCCATTTAGGCTACATGTATTCATTGATTTTGATTCATATTGACATCACTTTTTACAAAATTACTAGGAAATTCTATCTCAATATTGTTTAGATTACTGCAAATTATATATGGTATACATATAACCAGATTAGGTTCGAGGATAGTGACTCTAACATGGACATTTTAAGAAGGAAATTTATTTTGCTATTTGATTTAAATGTAAAAAATGATAATTCAAATTTTAATTACTCGATACTATTTTGTTACTTAATTTTAGAAGAATTTAATTGATTTATATGTTTTGGAAGATGCATTGCTTCCCTATGGCTTTTAGGTATCTTGGGGCCTTATAGATCATTGTATCCCTTATTTTCTTCAACTTTTCTAGAGGTTGATTATATTTTCCCTTATGATTGTATTCAAAGTTGCATATCTTGAAGGCTTATTATTAGCTGGTATTCATTTAAAGGCGATGAACGTTGGATAAGCTAAGGGTTGTTTGGTTTAGCTGAAAAAATGTTGTGTAAAATGAATGCTACAAAAAAGTATTGTATTATATTTGAAATACTTTTGAGCTGTTTAGTTCAGTGTAAAATAAATGAATAATTTTACTTTTTATTTGTTTTAAAATATAAAAAAAAATGTATTTCAAAAGTAATGTATTTGCAGGCGACAATGGTGATGGCTAGCGGTGGCGGGCAGTGACTAGCGGCGGTAATGCCTGGCACGAGCGGCGTTGGCTGATAGTGGAGACGGTAATGGCTGCCAGGAGCGACAGTGGCCGACAGTGGCGATGGTGGACGATAGTACTGATTAGTGGGTCGAAATGACCGGCTAATGGTGGTGGTGGCTGCTGCTGTTCCCGAAGGCGGTGGCAAGTGATGGTGGTTGGTGGTGTTGTCCGGTAGTGGAAGGCGCCATTTTTAGCGGCCACTGGCGGTGATGGTAGCCGGTGGCTATTGATGATGGTGCTAATGGCAGATGTCGATAATGGTGGCCGGCGACGTTGGCAGGTGGTGGAGGGTGGTGGCTAGTGGCGGTAGCCGGTGGTGAAGGGTGGTAGTTGAGGGCAGCCAATGACATTATAAATCAACCTGTGTATTTGTAATTCACTCAAATCAATCAAATTTTAAATTTATAGAAAATAAACTAAGGAGTAAATTTGAAATGCAAAAATTATTCTACATTGAATTTCAATTTCTTCCTAATAATGCCTACCAAACAACACAAATTTTTATTTTATGGGGGTTTTTATGCATTTCCTTCCCTGCCATCAGCATGAAACATTCTTTTGACTGATTTTCATTTTTCTCTTTTGTTTTTTGATAGGCCACAACCAGACAAAGATATTTTTAAGTGACTTAAATGTATTTTGCATATATGTCTTACAAAAATCATGATGGAGTTTCTACGCATTTCTAGGTGGCTAATTTATGCTAGTGTCTTTCTGAGTATCATATTGGAAATTTTTCTCTCAAAATCTTATATTACATGATTTTCTAATGTCTACACTACTTTTGGATGTTTCCTGTGATTTCTTTTGTATATTTTCTTGGCTAAATTTTGTAATATTTATTTTTTTTATGAGGATTTCAACTTTTTTTTTTTAATTTTGACTGCTTTTTATTTCTATTGTTCAAAAGTGTATATATAGTTATAATATATATAGGTTGAAAAAAGTGGGCCCAAAGACAATATTGTTATACTTGTATTTTAAAAAATAAGATGGATGTAATATTAAATTTGTTTAAAAAATAATAATGATATGTTGATATTGATGAGATGTAAATTATGTCATTTACTCGAATGTATCCAACATGCAAAGTTATTAGGTCAGTTAGGAGAATACGTTCTCTCCAACCTCATGATATGCATTCAATCACACTATAGCCTCTTCTTTAATTGCCCTAAAACTTAAAATTTAAAAATAAATGTAATAATTAAAAAATGCATATTGAGAATTGATGAGAAAGTAGGAGGTGTTCCTCCTTTGCTTTCTAAGCTTTAAGATTTTAATAATTGGATTTCAATTTTTTGCCTTATTGATATGCATAATTACGGTTATTCTTTCTAGTTTGTATAATAACTATTAAATTATTCTATTAGATGTCTTCTTGATAGATGTTTTGGCAATGCTTAATGGATCGATTCTTTCCGTGATTCTTATTACAAAGTTTTAAATACATACTCTTCATATCATCATCCTATTTGGATTTTGTTGAGATATTCTCTTAAAGTACATTGTAGATTATGTATAAAAATTATTGAAGCTTTTTTCCTAATTTTCTAAATATTGTTACTACTGCTTGGAACATTCTTGTTAAAGAGGATCTTAATTTTCCTATTTTTGATAAGCTCATGATTGTTAATTGGCTTTTAAAGGTTGGCATTGGAATTCTTCTAATATTTTATCTAAATATATTATTGATCTAAAAGACCTAAACTATATGATTATGGCTCAATGAGATAGTTCTCCTTATTTTAATGATCTTTTGGATAAATGTACTTGTTTACAGAAGAACATGTCTAATGCTACTTATTGTGATTACAAGTGGGCTAAATAAAGAGCTAAATGCTCTTAATTATCTAAATGAGATGATGATATCAAGTTTTTATATCAAATGGCTAAAATTCGTAATAACTCTAATTTCATTAAAGAATTTTTTAGTTAATGGCAATTATATTCATAATCATATAGATATTGTTAATGAAGTTATTTTTTTTCTTTGAATTTTTTAATGGTTCTCCTTATATTGATCATCTTTTAGATGATGCTTTTCCTATTAATCGTATTATTCCTGATGATGATATCTCTTTATTGCTTCAAAATTTTTCTAATGAAGATATTAAGGTGGCTTTTATTTTTATTAGCTCCAATAAAGCTTCTGGTCCAGATTTTCTTACTTCTAATTTGTTTAAAGATGTTTTGGATATTATTGTAAATATTATATAGTTGTCATTAATTATTTTTTTATCAAATCTAAATTTCCACATAGGGTGAAACATTCTACTATTAAGCTTTATCTAAAATTAATGATGATAAGACTTCATCAGATTATCATCCTATTTCTTTACGTAACACTTTATTATAAGGTGATTTCAATTCTTTGTGTTCAAAGACTTAAGATCATTCTTCCTAAAATCATTCTTCCTGTCTAAGTTGCTTTTATTAGTGGTCGTGATATTACGAATAATATTATTTTAGTTAATGAACTTCTTTATGGTTTCAATTCTTGTAATAGTATGAAGACTACCAAAATTGACATTCATAAAGCTTTTGATTAATTTAATAGAGATTTTTTCTAAAAGATTACATAGGACTGGTGTTTCTAGTAAATTCATTCATTAGATTGTGGCTTGTACATCTGATTTTTATTTTTGTATTATTAATAATAGTGAGCTAAAAGGCTATTTCTCTTCACCATTGGGATTGAAGCAAGGGTATCCCCTTTCACCTTATCTTTTTGTTATCAATATGGATTATGTTTATGTTATGCTTGATAATCAGATGACTAAGAATTCTTATATGAATTCAATTAATCATTTGATTTATGTTAACGATCTTCTTATTTATAGTAAGGCTTATTTTAATCACAATAATTTTATTTCTAATTTTACTCAATTTTCTAAAGCTTATAGTATACATATTAATCTCTCCAAATCTGATATTATTTTTTTCTAAAAGTGTTGATAACAATCTTCAACTTTTTATTTGCAACTTATGTGGTTTTTTGCTCAAAACTTTACCATGGGATTACCTTGGTGTCACTATTAGACCTTTTAAGTTGGTTATTTTGGATTGTCATAAGCTGGTTGATAAACTTCATTCTTAGCTTGCTGGTGGAAGAGAAAATTATTATTTACTAATGGTAGATTCCAACTTATTAAATTTACTATTTGGAATTATCTTTATTATTGGTTTCATTCTACCTTATTACTTAACAGTTTCGGAAAGATTATATCTTCTATGATTGCCAATTTTTTTCTTAATATTGATAATATCAAGAGACATCATGCTATTTCTTGGAAAAAATTTACTTTTCCCCAAACTACTTGGTGGATTATATCTTCCTGCTCTTGATTCTCTTAATTTGATGTGCAAAGTAAAACTTATTTGAAAATGTTATAATTTTGAATCTTATTTGAGAGATTGGCTTTTTAATCATTATGGTTCTTTTTGGTGTAAATTTATTTATGTATGTTTTCCTTTTTTGGAAAGAATTATTGAAATTGTTATATGTTTAGGAATTCTTTTACTTTCCATGTTACTAATGATAGTTTTATGTCTTTTATTATGATCCTTGGCTTGAGGGGGTTTCTCTTGTTGAGAAATTTGGTGATTCTATTTTTGCTTTGTTTACTTTTTCTCTGAATTGGAAACTTAAGGATATTGTTTATAATAATAATTGGAATTTTCTTCTTCGTCGTAATGCTCCTAACTTTTGTATTGAACCTGTTAGCAAAATTTCTATCAC
This sequence comes from Papilionanthe hookeriana x Papilionanthe teres, assembly GCA_022702705.1. Taxonomy (NCBI): domain Eukaryota; kingdom Viridiplantae; phylum Streptophyta; class Magnoliopsida; order Asparagales; family Orchidaceae; genus Papilionanthe; species Papilionanthe hookeriana x Papilionanthe teres. The sequence continues at coordinate 18,625,711 of CM040431.1, read as the reverse complement.
TAATGGTTTTATTTGCTTTTAGAATAATGGTTCTAATTACCCTCATAAAGATCCATATGTATCTTTCCTTTTGGTTAATTGGTTTAAACTGGTTTGGTTTAAAGGTTGTTCCGTAAAATATGTTATTCACATTTGGAAAGTTGTTATTAATGGGTTTAAAGCTTATGATATTTGTTCTTTAAGGGGTATGCATGCCAATACTATTTGTGTTTTATGTCATGATAATCTTACAACTCATGATCATCTTTTTTTTTTAATTTTCTTAATATTTTTTGCTACTTAAGGATTGTTTACCTTTTACTTTATAACCCCTAGCAATATTTTTCAAGTTATCTTTCATGCTGATAATTTTTCTTGCAAAATTTCTAAAAGTTTTTATCTTTTGTTTGTGTAAGCTATAACTTATGTTAGTTGGTACAAGAGAAATTCTAGGATTTTCAAGAGTCATATTAATTCAGTTGATTATAATATTTGTTACATTTATTGGTTAATCACTTATAAGGGTAGAAATTTGAAGCTTAAAAGTAATTTATTATTATTATTATTTATACAGTTTTATTATATTTGATTTTTAGTTGTGCTTTAAGTTATTTTTTCTACTAATTTGATTTGAATTCTATTGTACTTTCACACTAATTTTTTTTTAAATATGAACAGTTCTTTGGAATATTTTTATTCCTAAGTTTTGGATGGATATTTATTATTTTTTTAGGTCTTTAGTATTTCAATGTTTTTAATATTACTATTAGTTGTTAGATATTTTTTGTGTTTTTATATTGTTATAGCTTTTTTTATTTTTGTTAGTTTTATGATATTTTCTTTGTTTTTTATGGTTTTTGATTATTTGGATATTGTTCTAATAATTCATATACTACTTTTGATTTTTAGCTTTATAGTTGCTTCTGTTATTAGTTATGATGTACCCGTTCTTTGATATATGACTTTGCCATTCTTTAGAAATTATATCATGGAATTATCATTTATCTTTTTCATTAAATTTGGATAGAATACTATTTCTACAATTTAATGAAATTTTTTAGCATTTGAGTGCTTCTGGTGGTAATGTTGCATTTATTTCTTTTTATTGGGATATTACTTCTTTAGTTTCACGTAAGAGCTACTTAGAAATATTTTGGGTTTGGCTGAGCTATTATATTGCCCATTGGTCCACTTTTCGATATTTATATTTACAACTATGATATGAAAATTAGCAACGACACCAAAAACTTGATCCCGCACTGAATATATATATCCGATGATTACGTTATGGAATTTATGATTTATATTATGGATACTACGCAAGTATACGTATCGTTATCAAGTAATATAGGGCTCCAATGGAGTCTCAGATATCGATCCCACAATGAAGTTAGAGAATTTTAAAGACAAATTAAAGTAGATTTACTTACTAATCTAGTATACGGAAATTAAGAACACTTAGACTATAATAAACTAATGCTTAAAAGGTTGAATATAAGATTTCAGAAAAGTATCTTTCTCCTTGTTTAAGAGAATTAAGTGAATGAAGAATTAAATGAGTTTTTTAATTTTATTGTGCCGAATAGGAGCATTCCTATTCTTTACCCTTTGGTCTGAGTGCGAAGAACATTAACTAGTTTTATGTTTGATTATCGAATCTGCGTGGCTAAGTCCGGGAGGATATCGACTGCCACATCAGAGCTCCCACGTTCCCCTCGCTTGAGGGCTAATATCTACACTTCAGCTCTCAAACAATAGGATCGAATTGAAGATTTTAGTCAGTCACACTAAAATGTCTAATTCTATGCCCAATAGTTAATATTTCCCTATTTATTTGCACCCTCCTTCCAAGGCTTTTGACTTCCCTGAATCTTGGATGTAATCTTTACTATAGTTGATAATTCAACATAAGTTAACAAATCAATTGGCCAGATTGAAAGTAAATTAAGATTTAAGTAAAAGATTAGCACAATTTCTATTTTCATACTTTTAGGCACAACTACTTTAATTCATCATTTCACAAAATCTCGATAACAAGGAGAAAGACTAAAGAAACTACTCAGAATGCATGGGAAAAATAACACAAATCATGGATTTCATTAAAGTTAACAAACAATAACAAATATACTTATCTCAATTCTTCTCCCCAAACAGACTCCTTGAAGTTCCTTTAACTAGTTTTATGTAAGCCTATGAAACCCATTCCTCATCATCTCTTGCTTCAACTCCAGATAATTGGCAGAGTGCAAAAATCAGACCAGGGTGTCTTAGTCCTCCTCCACTCTCACTTCTTGCAGTGGCTAATATATTCTTATAAATTATACTTCCCACATTAATACTTCTTTGGTTTTGAATACAGAAATTCAGAACTGCTCTATATCTTGTTACCTCACTATGGTGATACGTGGGTAACAAGGTAGAACAAATAAAATAAAGTGTCGAGCTTAGATAATGCATTCAACATCGAGAGAGGAAAGTTTACCCTTTCACACTCGCTTAATCTTCCAAACTCCTTTCCCGTCGGTCGAGAAAGTCGATCACTTCTTCTAATGGTCCTTCCATAGTTCCAAAGGTATCGTACTCACCTGGTGTATAAGTCACGTACTTCATAAAAAGAATTAATCCTCGCGAAGATCGAAATCCACCGTAAATCCTTTCACCTCGATTGATGCATCTTCGATCGTAGTCGATCGGCATAGAATTCTTTTACCACTTCCACAGTAGACTTCGTTGGTTATGTAACGAAGTTTTCCCATCCTCTTTCTTTTATTATTCGCTCTACTTCTCCTCCGGGATTTTTGAAAACTCGATCCCGAATGCATTTTCTGGCTTGAATGTTGTGAAAATATCTTGACTGTGCCCTTGCATTCACAAATCGAGTTTCTTCGTAATCCATTCTTCTCTTTTGTCGTGGAGTCATTTTTCGATCTATGAAATTCACAAAAAATCTTAACTAAACTTCTAAATATTACTAAGATGGCTTCCAATAGTCATTAAAATAAATCTAAATCAAATTTCATGAATTTCTTCCAAGTCCTTTCTTCTCATTTCAAATTTTTCCCAAATTCCTCAATGTAGAAGAAATTCATGGTGAAAATCAAAAATTATTGCATAGGAGTGAAGCTCTTACCAAGGGAAGATGAAATCCGGCGTCAAAATGTGTTGAAATCGCTCCAAATCCTAGATCTATCAAGCCCTAGGTCGATTTTTTGAAGTTTTGAGGAAGGGGATGATGAATAGGGTCGGTTAACCGGTCAAAATATAGTACATTTCGCGATCTCGCTGTCGGCGAGAAATTTCTCGCAGTCGGCCAGAAATTTCTCGCCGTCGACGAGCTAATTAATTAACCAAGGCCAAAGTTTCGAGAAAATCTTGCTGTCGGCGGGGTCGATCTCGCCGTCAGCGGGATTTCTTAATTTTTAAAATTTTTTATGTTTTCATTTATGTTCAATTTAATTAAGCCTTGTTCTAATGTTCGGTCACTTAATTTGATATATTTTCTAAGATTAGATACTCTACTGACTCATATAAGGTTTACACAACACAAACATTATAACTTTTATAAATGAAATCCATGAACTTACAAACTTCAAATACCACAAAACTAACAATCGACTTAAGCAAATTAACCAAAACACATCTAACTCGGCATTGCAATCCACACCACGATACTCTAAATACTGAGACTAAACAAACAACATACAATCTCATCTAAACTGAGATTAACTACGTAAAATCCAAATTATATTAAAGACTAAGTTCAAATCAACACATATAAATAATATAAGGATAAATCTCTGCTACTCATTGGATTTTGAACTAACTTCTTCTCTGATATTCCCAATAGAACGTCGATGCACAAATAGGTTGTAGAAAGGCCTGAAGGGGAATTCTTCTGTAGAATCTTCTTCAATCTATCCCTTCTATCTCAACAGTGGTATGAAACTTGCCTCTAGATGTCCTGAATGGTCAAAGTGCTCTTTCATTCTCCAGTCTATGTGATCTAATAAATCAGAGATATTATCAATAGAATTCATCACATTCTGTAGTTCCTTCTCCAATCCTTTAAGTTTTCGTAGAATCAGGTTAGTTCTATCGATCGGGGCCCGATTAAAGGATTGTTTTCGAGATGCTTGATCGAAATAATTGTTATATCATCATTGTTATCCAAAGTAGGAAACATATCTGTCGGATCTAGTGGTTTCCAAGGCAATAGCACTTTTTCCCAAGCTTCGTAGGAAACTTGGTATTGACTACATAAAGCAAAAATTGTTGATGGGTGTCCGAGTCCATGAATCGATCCATTCACAATTAATCCTAATGCAGACTTCACAATGATAGATCCAACATCGATAGGTAATCCCGATTGAATACAGTAATTTAAAATTGTGCATTCCTTCGAGACTTTGTTTACCCTCATAGTGGATAGTAACTTAGATGAAATAAAGAAATGCCAATGCTTTGAGACAGGGTTAAGAAGTGACGCAGAAAAACTAACGTACCCGTCTTCTCATAATTCCCAATCGTCAGGTTCGTCGGTCAGATATCTGTAGATCTCATTCATTGTTGTATCTTGTAGGAACAAAATTTGAATAGTGGCAAACAGGTGTATTTTCAATCGAGTATAATTCATTGATTCGAGAAAGAGTGAAAGTTACCCATCTTCCTCTTACGTAAACACTTCCATTATGAATCGCATGCAGATTAGAGTAGAATTCCTTGACTACTGGAATGACTACAGCAGATGTTGTATAACAGAATACCTCCCAACGTCGTTAACAATCATTTCTTCAATTGTTGTTGTTGAATTCTCCGCTCCTCTGTTTATGAATCCTCTTCCTTTAATCAGTCGCTTCTTCATCAAAACCTTGTTGAATAGTCGTTGAGCCTCAGAACTGAGGAATTTCCTTCGATTAAAAACTCCAGATTTTGTGATTTCTAGTGGATTGGGGGCCATAATAGATTGTTTTGGAGGGGCTATAATCGTTTCTAAGGAAGAAGATAGTGTAAATATGAAGTTTTGAACGTTTTATATAGAGAAATGGCCTTAGAGCCGCCCAAAACTGCAAAATAACTCACAAAAACCATTTTTCAACTATCTCGTCGTCGGCAGTAACGATCTCACTGTCGGCAGGATATTTAATATATTTAAACTGAATTTGGGCGCGCCGATCTCGCTGTCGGCGGGATCGATCTCGCCGTCGGCGAGATTAGGTAAATTTGCCCAATTTCGCTCCAGTCCGAATATTTTCTTATTTCTTCGTATAGATTCAAATTTGTGATGATTTTAAAAAGTAAAATGAGTAGTAGAATTTATTTTATATTTTATTTTTCAATAACATTAATAAATGGATCATAATTAATAATTACTATGGGTTGCCTCCCATAAAGCGCTTGGTTTAACGTCGTTAGCCCGACCTAATTTAGTTAGTAATCAGGTTGACTGAGCATTAAAACTTCTTTAAAATTTGGTCTTCTCCCATCAAAAGAAGGTTTTAATCTATGTTCGTTTACTTTAAATCTATGCCCAGTTTTTGGATCTTCAATTTCTATAGTTCCGTATGAAAATATTTGAGTTATAGTGAAAGGCCCTAACCATTGAGATTTCAATTTCCCAGGAAATAATTTTAATGTTGTATTATAAAGCAAAACTTCTTGTCCTGGCTCAAAATTCTTCAGGTTAATCTTCCGATCATGCCATAATTTCATTTTTTTCTTTATAAATTCTATCATTATGATAAGATTCATTTCTTAATTCATCTAATTCATTCAATTGCAATAATCTCTTCTCACCAAACTTCTTTCGTATTGTAATTAAATTTTTTAATCGCCCAATAAGCTTTATGTTCTAATTCAATCTGGTAAGTGGCAAGTCTTTCCATAAATAAGCCTGTAAGGAGTCATTCCAATCAGAGTTTTATAAACAGTCCTGTATGCCCATAATACAGTGTCTAGTCTTATAGATCAATCCAATCTATTAGGGTTTACAGTCTTTTCTAAAATACGTTTAATTTCTCGATTAGAAACTTCAACTAATCCACTGGTTTGTGGATGTGATATCTTATGAATAATGTTAAATTTTTCTACTAGTTTGTGAATATATTTATTTCTAAAATGAGATCCTCCGTCAGCGATAATCACTCTCGGCATTCCAAATCTAGTAAAAATATTTTTCATTAGAAACTTTGAAACACTGTTAGCGTTACATCGAGGTAAAGCTTGTGCTTCAATCCATTTAGAAACATAATCAACAACAACAACTAATATATATGAGTTTCCAAATGAAGGAACAAATGGTCCCATAAAATCTAATCCCCAAACATCAAAAATCTCAACTTATAATATAAAATTTAGAGGCATTTCATTTCTTCTAGATATATTACCTACTCGTTGGCATTTGTCGCAAATTCTGATATATCTATAAACATCTCTAAAAGAGTAGAGCCAATAAAATCCGTATTGTAAAATTTTATAAGCTCGTTTTATTTATTCCAAAATGTCCTCCAAAATCGAATCATGACATTTCGAATGATTTGTTTTGTTTCTTCATAAGGCACGCATCTTCTAATTATAAGATCCTTACATTGCTTATATAAATATGGTTCATCCCAAAAATATGTTTTAGCATCATGAATGAATTTTTTCTCTGTTGCGAAGTTAACATAGGTGGTAAAATATCACTTACAATATAATTTACTATGTCGGCATACCTTGGTATTTTCCACTCATTTATAAGATATAGCTTGTTCGTCGCGAAAACCGTCGATAATTTCATTATCGTTGTCGGATAATTTATTATATTCTAGCCTCGATAAATGATCTGCAATTTGATTATCGGCTTCCTTTTTGTTAATGATTTCAAAATCAAATTCTTGCATTAGTAATATCCATCTAATTAATCTTGGTTTGGAATTTTTTTTTTGCATTAGACATTTAATAGCAGAGTGATCAGTATGCACAATACATTTAGTTCCAATTAGATAAGGCCTAAATTTATCAAAAGCATAAACAATTGTTAATAGCTCTTTTTCAGTAATTGTATAATTCATTTCAGCATTATTAAGAGTTTTACTAGCATAGTATATAACTTTGAAAATTTTATCATATCTTTCGACCAAGTATCTGCTCCTATAACATAATCACTGGCATCATATATTAGTTCAAAAGGTTTCTCCAAATCAGGTGAAACTATTATAAATGCTGTGATTATTTATCTTTTAATAATTCAAAAGCATTTAGGCATTCGACTGGAATTCAAATTTCTTATCCTTTTCTAAAAGTTGGCATAGAGGTTTAGTAATTTTTGAAAAATCTTTTATATAGCGTCTGTAGAATCCAGCATGTCCAAGAAAACTTCTTACCCCTTTTACTATAGTTGAAGGTGGTAATTTAGCTATAACTTGAATTTTGCTGTGGTCTACTTCTATGCCATTTTCCGAAATTTTATGCCATAATACAATTCCTCCTGCAACCATAAATTGACATTTCTCCCTATTTAGAACTAAGTTAGTTTTCTCGCATACCGCTAATACTTTTTCAAGATGATTCAGACATGCGTCAAATGACGTTCCAAATACAGAGAAATCATCCATAATACTTCTATTTCATCATCAATTAATTTATTAAATATAGACATCATACATCTCTGGAATGTTGCAAGTGCATTACATAATCCAAAAGGCATTCTTCGAAAAGCAAATGTTCCATAAGGACTAGTAAATGTAGTTTTCTCTTGATCCTCAGGAGCAATAGGTATCTGATGATAACCGGTATATCCATCTAGAAAATAAAAATATTTATGTCATACTAATCTATCCAACATTTGGTCTAGAAATGGTAATGAGAAGTGATCTTTCCTAGTGGCTGCATTTAATTTTCTATAGTCAATACATATACTCCAACCAGTGACTTGTCTTATAGGTATTAAATCATTATTTTCATTAGCTTTAATCGGTCACTCCTCCTTTCTTAGAACACAATGAATTGGGCTTACCCAAGCACTCGTCCGAAATAGGATATATAATACCATTATCTAACCATTTTAATATTTCTTTCTCGACTACTTCTTTCATTATTGGTTTAATCTCCTTTCGAGGATCTACACTTCGCTTATGTTCATTATCTAAAATAATTTTGCATGCATACAGATTGAAGAATTAATTCCTTTAATATCCGCTAAAGTCCAACCAAAAGTTTTCTTATATTTTTTAAATGTGTCTAACAGCTTTTGTTCTCGTGATTCATTCAATTCAAATTCGATATAATAACTGGTAGGGTTGAATGGTTACCTAAGTAAGCATATTTTAAATGATTAGGTAAAATTTTTAATTCGAGTTCAGGAGGTCTAATAATCGACTGAACTATAATCTTTTCGATGTTTTCGGTATTATCCAACATTTCAAATTTTTCCCGTATATAATCCAAGTTTTTTCATTATCTCGTTTCTTCAATTAATTCAATATTTTCTTTTTCTAACTTTTCTTCATAATATTCTTTAAAATGTTCATTTTGTAAATGTTCAAGTATTTTCATTCGAAAACATTCGTCATCTTTTTCTAAAGCAGGATATTTCATTGATTTTGCTATGTTAAAAGTTACTTTTTGATCTTTTACTCTCATAGTCAATTCTCCTTTCGAACATCAATCATAGCTTTTCCAAATGGCTAAAAAGGGTCTTCCTAATATTATGGGAATTTCTTTATCTTCTTCCATATCTAGAACAATAAAATCTACCTGGAAGATAAATTTATCCACTTTTACTAACACATCTTCAATAACTCCCTTAGGATAAGTCACGTAACGATCAACTAACTAAAGAGTTACCGAAGTAGGTGAAATTTCTCCTAATTCTAATCTTTTAAAAATTGATAGAGACATTAGATTGATGCTTCGTTCCTAAGTCACACAAAGCTTTTCCATAAAATTTTTCTCCAATAAGTACAAGAGTATAGTGAAACTACCATGATCTTTTAATTTTTCAGAAGCTTTTTCGAATAATCGCACTACACTCTTCGCTAAGTGCAACAGCTTTCATTATCTATGAATTTTCTTTTTTTATTTAAAATATCTTTCATAAATTTTACATAATTAGGCATTTGTTCTAATGCTTCTACAAAAGGAATATTTACCGTTAATTTTTTTAAAATTTCAAGGAATTTAACAAATTACTTATCTTTTTTGTGTTGCTTTAGTCGTTGAGGAAATAATGGTGGTGGTTTTTCTATAGATATTTTAATAGGGATCAATGTATATTCTAAGTTTTGATCTTGCTGATCCTTTTCTTTTTCGATTTCCACTACCTCATTTTTACTTTCTGTTTCTTTCTGAATTTTAGTTTCTAACTCTTTTCCACTTCGTAATTGTATCACTTTAATTTGTTCTTTTCCTCGGTCTTTAGGATTTATTTCCACATTACTAGGAAAAGTTCCAGAATTCTATCGTTAAGCGCGTGTAGTCGATATGTCCGAGTCGAGTTTCAATATTTTTAATTGTTGTTCTGATTTTGTAATTGATTTCCTCGAATTTGTAATCGATTTCCTTGATTTTGCAAGTGCTGACCCATACTTAATATTAATTCTTCTAGAGATAATTTCTTATCTTTAAATTGAGTGTTAATAAATCCAGGTGGATAAAAAGATTTATAATTTATATTTCCTTGATTAGGTGGATTTCCTATAGAGTTGTTCATCCATTGTTGATTAGTTGTATTGTTATTCCAATTAAAATTTGGATGATTCTTCCAACCAGGATTATAGTAATTTGCATAAGGATTATCGGGTCTATTATTAATAGCATTTATAGTTTCATAATGAGATCGAGAATCTATAATTTGTCCAAATGAGGTTTCTTCTAATATAAGTAGGAGATTAATTCATTCCAAAATGATCTACTTTCTTTGATATATAGCAAGATTTGAGAAGCTAACATGTATATCGCATCATTTTCATGAACACTGCTATCTTTTTAGTGGTTTATTCTTTCACAGAGCTATCGAAAATTATTAGTAGTCATTTCTTCGATTAACGCATGTGCTTCATCAAATGGTTTTGACATTAATGAACCTCCAGCAGCAGCATCAATGATTGATCTAAGATATCCTACTAATCCATTGTAAAAGGTTTGTATAATTAATCAATCTGGTAATACATGATGTGGGTATTTCCTAAGAAGTTCTTTAAATCTCTCCCAAGCTTCATATATGGATTCTCCATCAAACTGACCAAAAGATATTATATCATTTCTAAGTTTTGCAGTTTTCGAAGGAGGAAAATATTTGGATATAAATTTTTGTGATAATTCTCCCCAAGTTCTAATAGATCCAGGTGCTAATGAATTTAACCACATCTTAGCCTTATCCCTTAAAGAAAAAGGAAAATCCTAAGTCTAATAAAGATCATTAGATAATCCTTCATATTTGAAAGCAAAGACATAGTTCCAAAAAATTAGCAAGATGTAAATTAGGATCTTCATTAGGTGAACCGCTAAATTGATTATTCCGTACCATTTGGATAATTGCGAGTTTAAGTTCGAATGAGTTAGCAGCTACATCGTGGTTTTGAATAGTTAAGTGAATTTCATCTAATGTAGGCTCGGCATAATCTCTTAATGGTCTTTTGTTGGTTTATATTTTCAATTTCTGGATTATTTGTCATTTGTGTTAAATTTATAATTTCTTTCTTTTGTTTTCTAATTCTTTTAATTGTGCGCTCTAATTATGAATCGTAAAGTATTAAATGTTTGTTTCCTAATTTACGCATACAATTTTTAAGTAATATTTAAAATAGTCACGTTACTCTAGTAATTATTTTAATAATTATATTAATTACCTTAATAATTACTTTACTTCTCCGGCAACGGTGCCAAAAACTTGATCCACTTTTCGATATTTATACTTACAACTATGAAATGAAAATTAGCAACGGCACCAAAAACTTGATCCGGCACTAAATATATATATACTGATGATTCTGTTATGGACTTTATGATTTATATTGTGGATACTACGCAAGTATATGTATCGTTATCAAGTAATATAGGCTTCAATGGAGTCCTAGATATCGATCCCACAAGGAAGTTAGAGAATTTTAAAGACAAATTAATGTAGATTTACTTACTAATCTAGTATACGGCGACTATAATAAACTAATGCTTAAAAGGTTGAATATAAGATTTCAGAAAAGTATCTTTCTCATTGTTTAAGAGAATTAAGTGAATGAAGAATTAAATGAGTTTTTTAATCGTATTGTGTCAACAGGAGCATTCCTATTCTTTACCCTTTGGCCAGTCGTGCAAAGAACATTGATTAGTCTTATGTTTGATTACCGAATCTGCGACTTGCACGGAGGATACCGATCGCCACTTCGTAGCTCCCACGTTCCCCTCGCCTGAGGGCTAACATCTACACTTCAGCTCTCAAAAAATAGGACCGAATTTTAGTCTGTCACACTAAAACGTCAAATTCTACGCCCGATAGTTAATATTTCCCTATTTATTTGCATCCTCCTTCCAAGACTTTTGACTTCCCTGAATCTTGGATGTAATCTTTACTATAGTTGATAATTCAACATACGTTAACAAATCAATCGTCAGGATTGAAAGTAAATTAAGATTTAAGTAAAAGATAAGCACAATTTCTATTTTCATACTTTTAAGCACAACTACTTTAATTCATCATTTCACAAAATCTCGATAACAAGGAGAAAGACTAAGTAAAACTACTCGTAATGCATGGAAAAATAACACAAATCATGGATTTCATTAAAGTTAACAAACAATAAACAAATATACCTATCTCAATTCTTCTCCCCAAACGTATCCTCAAGCCTCTTCGACTATTCCTTCTAGTACAACACACTTAATTAAACTCACCAAGACGCTAAACACACTTAAACACTCTATTAGAAACTAAAAGACTCTAGAATGACACTTAATTAACACTCAAATGACACACAAATGGGACAGAAATTGTCTCTATTTATAGGAGGAGTCAAATCTCCAAAGGTCTGCATGCACCTCTTCAAAAGCGTCTGTGTTCAATGTATCTCGCTCTTTCAACTGTCTCGCCGTCGGCGTGGTCGATCTCGCCGTCGGCGAGCTTCGAAGATGGGCTAACCTCGTCGATCTCATTGCTGCGGCGGCCTCGATCTCGCCGGTCGGCGAGTTCCTTATAATATATTCAAAACTTTCGGAAAAACTCGCCGTCGGCGCGGCTTTTCCTCACCGTCGGCGGCTTTTTCCTCGCCGTCGGCGAGATAGTTCAATTTTCATCAAATTGAGTTCTTTTGCTTCCAAATCTGACTTCTTTGTCGTTTCTTTCATTACTTATAAATCTTCATTCCTGCAATAAAATAAAAAAAACACATTTCTTTAAAATGCAATTTCATATAAAATTGGTATAAATTTCTCAATACATTTTTCTAGTGATCACCCATATATTGCATCTTTGAAGGTTTTGGGTTTGCCTCATATTGTTGGCTTCTATAATTTTATTAGGTGTTTGTTTCTGGTGTTCATGAACGTTGTTGTTTCATTTGGCTTTGGTAGTGCTAATAGTTGCTTGAGTTTTGAAGGTGTTGGGTTGATGTTTGTATTATTTTCTGGTCGGATTGATCCCATTGAAGTTGCTCATTAGTGCTAGTTTGAATAGATATTCATATGTCATTTCGAAGTCTTCTTTTTTGGTTATTGTTGGAAGATTTGACTTTTAGATTGGTTGTTTGGAAGTGCACCACTATTACAATTTTACATATATACTCTTTTGAAGAAATTTCTTAAGAGTGCTCTACTTGATTTTTAAGACTACTATCTCTTGAAGATGAATTTGGGAGTTGGATTTTTAGCTCCATTTGCCTTGGGTTGGATGTTTAATTTCCTGATTTGTGTTGAATTTCTTTTTTCTTTTAGTATTATATTGTTATCTATAGTTAAGTAGCGACACGTTCATTTCATATTTTGCTGTATTTGTTAGGCTCGCACTTTTCCCAAAGCTAAAAAAAAAAATCCCACAAAATGACAAAACTAATCCGCGGCGGAGCTCTGGAATCCTATTCGCTACTCCTCACCACTAAACCTGCACCACCGCATCTTACGCCACACTCAATAAGCAATGACGTCACCCTCCAGCCCCATCCCAGCGACAAAACCGCACGTCGACGTCATCGCCCACCTGGCGCCACAACCCTTAACCGCTGCCAACGTCACCCTTTTCTCACTGACGTCACTCCCCTCCCCACCCCCCACGAAACTCCTTTATAAACGCTCCTCCCACAAACCCCCTCCCACCACCATTTCTATGCGACCGACAATTGAAAACCAGCAGCCACATATGCAGCCCGCCGCTTTCCCCTCTTCGCCGTCATCATCTTCTTCCTCCGGCGCCGGCGTGAAGACGGCGGTGGAGGAGACGCCGGTGGTGGTAATTGGCCGGCGAGGGTGCTGTATGGGCCACGTTGTAAAGCATCTCCTTCGGGCGCTGGGGGTGAGTCCAACCGTGTGGGAGATCGCCGGAGAAGAGGAGGAGGCGGCGCTGATGGTGGAAATCGGCGAGATGGGGCCCACGGGATATGATGCAAGAGGGTTTGAGGTGACGTTACCGGTGGTGTTTATAGGAGGGAGGTTGCTCGGGGGATTGGATCAATTAATGGCGGCGCATATTTCAGGGGAGCTTGTTCCCAACTTGAAGGAGGCTGGAGCTCTGTGGTTGTAGAACTGATCATTTTGCTTCTCTTTTTTTGGGTGTGTGTAAAATATATAGATTTTGAGGGATTTACATTTCATCACTGAATTTTTTTGAGATTATGTACAAATTATTTAAATTTATATTTTAAATTATAGAAAATTTTAATATCTAATTATAAAATTTATTTTTATTTAGAATAAATTTATTTTATCGACTTTTTTAAGTGATTTAAAAAATTAGTGGTATATTAATAAATAGAAAAGGTTATATGTATGAATATATAAAAACTCAGTGGTTTGTATGTAAATGCCTCAATTTCCATTAAGGGCAGATGCTTCTTATTCTTTATTTTAATGTTGGGCATTGAAATACAAAAATGAACGGTTGTAGATATTTGTAAAAATAACTTTTTCAGACTCAGAATTATTTTTTTTATTGCAAAAAATAGAAGATACTTTTCTTAAAGTTATTATATTCTTACAAATTTAATCATAAAAAATTTTAAAAAATAGCAACCGAATTTATGGCCAAATAAAAATGTAAGTATCAAGATGATCCTCCATAAACACTATTTCAATCCCAATTTAAAGAGTCTGAAGATTATTTTGACACTTCTATAAACTCTGAGACTACAATAAGCTCATATAAACACTGATATTGTTGATATGTATACGCAGCAAGTCATGAATCTCTCCATCTCCTTCACATGTCGCCAATCTCATTGATTTTTGCACCAAACATAACTCCCATCACAAATCTCAACATCTTTACACGCCGCTAACATGTTCAATGTATGCACACAACGAAGCTCTCATCACAAATCACTCTTCTCCTTCACATGTTGCTGATCCAATCAATTGTTGCATTGAGAAGCTCTCAGCATAAATCTCTTCTCCTTTACAAAACATTGTTCCTATCAATTTCATTCTATGAGAGTATCCAATCTCAACAACTGAAACAAAAGTTTTAAGACCTTAAATCCAACAAAACTTCTTAATTGAACACATGAATTCTTAGTTGAAAATACCATATTTCTAATTTCTATTATTTTCCCCTCCAATTTTCAAATAAACCAAGATGTTATAGTGGTATTTGCAATACAAAATCACCCCTATCCACTCATTAATCATTATTAGAGTTGGACAACCACAAATGTATAAACTTCCTCATCTCAATTCAATCTTTAATAATAATCTTACTATTCATGCTATGATGCTTAAGACAACAAATTAAAATGGACGAATAACATATGATATAAGCATGTCACCCATTTGACTTTCAGACTTCTATTGTAAAATAAAGCAGGACAAGTTAACTAAAAAATATTTGAAAATTTTACATATATACGGCAATTCTTACGTATTTACGTAGTCAACACCCAAAAATTCATATTTATTTATATAACACATCAAAAATAACACTAATACTAAATTTCTTAATATAAATTACGCAATTTCAAGTATAGTTTGAAGTAATAGTGACACTAAAATTTAATAGAAACAAATATCAAAATTAGATGATCAATATGAAAATATATAAAAAAATGTGATCAATATATAAATCCCCCTAAAATATTAAAAATAAAATTAATGAAAGTTGGATTATTGCATCCAACCAATTACCTCACTACATTTGATGATCAAAGCCCCAATGCACATAACATCCCATTCAAAGGCACTCAGGCTTAACCTCACCAGCCAGTTGAGAGAGAATGAGAAGAAGCTAACGGCAGCAGTGCCTCCGTTCCCATTTCTTTTCCTGTGCAAAATAAAAAATTAAAAATAAAAGATAAAAATAAAAATAAAAATAAAAAGAAGAAGAGAGGAGAGAGATTTACATGCATACTACTCAATTCTAATATATTTCAATATCTAACACCTAAACTTCAATTATTACATGTATGCCATTTTACCTATGCAATGAAAATGTGCATTTCACTTTTAAAAAGTTAAAAAATAGTGATTTTTATGTGATATAAAAGATATGTGTGATATTAATGTAAAAACAGTGAAGCTCGTGTATTAGAAAAGTAAATACATAAGAAATGGCTGATATGTTGTTTCCATTCAAAGCATTTGCCGCTAGAAATCTACTTTAAACCATAAACTCTCAGAAGCTTGATCCACTCGACAGCCTTGCCATGCAATCCACCTGATAAATTGTCAAAATGAATCCATCCATGAATCAAAATCATCCATCTGCGCTTCTGAGCCTAGATTGGTAGAACCACCCTTGGACGAAGCCACTCCAATTCGAGTCAGTATGGAGTTACGCCCTCCAAGAACATCAATGGAGCTTGAACCAGAATGCGAATCGGAGCGGTTTGTATCAGAAAGGGTTGAGCCTAGTTGTGGAGCTGGACCTGCAGCTCTCCCATGTTTCTGCAATTGCAGAATTTGTGAGGTTTCAGCAAGCAAATCATCAATGGAATCATCATCTATTGAAGCTGTCACCATATTCTTTGAAGAAAACTGAGTTTGATCGCTTAAATGTTGATGCATTGGATGAAAGAAATCAGTATTTGGAGCAGATTTCCAATGGAGTGACACAGATTCATCCAAAGAGACCTTAGAAGCAGGTTTTTGGTCGAGAAAATCAAACTGAATAGAATCTGAAAGACTGGATTCTTTAAATGATTCGAGAAGTATGTCAAGCTCTGCTTCTGCTTTTCCGATCTTTGAAGTAGAGCTTTTGCTGATATTTGTCAGTGATTCTTCAGACTCTCTTTGATCATACTGCTGCGCTAAATTTGCGCCAACCATTGTTTCTTTGCGATTTCCTTGTGCTTGGGAAGCTCCGGAGATGTTTGGATTAGGATAAATATTTGTGTTGTGGTCGTCAGCATGGCCTAGCAGATCTTTCGATGGTGGGGAATAAAGGTGAGAATGTGGTGCATCCAGATTTTGCTCCATCTCAGTTGCCTCAAGTTCTCCTGATTGAGAAGATGATGAACAACCATTTGAGTCGTCATAACGCTGTTGAAGAATATGGAATTGAGAGAAAAGAATGAGGAAACATACAACATAGAGTATTAGATTATTAATTGAAAAATGGCATAGTTCACTTAGACTTCAAAATAAAACTGATCCTAACAACCTTCTTTTTTTTTTTCTATAAAATTTACTTCAGTATTGATGGCCTGAGTGAGAATCCAGATTTTGATTTTATCAGATTAAAATAACAAAGATTCATGTAGGGCTTCATCTTAGGTAAGATTCTGAGACTGATTGATCACTGGTTAAGGTCAGAAACCAATATGATGTTGAAATTATGGAAAGGTTAATCAATCATAAAATATATTGAAACAATTAGTGAAGTCATAATCATGCTAGCACGTAAAATGATAGGAACAGAAATTATACTTCACTTTGCATAACCAAATTCCCAATATTAATACCGTTTAAAGCAAGAAACTCATTGATATAGCTTGCAATTCAAATTTATATAGGCAAAGTATTTTGGGTTTATTATACAAAAGAATAAGGATATCAATGAAAATATAAATATTATACTACTTGATTGATTATCTGGAGATAATCAATCCAATCTGAACAAATGATCTTTCTCAGCAATCATGGACCTTAAGCCAATATTGAAGATGACAACTTTAAGCCAATATTGGCTAATAAAGGGTTTTGTCCTATGAAGTGTATTGTCTGAATTGTGTTTTTTGACTCACTTCTCATAGACTTGGTCATTAAGAAACATATGAACGTATTATATTGTTATGATATGGTAGTGCCATCAAAGTTAGGAAAATTAGGCTAACCACCTAAACAAGAGGAATAATTCATCCACAATAGATTTTATTAGTGCAAAATCATATGATAGACTTGAATGGACATTAGGTCATCGTGATTTTCAGTCAAAATTTAATTATATCATTTACGATAAGTTAGTACAAATGATGGATAACTCATATGAGCATGAAATTGTCAACTATTGCTTGCTTTTCTTCTTCTTTTTTTTTTTTGTCGGGGGTTATTTTAAATGTAATTTCCTCTAGTCATGACTTTTAAATATTAAGTTTTCAATGAGAACAGCTTGAAAGGTATTTTCTTAAAACTTGGAAGGCCATTTTTGTAACGAGGATATCCTTCAATTATGATATATTGGTAGCAGAATCCATCGCCAACGAGAACCTCTGAGTATGTATTTATATTTCGGAGCTAGATTTTGTCCATGAGCCCCTCTAATTATGACTTTTTGATAATGGAGCCCATCAACAAGATAGGAATCTAGATTTTGGAGTTGAAACTTCAATAGGTTGATAGCTTTTGATTCAATCATAAATTTTTTGAGCACTTGAAAGCCATCATTGATTTGCAATGTTGAGACTAGTCAAAAAAGCTTTGGAAGGCCAACTTGACCATCAAATATGATAGTGGGAGCCTACTTCGTGTGATTTCATTTTTTGGTTCATTGGAGAAAGAGAATCAATGATTTTGAAAAACCAATTGTTATTGCATTCAACTCTAATGTGGTGAACTAGCCATCAATCCTCATTTTTCAGCTCAGCTTATCAGTCCATAAAATTTTCTACACTCTGCTTGCATTATTTTTTAAGCATTTTTACCAGTCAAGTTAGGGCATTATATGTCAAGCATTTGAGATTGTGTAAATATCAAATCAAAATTAAACACCTTCTAGATATAGACACAAAGACGTCATCTACCTATGATATCTTACAAAGTTGTAGATGTAGTTCAAGTTCCAAATTCAAGTTGTAGATGTAGTTCAAGTTTCAAATTCATGTGGCCTAGGATTGACTTGGACACGACAATTCATATAACTCACTATAAATTATAAAATCACAAAATTTCCCATATTAAAAATATGTTTGAAAACTTGTTATTCCCTTATTTATAACCTTTATAATGTTCATGATGCAACACATGATATTTAAAAAATAATCAATCGATGCATTCTCAAAAACAGATTAATTTCTTCATCAAACTCACAAACATCATTAGAATCATTGATTTCATTATTTTCCTCCATAACAATACTTAAATTTTTTGTTTTGACGCTAATAATGTCAATTAGAAAATAGCTTTTCAGAAATCTTAAATCCAGAAGGAAACACAATTGATTTACGCTTAATATCCAGATTAACTGTAGTATTACTACCCTTGGATTCAATGGATGCAAGTGGAACAGACCAAATTTGATTGCTCTAAAGAAATGCACAAACAGAAAATATACAGTAACATTCTTGAAGGAAATTTAATATAAATACAAATTCCAACCATAATGCATGTCAAATGATGGAATATGATGAGCCATCACTTTTTTTATACTGGGCCTCAAACAAGACTTAAACCTAAGAATGATGTTAAAATCTTCAAAGACGTCAAAACATGACAATAATTTACCTTTTTTCAAGCATTCAGTAATAGTTATCCCTTGCTTTAATAAATAAAACTCATCAAATAACTGATCACAATATGTCAAAGACATTTTTCTTTTATAAGTTTTTTTCATTCCAATGCCTGTGGCAATGCATTCATTTCCCAACATTTACTTTTGTTTCTCAGTGCTCATATAATAAATTCTAGCTTGCCAAATTAATTTCACTTTTGAATCTCACCTATCTATAGCTCATCAAGCATTTTGTCATTTGAAGAAATTATCTAAATCCAGTAGTCGAACAATACAAACTTTAAAATCAATTTTATCATTAGGAGTTGAAACTTCAAGTTTAGTTCTTATCATATTAAATTTTGACATTTATGATTTTCATACGCATCAATATCGCAAATCTTGAATTATATATGAGGACTATCTTCTAGTCACCACCATAATTGACAGTCAATTAAATTGGCTTATCATTCTGATTGCAATTCACTTCACGTTCATGAGCTTGATAGTTTGAAAATTGTCAATTTCTTATTCAACCAAGTACCTGCAGTAACATATTTAATTTAGTTTCTTCAGCAATTCAATTAATTGATTTTGTAATATTGTCGCAGTTTCATCTGCAACGTCCGGGGAGAGAAGAAACGAACAGTAGAGCAGAAGAGCACACGAAGCGAAGAGTCAAGTAAACAAAGAGCCGAAGAAAAGGAGTTGAGAAACTCGATAAGCCAAAGAGGGGAGAGAATAAGCATTAAGTTCGAGAAACCGAACAGCTAAGTTTGCCTATAAATTTGTTGTGAGGGAGGTAGCAATTTTCAAATGGCGACATCTAGGATTTCACTATAGTTCTGAGCCGCGACATCGACAGAGAGAAGTCAGCGGAGAAGGCGGCAACACTGTCATGCATAGCAGGAGGTAAGTGTGAAGGTTCGTGCACATTCGAATGAGAAAAGGGAAGAGGCGACACTGACGTCTATGTGGTGTCACGATCGAAGGAGTACAAGAGGAGGGCGAATTATTCCATCCGGAGCACGTACGCAGCGCTGGGTGCGGATTTTAAGGATACCAGGTGGGTATTGGATGGGTATTGGATGGGTATTGGGATTTTAAGGGTACTGGGTGGGTATTGGATGGGTATTGGGTATTGGGTATTGGCTATTAGGTGGGCATTGGATAGGTATTGATGAGGTAAGCCTTAGTAAAATTAAAGTTAATTAATTTAATAATAAAATAAATAGTAATAATAATAACAGTAATAATAATAATAAAATTGTATATATATATACACACACACACACACATAGTCGTGTGGATTAGGGCTCGACGAAGCTTGATGAGGTAAGCTTTAATAAAATTAAAGTTAATCCGTTTAATAATAAAATAAATAATATATATATATATATATATATATATATATATTGCCAAAAAGCCTGCCTAACTGGCAAACAATATATTCACTATTAAAGAGAAAATTGTTAGCTTCTTACATATGGGAGACCCAAGATATCTCCATGTATCAAAATAGAAAGTTGGGTGGGAGGGATATATATATATATATATATATATATATATATATATATATATATATATTAAAAAAAACAATGACAAATATATTAAAATAGAAAAGATACATAGAAGTTGTATGAGATGGTCCAATAAAGCGCATCTTACACATACGGATAAAAGAGAATATTCCTACTTAAATTTCTCTTATATATATATATATATATATATATATATATATATATATATATATATATATATATATATATATATATATATATATGAGAAAATTTCAGCAGGAATATATAAAGTAAAATAATGAATATTCTCAACTAATTAAAATAATTTAAATTATTAAGTTTGTAATAACATAATCAGTCAAAATTAAATTATAATATGAATATCATGTTTATTTTAGGCGCTCAATTTTAGAAGGGTTAATATCAACACAAGTCAAATAATAAATTAATCAAAATCGATGTGAGTAGTCATACTCTTATAGGATGGTGATATTTTGCTTATTCTATACCAAATGAATTTATTGGTACTATCATTAACAATATTGAAATTACTGCAAGTTTATGATTTTGAATTATAATAAATTTTTATTCATATTGTATGAATGATATGTGCACGACATTATTTAAATGATTTATAAGTATATTTTCTAATACACAAATAGGAAAGAAATATATTTTTAGTAAATAATTTTAATAGAATGTTTATATATGCATGACAGAATATGGAGTCACCCATTTATCGTGATGGTGGGGGAATACTAAACTACCCGTGCATATATATGAAAAATAATATTGATATTGAAGTACCTTAAGTAGTAAAATTTTTAAAGGATACTCCTGTAAAGGTTGTACAATTATAAAAAGATATTGAGATGCTATTGTTATAGTAAGATTCATTTATAGCATCTCAAATATTAATATTTATTTATTAAAAGTGTAATTGGTATTGACTTTACTTTCTTTTTTCTTGTATTATGGTAGTTTAAAAAATAAGCATCTACTGGCTTATTTAGCTCACAGTTATTTTTCACTTTTCAGATTAATTTAAGTTATTAAAAAATGAATGATAGATGAGAAAATGCTTATAGAAAACGCGGATAATAGTTAACAAGGTATAATTTAACTGCTTTGATTAAATTGATTAATGGCTCTTTCATCCGTTAATAGCAAGTTATAAAAGTTAAACAACAACGACAACAACAAAGCCTTAATCCCACTAAGTGGGGTCGGCTGCATGAATCCTTTTTCTCCATTGCGTCCTATTTAGTGTCAAATTTTTGTTTAATTCTAATAAATTAAGATCATTTTTTATGCAATAAGCCCAAGTTTTCTTAGGTCTACCTCTGCCTTTCTTAACATAAGTTATATCTAAAACATCTACTCTCCTAATCGGATCATCAGGTGGTCGACGTTTAATGTGACCACACCATCTAAGGCGACTCTCTCTAATTTTATCCGTCACTGGTGCAACACCAACCCTATTACGGATATATTCATTTCGCATTTTGTCTCTAAGTGTAAAGCCACTCATCCATCTAATCATTCTCATCTCGGCAACACTTAACTTAGCATTATGCTTCTCTTTTAAAGGCCAACATTCAGCACCATAGTAGCATTAGCGGGTCTCACCACCATCTTATAAAATTTTCCTTTCAACCTAAGCGATACTTTTCTATCACACAATAGGTCGGACGCATTCCTCCACTTCAACCAACCAACCTGAATTCTATTATTAACATCCCCATCTATATCACCATCGCTTTGAACAATGGACCCGAGATATCTAAATCGTTCACACCTTTTAATAATTTGATCACCCAAGGTTACACTTCTGTCATTAGAGCTACTATTACTAAAATTACATTCTATGTATTCAGTTTTAGTTCTACTCAAACGAAAACCTTTAGACTCCAATGTAGACCTCCATAATTCAAGTTTTTCTTGGATTTTTTCTCACGTCTTATCCACGAGGAGGATATCATCAGCAAAAAGCATATACCTAGGTACATCCTCTAGTAAATGTCCAGTAAGACCATCCATAAATAAAGCAAAAAGATATGGGCTTAAAGCCGATCCCTAATGTAAACCAACAAAAATAATAAAATATTTGATCAATCCTCCTTCAGTTAACACATGTAACAGCTCTAGTATACAAATCTTTAATGACTTGAATATAAGTCATATCAACACCTTTCTTCTCAAAGACTCCCCAAAGAACATCTCTAGGAACCTTATTGTAAGCTTTTTCTAAATCAATAAAAATCAAATGTAGATCCTCTTTATTATCTCTGTACTTTTCCATCAAACCTCTCAATAAATGTATAGCTTCCATAGTAGACCTGCCCAGCATAAATCCAAATTGATTATGAGAAACTTTGGTAATACGTCCTAACATATGTTCAATTACCCTCTCCCATAATTTTAAAGTATGACACATCAATTTAATTCATTTATAATTTGCACACACTTGTGCATCTTCTTTATTCTTAAAAATGGGGACCAACATACTCTTCCTCTACTCCTCCAACATCTTTTAGTTTTTAAAATAATATTAAAAAGTTTAGTAAGCTAAAAAATCCCCAAATCACCTAAATATTTCCACACTTCAATTGGGATATCATCAGTTCCTACAGACTTTCCACCCTTGTTTTTCTTCAAAACCTCAACTTTTTTTCTACAAATGCGACAATAAAAATGAAAAGTTTTATTATTATTAACGATATTAAGATCACTAAGGTCGATCATATTTTCAGCATCTTCATTAAAAAGTTTATCAAAATAACTCACCCACCTATGTTGAATATCTTTTTCTAAGAAAAGCATTTTTTGATTTTCATCTTTAATACACTTTACTTGAGTTAAATCTTTACTTTTCTTTTCGTTGTTTGGCTAGTTTATACGTATATTTTTCACCCTCCTTAAGTATCGAACATATTATAAAGATCGCTAAAAGCGAATTTTAGCGTCACAGATTATTCTTTTAAACTCACTGCGGACGTTTTTATTTTTCCCAGCTTCTCTACGCTTTTACATTTAAACCAATTTTTATAACATAACTTCTTATATTTTATCTTTTCTTGCACATTATTATTCCACAACCAACTATTTTTATTTATAGAAGCTTTTCTTTCGATTCTCGAAATACATCTTTAGCCACTTGTTTAATAGTATTAGTTAATTTTTTCCACATAGCATTTGCGTCCTCATGGACATCCCAAATGTTTAAATCTTGAATTTTACTCATAAAAATAATTTTATTTGTGTTTTTTAGGTACCCCCATCTAATTTTACGATGTTGAATCCTAGTATTCTTTATTTTACAACTCTTCATCTTAAAATCTAGAACTAATAATCGATGTTGGGTACTTAATTCCTCACTTGGAATGACCTTACAATCCTTACAATCTCGACAATATCTTCTTCTCATAAGAAAATAATTTCTTTATTTTACAACTCTTCATCTTAAAATCTAGAACTAATAATCGATGTTGGGTACTTAATTCCTCACTTGGAATGACCTTACAATCCTTACAATCTCGACAATATCTTCTTCTCATAAGAAAATAATTTCTTTATTTTACAACTCTTCATCTTAAAATCTAGAACTAATAATCGATGTTAGTACTTAATTCCTCACTTGGAATGACCTTCACAATCCTTACAATCTCGACAATTTCTTCTTCTCATAAGAAAATAATCAATTTGTGTTTATTAGATCCATTCTTATAAGTAATAAGATGCTTCATCTCTTTCTTGAATAAAGTATTAGTAATAATCGGATCATACGCTAAAGAAATCTAAAATGATTCTACCTTCTTCATTAATCGCTCCATAACCGTAGCCACTATGAATATTTCTAAAATCTTCTCGCCACTCTACTGAACATGTCCATTTAAATCTCCTCCAATAAAAATTTTTTCTTCGAGAAGTATCGAGTCGTATTAAGTCTTCTAAATCATTCCAAAATTTATCTTTAGAGCCCATATCTAACCCAACTTGAGGAGCATAAACACTTATAATATTAAAAATCTTAGTATGAATAATAATCTTAAGTGCTATAATTATATCTCCAACTCTATTAATTTTAACAATACTATCTTTCAAACTCTTATCTATAATTAAACTTACACCATTTCTAGTAAGACTCTTATCAGAATACCATAGTATAAAATCTAAGTTATCAATCACCTTAGTTGTTTCTCCAACCCATTTAAATTCTTGAATACATGAGATATTTATCTTTCTATAAATCATAATATCAACCAATTCTATTAATTTACCATTGAGAGTACCTATATTCCAAGATCCTATCCTAATACGAGTATCATGGACTAACATCTTTACCTGCATCCGTCCATAATGTAGGAACCCTTGCTTACTTGACACTACACCCGGGCGCCAGTGTAGCGGCCCTTGCACACTTTCCACTGTATTCAAACCCATACAGCGCGTCGCTTCTAGGGGATGCCATAGCACTTACACAATGATCAACAGGATTCATGTCATGATTTTTTCGACAAGTTTTACGCTGACTGTCGACTACTTAACGCAACCCTCTACTTTTCACATTCGGGTTTGGGACCGGCAACGACAGTGTTAAAGTTATAAAAAATAAACATCAAATTTTAATTCTCATCATTCAATTGTCTGTTCCCGTCTTGGTTAATTCTTAAGCTTCGGGCCGGGTCATGATAAAAATAGTATCAGAGCACAAGGCTTAGGATAAATTAATATAATCTTGAGGAAAGAGATAAAAGGGTAATTATAAGAAAATTTTAATAATAAAAAATTAAAGTTAACTCAAATTAATAATTATATCCAATTAAGCAAAGTAGAAGTGATAAGGTCGAGAAACTGAACAGGCAAGTTCGCATATAAATTTGTCATGAGGGAGGTAGAAACTAACCAAGAGAGTCAAATGACAGTGCTGAGGGTTACAATGCTAGGGTTGAGTCGCGGCATCAACAGAGAGAAATCGGAGAACGAGGTGGTGCCGCTGTCGTGCAGATGAGGCGAGTGCAGAAGTTCCTGCGCGTTAGAAGGAGAAAAGGGAAGAGGGGGCGTCAACGTCTATGTCAAGTCGTGATCGAAGGAGTAGAAGAGGACGTTGTAGAGGAGCTCTCATGTGTGTGATTTAGCTATCGGGAATAATCATGCGCAAAGGATTGATGTCTTTCAACATGTTTAATTTTTCTGTTTTTAACATTTTTTTTTGGATGAAACAACATTTTAAAGAAGAGCATGCTTGTGTTTTTTTTTTTTTGCAGGTATAACAGGTATGACACATTGAGCGAAGCAGAGTTGAAAAGGATAAAAAAGGAGTTGAATTGAGCATATTGGAACCAGCAAGCCTGGCGCCTAGGTGCCAGATTCTGGGCGCCAAGGCACTCCATCCAAGCGCCTTGATGCCAGCTTATTGGCGCCTAGGCGCCAGAACCAGTGTAACAACCCGA
Organism: Papilionanthe hookeriana x Papilionanthe teres; assembly: GCA_022702705.1. Classification (NCBI taxonomy): domain Eukaryota; kingdom Viridiplantae; phylum Streptophyta; class Magnoliopsida; order Asparagales; family Orchidaceae; genus Papilionanthe; species Papilionanthe hookeriana x Papilionanthe teres. Next base: position 18,599,720 of record CM040431.1, on the reverse strand, counting down.
GAGGCTGATGCCTAGGCCCCAAGGCGCAGCCCTATTTGTGCAGTTGGTCTACCACGACTTGAGGAGTTATGTGATGGTTTTAAACAGTTCAAGAGGAGTTTTTAGAGGAGGAAGCATTCTAAAGAAAAGGAGAAGTGGAGAAATGCCAAGGAGGCCTAGGAGAGATTTAGGGTTTGAAATTTTTCACTTTTCTTGAGAGATTAGTGAGAGCTTTAGAGAGAAATCTGTAAGAGAAGCATTGTAGCATTGTAAGGAGGACTTATCATCATTGGAGGAACTTTTCAACTCTTTTCAAAGAAGAGAAGCTAAGTATCGTGTTTCCATCTGTATTGGATTTGTTGTAAACACATATTTAGTGGTATTTGGTTCGTTAAATGATGATGTTTTCCATTGTAATCTCCATACTTCGTGAGTAGATTTCCCTTACTTTTCTCTTGTGATGCATAGGTAGAATTTGTAGGATGTGTTGAATGCTTTTAGAATTAGATTTTAATCTTAATGTAATGGTTTTTACTTCATGCTTAATTTACTTATCAATAGGGGTGTAAACGAACCGAACACGAACGAATAGAGCTAGTGTTCGTGTTCGAAATGTTCGAACACATCACTGTTCGTGTTTGGTTTGTTTAACAAACCGAACGAAAAAAATTATTCGTGTTCGTCTCGTTTGCTTATCGAACGAATCGAACACAAACTTCCTAGAGAATCGAACACAAACTATTCGCGAACGAGCTTTTTTGACAACCCTAGCTTTGATAGCTTACTTCCTCAAATTGAAGCAAATTGATCAGGTATTCCGTACACATCAGGTAATCCATACTTCCTCAAAATGAAGCAAACCAAATAAGACGTTTAGTGTTTTGTTTAAGGTTTTATTTTAATATATAGTATAGTATATTAATTATAATATTATAATATTTATATTAATATTATTAATACTATAATATTATTATTGTTATTAATACTTTATCATATATTATAATTTTCAAAAGTTTAATTATAAAATATGATAAATTTTTATAATATATAATTATTTTTAAAATATCATAATTTTTTTACATATAATTATTTTAAATTTTTTTTATATTTCGGACAATAACGAATCGAACACGAACGAACACATCACTGTTCGTGTTTGGTTCGTTTAACAAACTGAACGAAAAAAATTATTCATGTTCGTCTCGTTTGCTTATCGAACGAACCGAACACGAACTTCTTAGCGAACCGAACACAAACTGTTCGTGAACAACGAGTTTTTTTGACAGCCCTACTTATCAATTTGGCAAATTGGTATATTAAAACCAGTTGTGAACTCATAAAGACTTGGGAGGGCTATGGCTTTATCAACTAGGAAAAACTACATTGAACTAGTAGGTGAAGGACAAGCAATCCATAGGGCAATGCAAACAGATAGGGAGATGGGTTTTGATGGTGATAACTTGGGGATTTCTAGGATAACAGACAGAAACACTTACCAAGTTAAACCAAACTTCATTACGCACTCGGGAGAGAGTAAACAAGATATATGCTCATATTTGTCACTAGCTACAATAGCAATTCTTAGTATTCTATCCTACAATCCACTTATGTGATCACAAGAGAAAGGCAGCTATTATATCTTGATATTCACCAATCCAAGTAATCTAGTTAGATTTAGCTTTAGACTTAGTGTTGTTATTTAGTAGTTAGACAAATCACTTTAATCGACATTCTAAACTAAGCCTTAGCTTAGTAGACTATAACTTCTCTTATTGGACTCGTTCCGTGTGGATTCGACATCCCGGACTCTTTAAAGTCCTAAACTACTGAAACAATATGTATAATTTCGTGAGAAATATCAGCGTGCAAAAAAGTCTAAATTTAAGAATTTAATCAATTTGCTAGGGACCAGATCAAGTTTTCTGGTGTTATTACCAGAACTTACATTATTGTAATAACGTTGAGGCGGATCAAGGATCAATGTATTGTGGATTAAGGTTTGACGAGGCTCAAAGAGGCAAGTTTAAATAAAGTTAAAGTTAATTGGTTTAGTAATATATATATATATATATATATATATATATATATATATAAAATAGAAAATTCAAGTGGAGATATATAAAAATGAAAAATAATGTAAATTCTCAACTAATTAAAATAATTAAAATTATTAAAATTATAATAACATAATTAGTAAAATTAAATTTTAATATGAATATCATGTGTATTTTAGATACTCCATTTTAGAATGGTCGACTTCAAGACAAATCAAATAGCAAATCGGCATCGATGTGAGTACTTATGTTCTACTATAGTGATATATTACTTCTTCTAGAACAAATACATTTACTGGTACTATCGTTAGTTATATTGAAATTACTATAAGTTCATGATTTTGATTTCTTGTGAATTTTTGTTCAAAATGTATGAATGATGTGTGCACAGCATTATTTAAATGATTTATAAGTATATAGTCTAATGTACAAATGAGAAAGAAATATATTTTTAGTAAATAATGATTTTAATGGAATGTTTGTATGTATATGATTGACTATGATGGAGTAACTCATTTTGATCGTACTAGAGGGAGCACTAAGGTACACGTGCATGTATATGAAAAATGATATTGATATTAAAGTACTCTAAGTGATACAAATTTAAAACGGTACTTCTGTGACGGTTGTACAAATATAAAATGATATTGTTATAATATTGATATGGTAAGATCATTGATAGTGTCTCAGATGTTAATGTTGATTTATTAAAAGTTTAACTTGCATGCATTTACTTCTTTTTTCTTTGTATTACTATAGATTAGAAATATGAGTATTCACTGGCTTGTTTAACTCACAGTTACTTTAAACTTTTCAAGTTAATTTAAGTAATTAAAAGATGAGTGATAGATGAGAAAACGTTTATAGAAGACACAGATAACTAGTAACGAGATAAAATTTAAATATACTATTTAAATTAAATTGATTAGTGGCTCTTTTATTTATTAATAGTAAGTTACTGAAAATAAATATTGAAAATTTAATTCACATCGTCCGATCGTATGTTCCCGTCTTGGTTAATTCCAAACCCCGGACCATAACGTGGTAAAAGTAGTATCAGAGCACAAGGTTTAGGATTAATTAATATAATCTTAATGAAAGAGTCAATAGGGTAATTATAAGAAAATTTTAATAGTTAAAAAAATTAAAATTAACTAAAATTAATAATTATATCCATTTAGGCATAATGATAAACCCAAAATAAGGGAGTCGATAGAAAATTTATGGATAGTTACGGTAGGCATGTTTAATGAGATGTGACTATTTATAAATTTCAATGAAGAAATTTTTGTGAGTGGGGAAAATTGTAATGTCCCACTGGAGAAGAATAAAATAGTTGAGCAAGAGAGAAAAAGCGATGAGTCAAGCAAACGAAGAGCCGAAGAAAAGGAATCGAGAAACTTGGGAAGCCGAAAAGGGAAGAGAAGAAGCGAGAAGTTTAAGAAACTGAACAGATAAGTTCGCTTATAAATTTGTCGTGAGGGAGGTAGGACTAACAAGGAGAGTGGCGGCGTCGAGGTTGCACTGCTAGGGTTGCGCCGCAGAGTCGAGAGAGAGAAGTCGGAGGACGAGGAGGCACCATTATCGTGCAAAGGAGGCGAGTGCTGAAGTTCCTATGCATTCAAAGAAGAAAAAAGAAGAGGCGATGCCGACGTATATGTCAAGTCGTGATCAAAGGAGTAGAAGAGGAGGTCGTTGTAGAGTAGCTCATGAGTGTGATTTAGCTCTCAAGAAGCTCATGCACAGAGGATCGATGTCGCGTGGATTAGGGCTCGACGAGGCTCAATGAGGTAAGCTTTAATAGAACTGAAGTAACTTGTTTAATAATAAAACTAATAGTAATAATAATATTATTATTATAAATATAAATATATATAATAAAAAATTTAAGCAAAATATATGAAGTAAAATAATGAATATTCCTAGCTAATTAAAATAATTTAAATTATTAAATTTGTAATAACATAAACAGTAAAATTAAATTTTCATATGAATATCATGCGCATTTGAGGTGTTTTATTTTAGAGAAATCGACATTAAAATAAATCAAATAGCAAATTAATTGACATCGAAGTAAGTACTCATGTTCTTATACTATGGTGATATTTTGTTTTTTTTAAACCAAATACAATTATTAGTATTATCATTAGTTATATTAAAATTACTGCAAGTTCATGATTTTGATTTTAATGAATTATTTTTCATATCGTATGCATGATGTGCGCGCAACATTATTTAAATAGTTTATAAGCATATTTTCTGATATACAAATGGGAAAATATATATTTTTTTTTAGTAAATAATGATTTTAATAGAGCGCTTGTATGTGCATAACACTGCCGTTGCCGGTTTCAAGCCCGGATGTGAAAAGTGGAGGGTTGCGTTAGGTAGTCAACAGCCAGCGTAAAACTTGTCGAAAAAAAATCATGACATGAATCCTTTTAATCATTGTGTAAGTGCTTAGGCGTCCACTAGGCGACGCGCCGTATGGTACGAATATAGTGGAAAGTGTGCAGCGGCTGCTACGCGGCGCCGGGTGTAGTGTCAAGTAAGCGAGGGTTCCACATTACGGACGGATGCGGGTAAAGAAGTTAGTCCATGATACTTAGTATTAGGATAGGATCTTGGAATATAGGTACTCTCGATAGTAAATTAATGGAATTGGTTTATATTATGATCCATAGAAAGATAAATATCCTATGTATTCGAGAAACTAAATGGGTTGGAGAAAAAGCTAAGGAGATTGATAACTTAGGTTTTAAAGCTATGGTATTACGGTAAGAGTCGTACTTAGAAATGGTGTAGGTGTAATTATAGATAAGAGTTTGAAAGATAATGTTGTTAAAATTAATAGAGTTGGAGATAAAATTATAGCGACTTAAGATTATTATTGATACTTAAGATTTTTAATATTATAAGTGCTTATGCTTTCATCGAGATTGGTTTAGATATAGAGCTCAAAGATAAATTCGGAATGATTTAGAATACTTAATACACTCGATACTGCTTGAAGAAAATATTTTTATTGGAGGAGATTTAAATGGACGTATCGGTAGAGTGGTACAAGATTTCGAAATATTCATTGTAGGCTACGGTTATGGAGCGATTAATGAAAAAGGTAGAAGTCATTTTAGATTTTCTTTAGCGTATGATATGATTATTACTAATACTTTATTCGAAAAGAGATGAGTATCTTATTACTTATAAGAATGGATCTAATAAAACACAAATCGATTATTTGCTTTATGAGAAGAAGAGATCGTCGAGATTGTAAGGATTGTAAGGTCGTTCACGATGAGCGATTAAGTACGACATCGATTATTAGTTCAGATTTTAAGATGAAGAGTTGTAAAATAAAGAATACTTAGGATTCGACATCGTAGAATAAGATGGGAGCACACAAAAGACATGAAATAAAATTAATTTTATGAGTAAAATTCGAGATTTAAATATTTGGGATGTTCGTGAAGACGCGAATATTATGTGGGAAAAATTAACTAATATTATTAAACAAGTTGGTTAAAGATGTATTGAAAAATCGAAAGAAAAGTTTCATAAATAAAAATAGTTGGTGGTGGAATAATAATTTGCGAAAAAGATAAAATATAAGAAGTTATGTTATAAAAATTGGTTTAAATGTAAAAATGTAGAAAGCTGGGAAAAATATAAAACGGCCGCTAGGAGTGTAAAAGAATAATCTGTGACGCAAAAATTTCGCTTTTAGTGATCTTTATAACGTGTTAGATACTTAAGGAAGGTGAAAATATATGTATAAACTAGCGAAACAAAGAGAAAAGAAAAGTAAAGATTTAACTCAAGTAAAGTGTATTAAAGATGAAAATCGAAAAGTGTTTTCTTAGAAAAAGATATTCAACATAGATGGGTGAGTTATTTTGATAAACTTTTAATGATGATGCTGAAAGTACGATCGACCTTAGTGATCTTAATATCGTTAATAAAAATAAAACTTTTCATTTTTACAGTCGCATTAATAAAAATGAAGTTGATAAGGCTTTAAAGAAAACCGAGGGAAAGTCACGTCGGACTCGATGATATCCCGATTGAAGTGTGGAAATGTTTAAGTGATTTTGGGGTTTCGTGGCTTACTAAACTTTTTAATATTATATTAAAAACTAAAAAGATACTTGAGGAGTGAAGAAAGAGCATTTTGGTCCCCATTTTTAAGAATAAAGGAGATGCACAAGAGTGTGCAAATTATAGAGGAATTAAATTGATGTGTCATACTTTAAAATTATGGGAGAGGGTAATTGAACATAGGTTAAGACGTATTACGAAGATTTCTCATAATCAATTTGGATTTATGTCGGGCGAGTCTACATTTAATGAGAGGTTTGATGGAGAAGTACGAGAGATAATAAGGAGGATCTACATTTGATTTTTATTGATTTAGAAAAAGCTTACGATAAGGTTCCTAGAGATGTTCTTTGGAGAGTCCTTGAGAAGAAAGGTGTTGATATGACTTATATTCGAGTCATTAAAGATATGTATGCTTAGAGTTGTTACATGTGTTCGAGCGAAGAAGGATTGACCAAGTATTTTACTATTTCGTTGGTTTACATCAAGGATCGGCTTTAAGTCCATATCTTTTTGCTTTATTTATGGATGGTCTTGCTGGCCATTTACGAGAGGATGCACCTTGGTGTGTGCTTTTGCTTGATGATATCCTCCTTGTGGATAAGACCGGAGAAAAAGTCCGGGAAAAACTTGAATTATGGAGGTCTACATTGGAGTCTAAAGGTCTTCGTTTGAGTAGAACTAAAAGCTGAATACATGGTATGTAATTTTAGTAATAGTAGGTCTAGTGACGAAGTGTAACTTTGGGTGATCAAATTATTAAAAGGTGTGAACGATTTAGATATCTCGGGTCCATTGTTCGAAAGCGATGGTGATATAGATGAAGATGTTAATAGTAGAATTCGGGTTGGTTGGTTGAAGTGGAGGAATGCGTCCGGCCTTTTGTGTGATAGAAAAATACCGCTTAAAGCCGAAAGGAAAATTTTATAAGATGGTGGTGAGACCTTCGATGCTCGATGGTGCTTGAATGTTGGGCTTTAAAAGAGAAGCATAATGTTAAGTGTTGCCGAGATGAGAATGATTAGGTGGATGAGTGGCTTTACACTTAGAGACAAAATGCGAAATGAATATATCCGTAATAGGGTTGGAGTTGCACCAGGTGACGGATAAAATTAGAGAGAGTCGCCTTAGATGGTTTGGTCACATTAAACGTCGACCACACGATGATCCGATTAGGAGAGTAGATGTTTTAAATACGACTTATGTTAAGAAAGGCGAGAGCGGACCTAGGAAAACTTGAGCTATTGCATAAAAAATGATCTTAATTTATTAGAATTAAACGAAAATTTGACACTAAATAGGACGCGATGGAGAAAAAGGATTCATGTAGCCGACCCCACTTAGTGGGATTAAGGCTTTGTTGTTGTTGTTGCTTGTATGTGCATAACAGACTATGATGGAGTCAGCTCTTGATGGTACTAGTGGGGGAACATTAAGGCACCTGTGCACATATATGAAAAATGATATTGATATTGAAGTACCTTAAGCGGTAAAATTTTTAGAAGGTGCTCCTGCGACGGATATATATATATATATATATATATATATATATATATATATATATATATATATATATATATATATATATAATGGTAGTGGTATGTTATTGAAATATTAAGATACATTGATGCATCTTAAATGTTAATATTGATTATTAAAAGTTTAATTGACATGCATTTTACTTCTTTTTTCCGTGTATCACAGTAAATTAAGAATATGAGTATTCACTAGCTTGTTTAGCTCAAAGTTATTTTTAAATAACTTTACATGTTAATTTAAGTGGTTAAAAGATAAATAATAGATGAGAAAACGTTTATGAAAGATGTGGACAACCAATAACGAGCTAAATTTAAATATACATTTTTCATTAAATTGATTAGTAGCTCTTTCATTTGTTAATAGCAAATTATAGAAAATGAATATTGAAAATTTAATTCGCATCGTCCGACCGTTTGTTACTGTCTTAGTTAAGCCCCAAGTCGGGTCGTGACATCATCCTTTTCATGATTTGTTTTACTACCCTAACAATTAGGTTTTCTTCAAAGTGACATGTTGAGACACTACTCTGATAATAGCAATATACAGTCAGACAAAAAGTTGGGATTTCCTAATTGCAACTAATATAAATGCTATATTAATTTATATATAATAGAACTTAAAGATTCACCCTAACGACTGAATTTGAAATAAATTAAGAGCGCTAACAAGCCATTATCAAATTATATAGATGAAATAAAAGAAATACACAAAAAGAAGAAAATTCAGATCTCACACTACTACTAGAAGATTACTGCCTTAGAAATCAAAAAAGTAAAACTTAAATGTGCTTGAAGGAACTGCATACCCAACTTGTACTAACAGGTTTAAAAATAGAGAGAAATTTTATTTAGCCTCCAAGACTGAAATCATGTTAAATCATATAAACGAATCCAATGCATAAGAAAATTGCATCCCTCTCTCAACCATCATTGGCAAGTCTTCAATCATACAGAAAATAAAAAGAAAACAGCTCATAAGAGGAAAATAAATAACGTTTAGATAATTGCTTAATGTGATGATTCCAACAAGAATAAACATGAATTTTCCATCAGCTGCTACCCTACTTTTATGAATCCTAATGTTCTTATCCCGGCATTTATGCCTATGTTCGCTACTCCGGTATTACTGTCTAAATGCAGATGTAGCTGTACTCTGTGCTTGTTGCTGATGCCGCTCTGCTGTTTCTAACGGTTATAATCGTGCCATTTGCTCAATGTTTAAGCTGCATTGCTATTTTGGCGTAAGTCTTTCTGTTACTTCTGTGACTCGAGGCCTTTTGAGTTAGGCTTTCAAATCCCACGTGCTAGTAGTTCTTATTAAATCAGAATTAATATGGATATGCAATACAGCAGCAGGAGCTAGTACTGACAGCTAAGACGATCATGTTATAAACTGTATGCTGCACTATCAAGGTTTACAGAAGCAAAATTGGGAACGAGGCCATTTGCCTGAGTGAGGCAAGGTGTAAGAAAGATAAATTTTTAAGTCTCCACATAGAAAAAAAACCGGTCAAATTAAAAATAATTCATAAAATAAATTATTTCTACATTGATTGAGTATATTATTAGAAACACATAAATCATAAATCTTAATGTTAAATATTGATATAAAATAGAAGTTTGAATTATGATTCTAAGTAAATATTCACTTGAAATTTAAATATTTCATAAAGATTATGATTCATAGCGTCCTCGTCTTTTATTTTTATCACCTTCAAAAGAATCATCATTTTTATAATTATATGATTTTGTCACACTAGAAATTTCAAAATATTTTTCAATCACAATAATTTCTATATCAATTGATATTAGATCCAATAAAACTTAAAATAAAAGAATTAATTGATAGCATAATAAGAAATCATGCATAAATTATCTTTGAACTTTTCAAGCTAAGGTATTGTATTAGATATATTAAATATAATATGATATAATGTAATACAATATAATATAATATAATATATATTTTTTGCACAACTTGATTGAGGCACCGCCTCAAACGCCTACATACATAGGCCTGAAACGAAAAAAGGTGTTGCAGTGTTAAGGATTAATAAGTTATTACATCTTAGAGAAAATTTGACAGCATAATAAGATGTGTGATCCGCGTTCGTGGGTATCGGGCACCTGAGTCCTGCGATCAAGACCGAACTGAACCGAATGCCCGTCTATTATTTTTCTTTCCAATTTTTGACACATTTCCTTGTATCCTTCCCTTCTTTTTAGTTCTTTCATATACGTGTTGCATTAGGGTTCGTAAAGTCAGTTTTTTATTATTTTTCTGTAAGGACAACCGTCAATGTCCCATGTTTTCTCGTCTATGGTTGTATTCAAAGGTGGTGGGTGCTTCAGATGTATCTCTTTCCAAGGTAGTGATTCTCCTACAAGAGTCGAGTGGTGCTCCAGTTGCATCTCCCTCTCGAGGTGGTATCTATTTCTATTTGTCCTCGCCGCGCATTTGCCCCATCACTCTCGGCCGCCCCTTCACTGTTACAGCCGCCCAAAACAACCTCCTTTCTGTTGTTTCTGTAGTTCCTTCTATCCAGCCGCCCTCCCCGCATTTTCCTCCTTACTGCAGTCGAATAGAACAATGTCCTGTTGTTGTTCCTTTGTTGTCCTCCTACTGAACCAGCTGCCAGCCATCCCTTGTGTTGTTTCCTACGGGCTCCACCCTTCACCAACCTGCCCGTATCGCTCCCAATCGACATTCCCACTGTCTCCATCCAGGAAAATAGAAACTACAGTTTTTTTGTTGTCCAGCCACCTCCTGCTCACTGCCACTGCTAGAAAACCACTACAACTGTTGTTATACTTCATCCTAATGCTCATGCCATCATTCCTGCCACTTGCCATCCCTTCCAAACCCCATGCCGAGCACCACCGCTGGATCGAACCCTATTGTGAGTTTGTGTGTTGAGTATGTTGTTATTTACCCTTCCAGTGTGTTGGTTGTAAGAGTATATTAGCTTTTCAGTAATAATATTTGTTTGTTTATTTTTGTTTCAATTAACAACGATATCATTTGGCATCAGAGCTAGTCTAGCGCTAGTTAGCATGCACTACAAAAATACTTCCCTTTGCTAATTTTTCAAACCGCCCACCCAAAAGTTTTTTACTCCACCTTACATCAACCCTATACGCCCTCTTCCACCTACCCAAACCCGAACCACGACACCAAAGAGACAATTGTCGAAGACATGTTATGGAGGAAATGCCACAATGTTGTTTATGAGAATCCACAGAGATGTCCAGAAATCTTCTATAGAGGATGTGCATCAGGAAATCCTCCAATGACTTGCTAGATAGAGAAGAGGTGATCAAGAAGGGTCACTTCGTAGCCACCACAATGACTTGCAAGATCGAAAGAATGCAGTGGACCTTTTCTACCTGGCAGATTCCAGAGATGAAAAATCACTATCCTAAATATTTAGCATTAAGTATCCGAGAATCCAAGATTTTGAAGTAAAGTTGAAATTTGTCATATTTTAACGGCTACTTAGATCCGGACGAGTTGATTGCGGCACTGGATGGTGAGATGTGTATTTGAGTACCAAGACATCTCACCCGACATAATGATGCAACTAGCTGCCAAAAAGTTAAGAGTACATCTTTTTGGTGGTAGAATTTAACGATCCTTCGACACCAAAAAAGGAAGAGTAAACTTATGAACTGGTCGACGATGAAACGAGAGATGCAATATCAATGTCTATCAGTTCCTAATAGACATGATGTGCAGACCAGAATTTCAAAAGTGGAGAGACAACATCACTGAAGGACTGCCACATCTTACAGATAGAGTTCAATCCCATGATCAAGACTCCATAGTACACCCAGGAGAACATCCAAGCCAACCCCGCCTAAAGAGACACTAGCTCAAAGTAGAGAACAGGTGGAACAAATCCGCGTTCCCAAATCAGTCCCAGCCAAGGAGTTTCAAGTGTCTAGGCATATTGAATTAGATTGCCCAAACAGGAGAGTGATCTATTTCACTAATTAGGGAGCAGTTGAAGTAATAAAAAGTAATCCAGAAGAAGATGAAAATTTCTTAGAGAATTCTCGAATTCCAGCAGACGATGAAGAGTTGCCAACAATTCCAACTGAACCCAAGAGAGACTCCAACCAAATTAACCTTGGTTGTGCTAGAAGGAAGTGAATTTGAGTAATGACCATTCATGCAATGTGGTTATGGTGCCTCGAACAACCCTTTTGCATGCATTCAAAGAGTATCAGCAGAACATAAATTCGATGTCCAAAAGGTCATGAGTTTGAGGAGTCGATGTCAGACGCAAGGCAACGTCTGATAAGAAAATTTCATAATTTTTACATATATAGCCTACCTCCTGAGTTGCAAATAGTGCGGGAGGTCCAACATGTCAGAGATAAAACTCTTCTGCGCACTCCTGTAAGACTATATAGAGTCATTTGAGTATTAAAATCAGTTCAGCATTGTCCACACCGATAGATAATCAGACGGGATGGATGAACCACAGCATTGAAAATTGTCTTGAGATCTTTGAAAAAACATCCTATAGTGGAATCCAGGTCATTTCCAAAAAGAAGTTTCTACTGAGTGGTTGAAGTTCAATGTGATCTAGCCCATTATATTTTTTTTTTTTGAAAAGCCCCAAGGGCAATTTTATTGAAATAAAAAACGGTTACATGAGCTTGTGGAGGGGCCCAAAACATGAAGCCCAACCCCTACGATACAACGCTAACAAAATGGAGCGAAAGGTCAGAATATAAATTACAATAACCATGTCTAAGAACGAGATCGCGCTGCTCTTGCTCTGTTTCTAGGAGATCCATAGAGTAAGCTCTTAATTGCTGCTCTATTGCCATGAGTGATCAAGGTATCATCAACAAGTAGAGTATCTCCAGGCTTCTTCTTCCGTCGAGAAGTGTAAACCTGCCAATCCTCTTCATCTTCTTCTTCATCTTCTTCTACTCCTTCAGCTTCTTCCTCTTCTGTTGTTAGGTTCTGCTGAAACTTACCTGTGGATGCAGCAGTAGGTTGGAGGTTTCTTCTTTTTCTGCAAATTTTTTTGGTGTATCGGTCAGAATCGACAGCTATGGTAGCCACCTGGGCTGCTTGCACCACAGGAGAAAGGGTCACCATTCCAACTTGTTCAGCAACCACGGTGTTAATCACCGGGGTGGCAACCTGTGCAGGATGCTGAGGAGTCTCCCCGATAGCCATGTCAGCCTCAGATTGTACCATGTTCCCCTTTTGAACCAGGGTAGCATCGATCTTTGTTGAAGAATCTCAACGACGAATAAAGAAGGCCCGAAGCCCTTTCCTCGAGGGGATGCGACTGTAGCAAGTGTCTAATATGCCCGAACATTTTGCAATGCTGGCAAAAAAGAGGTATATCCTCTACCACCACCTCCTGCCAAAACCCATCTGCACCATCCGTGATCCAAATTTGATCCACATCTGGGAGGGTAATATCCCTCTCCACCTGAACCCTGGCACCATCAGGCGAGACCATATCATAAGTGGGTGAATCAACTCTGAGAGGAGTACCAAGAGCTTGACTGATGTTATATAAAGTTTTTCGTTGGTACAAATGAAAGAGGAGTCTCGGAAGCTTGAACCACATAGGAACGGCAGGAGGTTCCTTAGATGGGTCAAAATCAGGAGTCCATTTGATAATCTTCATATAGGTACTCGATGAACGGAACGGATTGTTAGGCAAAGATTCTAGTATAATCTTCTTCCTTTTGTATTCTAATAAATAGATGTCTGTCATCCAAAACTCTCAATCTCCATACTCCAATGAACTTCAGATCCTCAAAGAACTTTCTAACCAAATCCATCTTAGGATGACCAAATTGAAATTTCTCAATTAGCATGAACTTCACAACCTCAGAGAGAACCTTCATTTCCTGGGTAGTGAAGATAACAGCAGGCTTCCCATCCTTAACACTTAACGACCTAATAAAATGTTGCTCTATTTTACCTGCCGCCGCATCGTGAAAGGAATGTGGAAAGAAAAGATGATCAGGAACTTTTTTGTGGGAGGTGTTGTTCCTGCCTACCACTCCCGCAAAGGTAGACTTAGCTGCCATGAAGGCGGCTCAGAACCTAGAATAGGCCCCCGTCTCGTTTCTTTCGAACAAAAAGGCCACCGTAGAAACGGTCAGAGCCGCTGTCGTAGAAGTGTCGCAGCCCTCAGCAAGCCCGCGGAGGAGACGCGGCAAGCTGTTGCGATCGAGGAAAGACTCGGCCAAACCAACGCACTCGACCCGAAGCAGGAGAGATGAGAAGACGACGTCGGTGTGCGACGAGACCGACGCACGCCTTGCGCGAGGAGACCAGCGCACGGTGAGCAGCAACCCGGACGCGAGCTTCAGATGACGCACGGAGCTCAACTCGATGCGCGACGCTGCGCACGAAGGACAGCGACGAAGACGAGCCGGAGGAGACGCGATCTGGAGAAGAGGCGCGGTCGCTAGGGTTTGCCATGCGGCGAAACCCTAGCAGAGCCTAACGGGGACGATGACGACGACATCATATATATATATGATCTAGCTCATTATATATATATATATATATATATATATATAATAAAAAATGAGTAGAATTACATAAAGTAAAATAATGGAAAAGTTAATACTTCAGCACTATAAAGTTAACTGTTAATTAAAATAACAAATTATTAATTTTTAATAATACGAATGCACATATTTATTTTAGGCATCAATTTTAAAAGAGCTGAGGTTAAGGCGAACAAATAAATCGATATCTACTCTTAAATTATAGTATTATTTTTCTATCTTCTAAGCGAGTAGTATGAATTGTTATTGATGCTTAATTAATGAAATTGATTTCCTCTTTTCTTAGATTTTATCGATTATTTCGATATGAATAGTTGTAGTCTCATATTATGAAATACTTTATACATTATAGTAATAGATTATGTATTGAGTGATATGAACAACATAGATTGATTGTAAGTGTATGCTTGACCATGAGAGATTCACTCTTTTATGGTACTAGCAGGAAAAACTAAAGTATCTGTGAAACTAATTGAAAAAAGATATTGATATTTAAGTACCTTAAGTGGTATAATTTTTAGATGGTGCTCCTATAACGATTATACAGATACAAACAATATAGAAATGTTATTGATATAGTCAAATACTTTACATATAGAAAATCATGAGTGATTATATTCATGAACTAGCAAATATTTTATTACTAATTTATTAAGGGCTTAATTGGCATATATATTATTTTATCTTCCGTTGTATTACAGGCCTAGAAGTGTGAGTATTCACTGGCTATAGTTAACTCACAGTTATTTTAAACTAACATTTTAGGTTTAGTGATTTAAAATATGAGCGATAAAAAAAGAAAATATTTATAGAATGCAAGGACAACCAGTAATGAGGTAAACTTTAATTGTAATGTTTTAATTTACTTTCTTTGGTGGCTCTTTCATTAATTAAGTGTTAGCTATAAAAATTGAATATATAGAATTTTAATTCTCACCCTCCGACCATATGAACCCGCCTTAGTCAATTCCAAGTCTTGGGCCAAGTTGTGACAGTTACAGAATTAAAGGCTTGAGAATTACTTCGCAAGAATCTATAGTTATATATAGCTTAGGCTCAGGTTGTGGCAAAAAAGAATGAATATTTATTCTATCATATTGTGTTGTAGAATGACAATGTCTGCATGTGTAACTTACCAGAAAGTTACAGTGGCTTCACCTTTAACGTGGTTGGCCTGACACTATATTATGAAGAGCCATAAGCTTCAAATCTCCCCCAACCCTAGATGATTGACACTATAGAGCTCCCATTCGGAGACGTGCAATCCCGCATCTGCGAGTATCGCGGGTCTCGCGAACGGGGAAAAAAGGAGTCGAATGCCCTTCTTTTATTTTTCTTTCCAATTTTCAAAATGTTTCCATGTATTCTCCCTACTTTTCTAGTTATTTCTCATATATATGTGTTGTATTAGGGTTCGAAGAGTTGTTCTATTGCATTTTTGTCAAGACAGCAGTCGACGTCCCTTATTTTCCCATCCAGGGATGTATACAAGGGTGAGGGGTGCTCTAGTTGTATTGCATTATGAGGTGGTGATTCTCCTCCAAGAGTCGAGTAATGCTCCGGCTGTATCTCGTTCCTTAGGTGGCATTTAACTTTGACTTTCTTTGCCTCACATCCACCCCAATACTCTCGATCGCCCCTTCCCAGTTGCATCTGCCTAGAATAGCCTTTTTTTTCTTGTTCCTACAGTTCCTGCTATACAGCCGCCTTCCCCCTCTTCTCTCCATGTCGCAACCGCATAGAACAACGCCCCGTTGCTGTTCCTGAGTTGTCCTCCTGCAGAACCAGCGGCCAGCCACCCATTGTGCTTTTTCAGGCGGCCTCCACCCTTCCCGAACCATCTCGCATCGCTCCCAATCACTGTTCCTCGCTGCTGCAATCAGGAAAACAACAAACCTGATGTCTCCTACTGTCCAGCAGCCCCCCTACTCACTGCCCCTCCTAGAAAGCCGCTCCAACCATTGTTATACTTCATCCCAGTGCTTATACCATCATTCTCGCCACTTGTCACCCCTTCCAAACCCCATAGCTCACCACCACCCGCCAAATCGACTAGTATTAGTTTGTGTGTTTGTGTCTATTGTTATTTTCTCTTTCAGTATTTGGTTGTAACCGTCTATTAGGTTTCAATAGTAATATTTGTTTGTTTATTGTTGTTCAGGTTAACTCCAGCATCACCATTTGTTTCAAATTAAACACAAAATTAACCAAATAGAACCTTATAATTTGCCCCCCAAAAAATGGTCTGCATATCAAAGGTCACAAAATAAACAACAAGAAATCAAATACAATCTCAAAAGTAAAGCTTAATAAACATATTTGCAGGACCAATGCAAGTACGAAAGATGTCCAAATAAATTTGATATTTCACACAGTAAAACAAGCACTTACAAGATCATTGGGCAACAGATCTTCTTCGATAAAAAGCCTCTCTGAAAGTTTAATTTTTGATAATTGTTCGGCGATAGCATGCAAATCCAAGTTGAGGAATGGTATCTGAGAGTTCACTTGTAATTAGCGAGAGCAAGTGCCAAAACATTACTGCGATTGCATATAAACAAAATGCGTGTAAGAAATAGTTAGAGAATAAAGTGAATGATGAAACCTACAATGCCCAATGCCAATCAAATTGCACAACGCTTCTGCATAGTTCTTACAAGTGAAACGATATGAACTAGTATACAAAAATTTCGTACTCCCATGAAGAATAAAAGACGTTAAATCTAAGACAAATCATAACTGGCTGTATTTTAAGTGCTCAAATAATCTCAATAGATGTAAGTTCAGTTGTTTTTGTTTTAGTTGCTTGAAATTTCCTGAAATGAAATAGAAGTATCGAGAAAGAGGGTAAAAAGGAACGGAAGGGTAAGAAGAACAATGTCATGAAGAACTTGAATTTTTTTTAAATATACAGTAGTACCGACAGAAATGAGACCTGCCAAGATAGAAAGATGTATGACAGAGCTAAAAAAGATAACTTAAGTAATGATTGTATTAGAAGATAATTTTGAATGATATTGTTGAAGACAAGCAAATTAAAAAGAGATTTGGGTTTGGATATGTACAATAAAGGATTAAAAATGCATCCATTAGAAAAGTTAGTACCAAAGTATTAGAGAGAAGAAAGAATAGGCTTCAAACAACTTGCAAAAACTAAATTTTAACATCTAATATGTCAATAGAAATAAACAGAAACAAGAATTCATAAAGCCCATCACAAAATAGTTGTCATAAGCCTAATAATGATGAAAATGACGGCTATGAAAAAAACAAATCAAAACCTAGGAAATATCTATGCCTGGTACATTATTGTTATTCACCAATGAAAGTGTTAGTAGAAAAAAGAATTAACTTACAAAACTTAACAAGATGAAATAAACTAAAATTCGGGACAACATAAGTTTTGAAGCACCACATTATTGACACAAGTTTTTTTAGGTAATTTCATTATTTACGGTTAGAATAGAACTAAAAATGGCATTCCCATATGTATATCTTTTGCTATACGGAATGACACCTTTCTCATCATATGCTCCTATCAATAATTAAAAGCTTAATAAAATTGAAAAACTGAGTTCTTATTAAATAAAACTCTTAATGTCAAAGCTGGTGTCAAGGTATTAAGAAACACTCATGTACTTCAAAACTTAACAAGATGAAATGAACTAAAATTCGGGACAACATAAGTTTTGAAGCACCACATTATTTACACGAAAGTTTTTTTTAGGTAATTTCATTATTTACGGTTAAAATAAAACTAAAAATGGCATTCCCATATGTATATCTTTTGCTATAAGGAATGACACCTTTCTCATCATATGCTCCTATCAATAATTAAAAGCTTAATAAAATTGAAAAACTGATTTCTTATTAAATAAAACTCTTAATGTCAAAGCTGGTGTCAAGGTATTAAGAAACACTCATGCACTTCAACATCAAGCTACAAGGGACTCAATCAATTAAACAAATTAAAAAAAAAATCAATAGATCATCCTCAAATCCAAACCCAGTAAGATCCTTAAACATGGGACTTCGTTCAACAGTTTCTTCAAGAAGCCCACGCTAACGTGCAAAAGCATTCAACATAGAGCCCAAGTAGGAACAAATATAACTTTGACACTAGGAAGTGATACAATGATGTTTAAACCATTGAAACCATGTTATGAAATTCCTCAAGTTAGTAGTGCCCCAGTTGTCACTAAAACCTTTGGGGCATTCACATACATACCACCCAATTTCTATGTATTTACATATCTAACACTTTAAACTTCACTTTTTACATTTATACCACCTAATCTTTTATGTCATATAAAAATAAACACTAGTTTAACATTCAAAAAGTGAAATACATCTTGTCATGCATAGGATGGCATATATGTAAAAATTGAAATTTCGGTGTTAGATATGCAGAGACATTGGAATTAAATGGTATATATGTAAAATCTTCCAAACAACAGATGTGTGATAAGAACGATGACATCAAGAGATGCTTAAGAAGCAACAGAGAAAAGATAGAAAAAGAATAACAAAAAATACACTCCAAAGAAAAAATGAATTTAATACCTCATAGCTTGAAGTAAGGTCATCATCCACAACAAAGTTGTCATCTCCGCACCGAAATAGAAGATTCTTACTTCTTACAGTGCGGATAGAGCTTACCCCTTTCGTGAAATCTAAAAATAGAAAATCAACGTTACTTCAAATTACATATAGGAGCACGAGCAAATATAATCCATGACAATGGATTCATCACGTTTAGTGCAGAAAAGCCAATAAAATAAGCATTGTTTTTGCAAGTAAAATACCTTCTATTAACACTTTTATAGACTGATCCTAACAACATTTATGATTTCTGTTACAATTTTGGATTTTCGCTGCTTTTATCTAGCTGTTACAGGCTGATTTCTTGCCTTTAACTGTGGAAGTCGCAGCCGCTAATGATATGCCACACTAAAATGCTGCTATTTGCAAATGAATATTACAGAAAGTTATGACCTCTTACAGAAGGAGGTGGACTGCCCTAAAATTGAGTTTGCACTTTCGATATCACTGTTTACAACATTAAATATGGGATGAATAAATGTATAAATACATAAAATTCTATAGATTGCTTTTGATACACGTACACACAATATGCAAGCTATCTATATCCATACATACATACATACATACATACATACAAATCTATATCCATAAATACACAACACGGCATCAGGAAATCTAAAGTAGCAACAGACACGACACAACAAACTCAAATTAGGTTGGATTACGGGATGCTGGTGGTAATCGGCCAGGGTTTTGGTCCACCGGAGAGGTAGCAACCGATGGGGGAAAGGTTCGAAGGTATGGCGGCAGCAAAGGTGTGTGGATAACTGTGAGGGGAAAGTGTGAAGCTACACGAACTGCAAGTGCGGTTGTTGTCCTAAGAGAGGGCAACAAGAAAGAAGGTGTTGGACAGCGAGGAAGTGGTTGGGAGTTGCGGCAATGGCGGCAAGCTTGAATGAGAGAAATAGGTGGCTGGACAACTGGAACTGCAAGTGAACAGCAAATAGGCGTTGCTCCAGGTGGTGGTAGTGAGATGGAATGTGTGGTTGTTGTCCTAAGAGAGGGCAACAAGAAAGAAGGTGTTGGACAGCGAGGAAGTGGTTGGGAGTTGCGGCAATGGCGGCAAGCTTGAATGAGAGAAATAGGTGGCTGGACAACTGGAACTGCAAGTGAACAGCAAATAGGTGTTGCTCCAGGTGGTGGTAGTGAGATGGAATGGTGGCGGCAATGGCAGGGGATGCAGGGTGTGACGCCTCGTTTTGTTTTATCAGGGAAGTCGAAGAGAGAGAAACGTAAAGGATGAGAAAAAGCGAGTGGGTCAGGAAGCCGAGGAGGAGATGAAGAAAGGGGGCGAAAACATAAACGGATACTTTCGTGTAAAAAAATGACGCGTATGAGGGACAGTAGAGACGAGATGTACGTACCTGAGAGTCGAAAGGCGCATGCGAGGACTCACGAGTGCAAGCTAGGGCTTTCACCTAGCCGGCATCGTCGAACAACGATATCTCTATCAAGGAGAGGGGTGGAGGCAGTGTTGGTGTCAAGCAGAAGAGTTGGCATCGGTGTTGTGCAGCCGATTGAAGGAAGGAAGAAAGGGGGAAGAGGAATTTGTCCGTGTAGGAAGGAGACGGAACGGCATGCAGAGGGGAGGGAAACGAAGTTTTCGCATGGTTTAGGGGTCTCGACCGAGTAATATAAGGTATTTTTTGATATTATATTTATTTAATTAAAATTTTAAATGTGCATATTAAATAAAAGAAAATTAATAATACAACAACGACAAGCTTTTTCCCGCTAAGTGGGGCCGGCTACATGAATCCTTTTTCTCCATTGCATCCTATTGTCATATTTTTATTTAATTCTAATAAATTAAGATCATTTTTATACAATATGTCCAAATCGTTTTAGGTTTATCTCTGTCTTTCTTAAAATAAGTTGAATCTAAAACATCTACTATCTTAATTGGATCATCAGATCGTCGATGTTTAATGTGACCAAACCATATAAGACAACTCTATCTAGTCTTGTTTGTCACTGGAGCTACACCAACCCTATCACAGAAAAAACTAATTTGGTGTTCTGTCTCTAAGTGTCAAGCCATTAATCCACCTAAACATTCTCATCTCAGCAATGCATAACTTTGTTTTATGCTTCTCTTTTAAAGGCCAACATTCTACGCCATAGAGCATTACAGGTCTCACCACCTTCTCATAAAATTTCCTTTCAATCTAAATGGTACTTTTATATCACATAATAGGCCCAATGCATTTCTCCGCTTCAGCCAACCAACTTGAATTCCAATAATAACATCCCCATCAATATCACCATCACTTTGAACAATAGACCTGAGATATCTAAAGCATTCACACATTTTAATGATTTGATCACCCATAGTTACAACTTTGTCACTAGAGTTACTACTACTAATATTATATTCCACATATTCAGTCTTAGATCTACTCAAACGAAGGCCCTTATACTTCAATCTGGACCATAATTCACTTTTTTCCTAAACTCTTTCTCTAGTTTTATCTACAAGAAGGATATCATTAGCGAAAAGCATACAACAAGGTACATCCTCCTATAAGCATTCATAACTAAAGCAAAAAGATATGGGCTTAAAGCCGATCTCTGATGTACTCCAACTGAAATAGGCAAATACTTGGTCAATCCTCCTTTTGTTCGAACACAAGTAATAGCTCCAGTATACACTCCTTTAATGACTTGAATATAAGTCATATCAATATCTCTCTTCACTAAAACTCTCAAAAGGACTTTTCTTGGAACCTTATCGTAAGCTTTTTCTAAATCAATAAAAATCATAAGTAGGTTCTCCTTATTCTTTCTGTACTTTTTAAACAAACCTCTCAATAAATGTATAGCTTTCATGGTGGACCAACCCGGCTTCAATCTAAATGGTACTTTTCTATCACATAATAGGCTCAATGCATTCCTCCACTTCAGACAACCAACTTGAATTCCAATAATAACATCCCCATCAATATCACCATCACTTTGAACAATAGACCGGAGATATCTAAAGCGTTCACACATTTTAATGATTTGATCACCCATAGTTACAACTCTGCTACTAGAGCTACTACTACTAATATTATATTCCACATATTCAGTCTTCGATATACTCAAACAAAGGCCTTTATACTCCAATCTGGACCTCCATAATTCAATTTTTTCCTAAACTCTTTCCCTAATTTTATCAACAAGAAGGATATCATTAGCGAAAAGCATAAACTAAGGTACATCCTCCTATAAATATCCAATAAGAGCATTCATTCTAAAGCAAAAAGATATGGGCTTAAAGCCGATCTCTGATGTACTCCAACTGAAATAGGAAAATACTTGATCAATCCTCCTTCTGTTCGAACACAAGTAATAGCTCCAGTATACATTCCTTTAATGACTTGAATATAAGTCATATCAATACCTCTCTTCTCTAAAACTCTCCAAAGGCCAAAGGACTTCTCTTGGAACCTTATCGTAAGCTTTTTCTAAATCAATAAAAATCATATGTAGGTTCTCCTTATTCTTTTTGTACTTTTTCATCAAACCTCTCAATAAATGTATAGCTTTCATAGTGGACCAACCCGGCATAAGTCCAGATTGATTATAAGAAATCTTCTTAATACGTCTTAGCCTACGTTCAACTAGCCTCTCCCATAATTTTAAAGTATGGCACATCAACTTAATTCGTCTATAATTTGTACTTTTACGCATCCCTTTTATTCTTAAAAATGGGGATCAAAATACTATTTCTCTACATCTCAGGCATCATTTTAGTTTTTAAAATAATATAACAGAGTTCAGTAACTCAAGAAACTCCCAAATCTCCTAAATATTTTCACACATCAATTAGTATATCACGGGTCCTACTGATTTTCCACCATTGGTTTTCTTTAAAGCCTCCCTCCACTTCTTTTTTACTAATGGGATGGTAAATAAATTTTTTTATTATTATTAACGATATTAAGATCACTAAAGTTGATTGTATTTTCAAAAACTTCATTGAAAAATTTATCAAAATAGTTCACCCGCATATGTTGAATATCTTATTCTAAGAAAAACACTTAATAATTTTCATTCTTAACACAATTTACATTAGTTAAATCTGTACATTTCTTTTCTCTTTGTTTGACTCATATATTTTTCACCATCTTTAATATCTATTCTATCATAAAGATCACTAAAAGCTGAATTTTTAGCATCACAAATTGCTCTCTTAGTCTCCCATCGGGTCACGTTCTATTTTTTTCAATTCTCTAAGCTTTTACATTTAAACCAATTTTTATAACACATTTCTTATAATTTATATTTTTTGGATACTATTATTCCCCCACCAACTATTTTTATTTATAGAAATTTTTCCTTATGATTCTCTAAGAACATCTTTTGCCACTTATTTAATGATATTTATTATTTTATCACACATAGAATTTGTTTTTATGAACATCTCAAATCTTAAAATTTTAATGTTTACTTAAAATTAATTTTGTTTATATCTTTTCGGTGTCTTGATCTAATTTTATGACAATAATTCTTAATGTTATTTATCTTACAACTCTTTATCTTAAAATCTAGAACCAATAATCGACATTGAGGACTTAAATTCTCACTTGGAATAACCTTACAATCTTTACATTCTCGACGATCACATATTCTCATAAGAAAATAGTCAATTTGTGTTATATTAAATTCATTCTTATAAATAATAATATGTTCATCTCTTTTCCTGAATAAAGTGTTAGCAAAAATAAAATCAAATGCTAAAACAAAATCTAATGTGGCTCTATCATTTTCATTATTCACTCTAAAACCATTGTCATCATGAATATTCTAAAATCTTCTACCACTTTAAGGACAAGTCCATTTGAATAAATGAAAATTAATAAAAATTATAATGCCATAATAATGAAAATTTAATACTTAAATAATATAAATTTAATTGACAATTAAAATAATAAATAATTAAATTTTGTGATATAAAAATTGTTTATTTTAGGTTTCTGATTTTAAGTTGATATGAAGGCAAATAAAATAACAAATTTAATCAACAATGAGCTGAGTACTCGCACTTTTAATCTATAGTAATATTTTGTTTCATTTCAGCCATTTTGTAGTTAATGATACTTGCACAAGCTTTATTTTGATTAATATTCTCTTTTATTTATTGGTTACGATGTTATAAATATATACTTGTAGCTAGTTAATATATATATATATATATATATATACACACACACATTGAATTGAATAAAATGAGCCATAAATGATGTCTATATTGATTGCTTATATGTGTAAGATCGACTATGATGAAATCACTCATTTATGATACTAGCGGGAAAACGTTGAGATACTCATGCACAGTAAATGAAAAAGGATATTGATATTGAAATAATTTAATCAGTATAATTTTTAAATGGTGCTCCTGTGACAGTTGAATGGATATATAATGATGTAGATATGTTAAAGATATAGTGAAATTCATTGAAAAGAATCCTATTCTTAAGATATCAAATGTTTATATTGATTTATTGAAAGCTTAACTGGCATGCATATTGTTTTATTTCACTTGTATTATTGTAATGTATGAGTACGAGTATTCATTAACTTTGTTTAGCTCACCGTTATTTTAAACTAATTTTTTAAGTATAATTAAGTGATTTGAAAGATAAGTGATAGAATAAAAAATATTTATAAAAAACGTGAATAACCTGTAATGAGGAAAATTTATTTATACTGCTTAAATTTTATTTGATTTGTGCCTTTTTTTATTTGTTATTAGTTTGTTATAAAAACTAAATATGAAAATTTTAATTCTCACCGTCAGATTGTACCTGCTTTGGTTAATTTCAAGCCTCAGACCGGGTTGTGGCATAGGAGTTTAAGACAGTAAGAGAACAGCTATCCAGGGCAGAGGCGACGAGGATAGGTGGCTAAAGTAGTAGAGGGTGATGGAGCAACGCAACTAGGATATGGAAGGGGATATTGGAAATAATGACCATCTTGTGAGAGACATACAGTCAGAGCACAACCTAAATTTTCGAAGACAACCCTCAAAAAGAGAAACGGACGTCGGCGGCTCTCATAAACAAACTCACACCAAAAAACTGCAATCTAAACTACAATACAACACTTATATAGGAAATGACTAAAAAAGAAAGCATGAAAAGGAGGAAACTTAATAAAAATTGGAAAGAAATTGAACGATTGTTGAGTTCGACTTTGCGCCTCTCGCGCGACCCGAGAGCCTCGCAGGTCCAACGTGTCATCCTCCCGAAGTTTAGGGAGCTTCGACCTCAACCGTGGAAGCTTGTCTCCTCTAAGTATGGAGTCAGAACAAGCACATTAAAAGTAGTGAAACTGTTGCAATCTCCCAATAAGTCAAAATATTATAAGCATTGTCATTAAAAAAGCACATCCTGATAGAATAGGTATTCGTCCTCTTTTGGCACAACCAGAATTGAAAGTGGGTATCCTCACAAACCAAACCTCGAGTCATTAAATTTGTAATCTGCATCTTCAACACCTCGTACTCGTTTAAGTGTATCTGATAAACAATTAAGGATTATTCAACTCTGAGACGAAATTTATAGCAGTTTGTGCAAATCTAAATAGCAACCATTCAGAAGAGACTTCTTCGGTAAGACCTAGATCTCACTGTAAGATGTTCTATCCTAAGCGATTTCTAGCAACGCGGTTCATCCATCATGTCTACATTGTTGAACTAATTTTGATACCTAAATGGCTCCATATAATCTTCTAGAAATGACGCAAAATGGTTTCATATCTGACAGTGTGGTACCTCCCTCAGAAGGGGCGACTGAGGAAATAGACTATATATCTAAAAAGTCTCTAATTCTCTTATCTAAGATTGCTCTATGTCCGGTATCGACTCCCCATGACTCTTTTGGACATCTATTATCAGTCTCGTTGTCTGTTGATGCTCTCAATGCCTGCAAAAAAAGGTAGTCGACACACCACAATCTCATACTCTGCATGAACACTCACAATCTCGAACTCACTATCTTATGGAACAGCCTCAACTAATCAACTGTAGTCTCTCATGGGCTTCTCTCGAATCACTACTGTCCCTTTCTCGTCGACTTGTAGTTGAGGCTCATCTCTAACGCCTCCATCTTTTTTTGGTATTACTGTTTATTTCTTTTTTTTTAAAAGAGCCTACAAGGCTCTAATTTTATTTCACAAAAATAAAATTACACAACTGGGAAAAAAGTCCCAAACTCACACACCCTACATAAAAACCCAATAAAAATAAAAACGAGGACCTTTTTCCGATAAAAAGAAAATACAACTCAACACGACACAACACCACACACGACCAAACAAAACACACAAAAAACGAAATTAAAACTCAAGTCGATTAAATGATATAAGTAATCGGGTAAAACATTAGACACAACGAGGTTTCTTGACTTGATCCAAGTTTCGCAATCCGATCCATGACCTTGTTTCCTTCCTTGGAGTATGGCTCCAAATAATATTAAGGCCGACAATTAATACTTGAATTCTTTTAACTGCGTTATAATACTCCATTAGCGATTAAGTTTAAAGTTACAAATATTTCATAGATATAAAGAATCCATTTCGAAGATAATATTACACTAACCCATTTTTTAGCGATAAGTAATGCAAAAATAATAGTTTCGAACTTCGACGATTAAAGGGGACAATGTCGAAATAAGAGCGACAAACCAATATATCATAATCCCATTCCAATCTCTAAAAAGACCTCCAATTCCAGCAGCCGCAGAAATCCAAGAAGCATCAGTATTAATCAGACTGTTTATTTCTTCAACTGCTCCCTGATCAGCGAAAGAGAACATTCTCATGATTGTGCCCAAATCTGTGGCACTTAAAATACTTCATGGCTGGGACAAATTTGGGAATTTAGATTAGTTCCACTTGTTCTCAACTTTGAACAAGTTTCCTCGAGCAAGATCTGCTTGGATGTTATGTTGTGTGTACTCTTGGTGTTTGATCCTAAGTTTAAACTGTCTGTAAGATGTGATGGTCACCCGGTAAAGTTGTCTCTCCACTTTTGAAGCTATGGCCTGAATACCATGTCTGTAAAAAATTGGTAAGTACTGGTGCTTCATCATTCATTTCATCTTAAACTGCGTAGTAAATTGACCTTCTTTTCTCACTGTGAAAAAATCTTCAAGTTCTCTCACCAAAAGAATATACTCTTCATTAACTTGTTGGTAGCTAGTTTCACCATTCCGTCTGATGGGAAGTATTGGTACTCAAAAACACGTTCCAATGTTCGGAGCCACTTGATAAACTACTTTGGATCCATGTGACCATCAAAATATGAAAAATCGTATTTCCTTCAAAATTTTGGCTTCTACAATAATTCAAAATAATGGTTCTACATTCTGGAATCAAATGGAGTTTGTGTGACCTCTCTCGATGTTCTTCTCTTGAAGATGGAGCCTCTGTTGCATTTTGAAAACGTCCTTATATTGTTCATGGACATCATTGTGTAAATTTCTTGTAAGAGGTGTTATTTAATTTCCTCTCGATCAAGTTTTCAACAAATATCTCCTTAGTGGTGTGGTTAGGGCTTGGGTATTGGGTAGATGGAAGAGGGTGCACGGGTTGACGTAGAGTGGGAAAGCAAAATTTTAGGTAGTTGGTTTGAAAACCAACAAAGGGAAGGGTTTTTGTGTGGTGGTGGGGACTAGATATTGGCTATTGAGTATTAGGTATTGGTGAATAGAAAAAATCCTAGAATAGGACTAGTGTTAGGCTAGCTCTTACCCAAAATGATAGTAGAGAACTTAAAAAACAATAAACGAATAAATATTATTATTAGAAAAGCCAAATGGCATTTACAACCAACACACTTGAAAAGAAAAATACAACACGACACCAAGAAATTTGAAATAGCAACAGACAAGACAAAACAAATCAAATGAGGGTGGATCTCGTGATGGTGGTGATCGGTGAGGGTTTGGTACTTCGGAGAGGAAGCAATTGATGGGGGAGGGCTGGAAGGCGTGGGCGACAAAGGTGTGGTAACCGCGAGGGGCAGGTGCAAAAATACAGGGACGATAAGTGCAGTTGCTGTCATAGGCAAGGCAGCAAGAAAGAGGTTGTTGGACAGTAAGGAAGTGGCTAAGAGAGTTTGTTATAACTAAGGCAACAAGGTGAGGAGTTGTGGTAATGGAGAAAGTGAAGGTGAGGAGTTGTGGTAATGGCAGCAAGTTGAAAGGAAAGAAACAAGTGGTTGGACGGCTGGAACTACATGTGAACAGCAAATAGGTGTTGTCCATGCAGCAATAGCAAGGGGTAATGTCGGCGGCAGTAACGGGAAATGCAGTGGACTGTAGGACAAGAAAAAGATGGTTGTCCGTCACGGCGGCAGCAAGGAACTGCAGTGAAAACAACATCGACGGCTATTCGGCGGAAGGTGCAGCAATGGAAGGCAACCAGAAGCGATGTAGGGAGAATGTGGAAGGGTATAAGGAAGATAATAACTAATTTGGAATAGAGATATAACCGAAACACCACCCAAACCCTTAGATACAACCCTCGAATGAAGAAAATAGACGTCGGCAACTGTCCTAAACAAACTCACGCCAAAAAACTACAATCCAAACCCTAATACAGCCTATATATATACAGGAAAGGAATGAAAATGAAAGGAAATGAAAGA
Organism: Papilionanthe hookeriana x Papilionanthe teres; assembly: GCA_022702705.1. Classification (NCBI taxonomy): domain Eukaryota; kingdom Viridiplantae; phylum Streptophyta; class Magnoliopsida; order Asparagales; family Orchidaceae; genus Papilionanthe; species Papilionanthe hookeriana x Papilionanthe teres. Next base: position 18,571,254 of record CM040431.1, on the reverse strand, counting down.
ACTTGCTAAAAAAAGGAAAGAAATCAAACAGTTGACTTTGAGTTCAATTTTGCGCCTCTCGCATGACCCGGGAACGGTGTCAAGTCCAACAGCAGGAGACGCCCACGTCAATGTGTGTGCGCGCGCTCGCGTGTCTATATTAAAAAAACAACATGGAATGATTTAAATCTTTAAGCTTTCATTGATTGCATCTTGATTGTTTTCACTTCGTTGATGAAATCTAGAGTAATCTCAACGTTTCCAATTTCTTAGAGATTCTAAATCCTTCCTAAGAAGCACAAACAACAAAGTTTATGCATTAGGTTCCTTCTTTAGCATAACACAAAATTGGCGGAGAAAATTAAGTAGACCTTCCTTTTAAGCTTTGGGTAAGGTTGGGTTATGCAAGACACATGAAAAAAATAATAAAATTATTAATGAGCATATGCCCTCAGTTATGGATCATGGCACATAGAGGAAGGTGCAATAACTACATAAAAGATATTCTCCTTCCACGGGCTCTTTCATCAATCTTCATTGAAATATGTTCTCACATCTTTATTTCCACTCCTCTGAAATGTCAAGAACTTATGGAAATTAATTTACTAAATTTGCGCAACATTAAAGTTTCAAAAAATAGTTCAATTAATATAAATAAATAAATGAATATATATCTATATATATATATATATATATATATATATATATATATATATATATATATATATATAGATAGATAGATAGAAAGATAGATAGATAGATAGATATCCAATGGTCGCAATTTGTGCAGGCATTTCTGATGGGAGAGAAACTAAACCACCTAATCCAAAATGGTCGATGACAAAAGATCCAAATTTGATACTTGGGATGAGGAAAATTACAATATCATGTCATGAATATGAAATTCTATGCATCCAAAAGAAAGATAAAATTGCATAATCCTTACTACCACCCTGAAAATACTACAAGTTGTTCCTCAAACATATTTGATATTCCAAAATGCAGATGTTGCCCTGAAAATAACAATGAGGATATCAAAAACAAAACAAGACACTCCTTTTGTCAAATAAATCTATAATATAATAAACAGTTTTTAACTTGAACTAGATCATTATCAAAATATCAAGATGAAGTGAATTAATGATGCCATCATACTAATAGAGTTTGCAAAAAGGTAAAAAAGCTTTAAATTCACCCAAACACCAATAGGAAATTAAATATTATTACTGAAAGCAAATAAATGGTTATATCCGATAGATTTAAAAGGAAAAATATAAGAATACGACACCCGAAAATCTGAAATAGAAAAAAAACACGAGATAAACACTCAAACTAACATTGATCTCAACGTGGTGGTGATGTTCGGCGAGGCTTTGGAAGGTGCATGGACGGTGAACAAAGTGGTTAGCAAACTAAAAACAATAAGGCAATGGTTTCCCAGATTTCAGACAGCAAGTACGAGACAGATATCCACGTGGCACGGTTGTCCGGGATGACAGCAGCAAAAGGGGAGGGCTGAACCAGCAGTGGCAGCAAAGATAGAGGGCTGAAACAGCGATGACAGTGGGTATGGAGGGCTGGAATAGCGGAACAGAGAATGGGAAGGGCTGGAACAGCAGTGGCAGCGAAAATGGAGTGTTGGACGACAATGGCAACGAGGATGGAGGGCAGGAAAAGTGATGCAAGATGCAGTGGACTGCCGAGCAACCAAAGGAAAGCTGTCTTGGGCGAGGGCAGTGAGGAAAAGGGCTAGACAGTGAGGAAACTGAGGGGAAACAGTAAAATGGCTACTGTTGGGGCAGCCTCCAGCGAGAAGGAATGTATGGCAGCAGAATGGGAGGGATGCAGAGAAGTTGGGCAATTATAAACACCACCTGAAGATCACGATACAGCCGATGCACCACCTGGAACCCTAGGATACAGCCCTCGAAGTGAAAATAAGACGTCGGCGGCCGTCCAGATACACAATACACAAAAACTAACCCTAGACCCTCACGAAAGCAAATATATAATAAGATAATTAGGAGTGACCCAAGAGAACCAACAGTTTCCTCAAAAGGAAGTAAACCTGAGTATGTTTGGTCCAGGCAAACACTCGATCTCGAGAATTACGTTTCCGCGTCCGCCTGGGTGTCGAACGCCAAGGGTCACCGTCTCAACACTCAATTTGATCATATCCAAATATAAGTGTTATGAAAAAGACTATCAACTCTTAAGAAAACTTACGCAATAATTCATATGGAAGAAAGCAGAAGTGTGATCCTTGACTCCAAATATATGTCTCATCCATGATGACTATAGTGCTCAAAGATGAAGAGGGTAAATTAACAAACCATACAAATGGAGTATTGTCTAAAACTTTATAGGAAATATAATGTTCTTAATCGAAATAGAGGATTCTATAAGGAAAGCCAAGACAATTGTATTAAAAGAAAAGGGCTCACTTATAATGAACTTGACCACTATAAAGATGGGAGCCTTAAGGAAGCAATCGAAGAACATTGAACTTTCTCAATTCCTTTATTTGGTGCATACTCAATAACTCAATCAAGCCAAAACCCTTATCTTACGATATTAATGCCTATGATTCCACCCTTAATAACTTTTAGATAATAGATATAAAAGCAATTGACCATATGACTCGTTGTGCAAGTAAAGTCATTAGCTCTTTAACTCATGCCCCTGAAATAGGAAATCAATGTTGTAGATGGCTCATCAAAAATTGTTGTTGATCAAGTAACACTAAATCTAAACTCATCTTTTCCTCTAAAAAATAGTTTACACATTCCAAAGTTATCTACAATCTTATAATAATTCATAAGAAAATTAAATCGTAAAATAGTTGCCAACTATTTATGTGGCCAATTTAGTCTCAGAATAACACATTTTTCCAATCTAGTCGCTCAAATATACAAACTGATTCAAAACAGTCCCTCATAAAAAAAAAATTTGATATAAAAAGACATCCCAAATTTGTTCCTCAATCATATAATTTGATCATAATTTAGTGCCTAAAAACTATTTTGAATTGATTTTGTATAATCACAAAATTAAATGAAAAATTGTGATAAATATGAATTTAAACCATCACAATCACCAGACTTGAATTGCACAACAACCTACTTTTATTCTAGTTACCTTTTTCGAAACAGATCAGGAGATGAATATTGGATTTATTAATGAAAATAATACACTTTACTATCATAAAAAAATGAAAAATGACAAAGGAAACCATCATTTTTTAATCAAAATCATTCACCTCCCAATTAATCAAGATTTAGCTTCATCCACTTATTAATCTTTCTAAAATATTGATATGGAAGTCCTTGCTACTTGAATCGGACACATTAAGAACAGGAAACTAGGTCGTTTTAGCAAGGAGGCAGGGTCGACCGTCCCTCATTTGTGCCTAGGGCTTCCCGCCCAACCCCTTATTAAAGTGCACACACACACAGATATATATATATATATATAAGATAATAGTTTTTGGCAGAGGCCCAAATACCAATTCCCTTATGCGCTATGATGGAGGTTTGACGTCATGTGCCTACATATTCGAGAACCCTCGCCATGGGAGATTGAACTTGTGGCCCGAGGGACTACGAGTACCACGAGCATTGCGCGCGCGCGCGCGCGCACACACACACACACACACACACACACACACACACACACACACACATATATATATATATATATATATATATATATATAAGGAAATTGTTATTTGGCGAAGGCCCGAATATCGATTTCTCATGCGCTCAGACGCATGATGAGACCGCGTCGTGTGCACTATAATTCGACACTTCACGCAACATTTGCGGAGATCGAACCGCTGCAGGAGGAACTACGGTGCACGCCACCGCCAGCCTGGACGAGGAATGTGGCACACACACAAGATATATATATATATATATATATATATATATATATATATATATATATATATACATGTTATTTGTTGAGGGACAGCCACTGATATCTCCCGTATTCCCTTCTAGGGATGTATCTAAAAGTGAGTCATGCCCTGCTGTATCTCATTCTGAGATGGTGATTATCATCAACTTTTCCCTCTGCAATATTCACTCTGATAACATCGTTCATGTAAATATTGTTGTTGCCCAAGGTCTACACCTTTGTTGTCCTACATTCTTCCCTCCTCCAACAGGCAGCCACCTTTCCTCATTGGTTGTTGTTTGTCACCCCGTCTTTTTAGCACCGCCAACCTCCCAGCAACCTCATCTGCTTCCCCTTTGCCTTCCAGGAGTAACTTCCTCCCCCCAACCAGCCACATTGTCGGCCACTTGCTCCCCTTTGCATCCCACTGCAGCCGCACAGTCACTCCCAAGCCACCAATCGCAGTATCTCACATCTCACTCTTGCATAACCGATCATCACCCCGTTGAGATACAACATAGTTAAGTTGCCAATCATGTTTGTTGTTGTTTTGCCCTTTCCTTATGTCAATTGTATACTCCAATTAACCTTTCTCAGTAATATTATGTATTTTCTTGTTATTGTTTGAATTAACTCGGGTATCATTTAGTATCAGAGTTGCTATAACACTAGACCTATCATAGGATTTCTAGCATCTCCCCGCGTCACCCCCCAAAATTTTTCTTTTCCCTCCAACCCACACACCTCCTTCCACCTATCTACACCCAAAAACCCTAATCACGCCTCCGAAGAGATTGATCAGGAATTTACTATTTACATCGGCTCATTGCCATTGATGAAAAAAACCAGGATGGGGTCACCATTGACTGTAATAGTAAAACCTGTGATGGAGAGCAGGAAGAACACCTGAATTCCTTCTGTAGGGATGATTCCAGTGAAGAAGACAGACCACAAATCATTGGGGTATCCTATCAACGGAGGCCTAAAGTGAAAGTGTTTATTGGAAGATATAGAAATAAGGTGCCTTCTAGATGATATAGAAATGAGATGTTTGTTAGATGATACAAAAATGAGATGTACGTTAGACAATTCACAGATAAAGTGACGTGCCTATTGGAGGACACGACAATCTAGAAATGAAGCTGGACCTACCAAACTTCAAGTGGAGAATGAATCTAGATGATTTCCTTTAGTCGATGTAGACTATTGAGCGGATCTTTGAATACAAGGAGGTTCTCGATGATGGAAGAGTGATGCTCGTCGTCATCAAACTGAAGAAGAATGTCTCTTTGCGGTGGGAGAATCTAAAGAAGGAGAGTCGGAGAGAATGACAAGACAAAATCACATCTTGGGAGAAATTGGAGAAAGCAATGCAGCGATAGCATGTAACCCTGCACTACCTCCAATATATTTTCTTGAAACTCCACTAACTGCAACAGGGGCTATCAGTGGAGTACACAGCAAATTTATGCAACCTAAATTGAAGTGTGAGTCGAATGAGACATAGGAGCACACCATAGCCAAGTACTTGGGAGGTCTGAAACCCGCTTTCAATAATATAGTCCAATTGCAACCCTATTGAGCACTAAGAGACATGCAAACCTTAGCATTGAAAGTGGAGAAACAGCAGAAGCAGAGCAGGCAACCACCGCCAGTCAGACAGCTACTCACAGTTGGAGACTTCGAAAGTGGCATATCTCAATGAGTGGGAAGACTAAACAGGAGTGGCACAAAGCCCCTCATAGTGAGAAGAAGACTGAGAAGAGCAGCACACCCACAATAATCCCAACCAGAAAATGCTTCAAATGCCAAATTTTGGACACAACACTTCTAGTTGCCCGACAAGCTGACTTGTGTGTGTCCTTCACTGAGCAGGGTGTAAAGGAAGTAAGCATCAGCTGAACAAAATGATGAGTACCATCTTCTACCGGAAAGAAAAATGCTCATGGTTCGACGGGTCCTTCAAACTGAAGCTACGGGAGAGCAGCAGGAGGTTCGCCACAATATATTCTACATCTGTTGCGCTAAAGGGAAAGGTATGAAATCACCATCGATAGAGGTCTACATATATTGTGGACAAGTTTGAGCCTCGCAATTTAGAGACATTCGCAATCGTATTCCCTAACATGGTTGAAGAAGACGAATAGGATCAGCATTGACAATAAAAGCCTCGTGGAGTTTTCAATTGAGAACCAGCTGCAAGATCATGTGTGTATGATGTGGTGCTCTTGAATGCCTGCCACATCTTATTGGGGAGACTATGGCAGTTTAACTGCAGGACTCGGCATGACAAGTATAGGAACACCTGCTCATTCGCCAAGGACGAAAAGAACATTGTTCTCTTAACCTATGCGAACTCCGAGGTGACAAGTACTCTAGTCAGCGGAGAAACGCCGTTTTGATCGATTTTGGTGATGATAGAAGAAAGCAGGACATAGGTGTCGATTCTAGACATTGCGCAGTCACTATAGAACGAATTTCAGGACATCATGAAAGATACCTTACCACATGGCCGCCACCATTAGAGAGAGCTCAGCCTATTCCTACGTTAGATAAATGAGCCATAATTGAATTGATATGTTAAAAAAATGTCATCTCACATGAAAATCTAGTAGAAGAGATATTTATGAAAGCTTCACCTGTATTTGACAAATGTTTTAATGTTTCTAAAGCATGTAAGTTAAAGAAAGCAAATATAAGGTTAATATAATCCCCTCAAGCATGATTTAGGAAATTCACAAAAGTCATTTTGAAAATGTGGTTAAAAAAAATCATGGGGACCATATTCTCTTTATAAAACATTATACAAGATAGAACTTACTACATCACTAGTGCATAAAAATGATTATTTGAAAAATAAAATGGCAAAACTAAAAGAAAAAACCATCAAGAGATGTCATGCAAATAGTTAAAGTCACAAAACTTGGGAGGCCAAGAATATATCTTGCAAATTGAGGTGACCTTTTCTAAAAAAAAGAACCAAATCAAATTATAGGCAAAATCAAATTGACAAAATAATGGTAGAATCAAACTAAAATAAATGTAATATAGTTTGATTTATTTATTCATTTGTTATTCAGCCGAATTTACAAAAAGTAAAATTTGATTTTAATAATGCATAGACCAAAATTCAATTATAATTTAAGGAGAAAGGAAGAAACAATATAGAATAATTAATATGCATATATATATCGGATTTATATATTTTAGTGACATTTTGATTTTCGATGTAACCATTTTTTTAAACTAAACTAAAATTCACAATCCAAATAAGCCTTATTTCAAAATAAAGGACCAAACCACCTTTAACAAATCGAACCAAACAACCAAATATACTTGGTTCAATTTTTCAATTTAAATTAATTAATGCACACTCGTATTTATTTCTCAATAAAAAAGGATTAGGACTCTTGAAAGAAACTAGCACTATGGCTAGCAAGGCTACTAGATCATTTATTGAAGCCAATCATAGCGTGGATGAAGAGTTGAATGCTACTGTTCTAGACAAGAGAAGATACCAAGAATGGTTGGGAGGTTGATTTAGTTAATCTAAACAAGGCCAGATATTGCATATATTGTTAAGGCAATTGTTATGCACTGGTCGGAGAACATAGGCCATGATTTGTTTCAAAATTGCTTCTAATCCCTATACAATTTGTGAGACTTTACAAACGTGATATGTGAATTTAGTAATTTAGTTAAGCTGTAAATTGCAATTTTTTAGTCAAGGTGAAATTAATATATAAGAAGCAAAAGTTTTTATTTGAGATCTGCCTTAAAAATGCAATTATTTTGCAAACTAAAATTAATCAATGACCACACCTTGGATATTCATTTTTCAAATCTTTCAGACTATATTGCATGTTCAATATACTGAAAATTTTAATTGTTCCATGCTATGTCAAACATCTATTAGCAAGTTTCTAATTCTAGAATAGAAATAATTATTCTCTATGTGCAACATTTAGATATATAGAGACACTATGCAATAGAGATTCAAAATGTTCCAAAGTATTTAACAATTCAGCATCTTATTCCTAACAATATTTGTTTCAATCCAATTTTAATAGCTCTAAAAGCTACCATCACCAAAGTATGATATCAGCTAGAGGATGAGAGCTTCACTACCATCAATGGCTTATCCATTAATTCTTATTAATCGAGCTTATCCATATCCAAAAAATAGCTTCATGAATCGAGCTTATGCATTAATTCTTATTAATTTCTATATATAAGATTAAAACTCTGAAACATGAGTCTTTTTGGACAATTTCTAGCTATTTTATAATCATTTTCCCCCATTCTTATTTCACAGTCATTACATCCACCTATCTTATCTATAAATTCATCTTCACAACTTATCCTTAAAAGGAGCTATTCTCATGATCTTGACAATAAAAATATTTTTAGCAAAAACATTTCTAATTTTTTCATACTTCCATCATAAAATCCTCATTTCTACCACTTAATTGATTGTCTATCTCTAACTCTAGCTTTCTGATATTTCCAATTTCAACTATTAGATGTTATGCCCTCATCAAGATCCACTTTTTGTAATAATAAATCCAAAATACCTGAACCTATTTAACATAAGTACCATTTGATCTTCTAACAATATCAAATTTTTAGAAGTTCAAAGTGTGTGGCCAGGTGTATTGCTTGTCAAGGGTCGGTTTGAAGGCAAGTTGTTTTGCTTGTCAAGGGGTGGGTTGAGGCTTGTTGGGAGGGAAATAAACTTGAAAATACTTTCATTTCTAAATCTTGCAAAACATGGATGAAAATTCAAAAAAAAATATGAAAATTTTAATGAAATGAAAGAAAATAATATATTTTTATGGAAATAAAGCATTAAAAACATAAATGAAATGCAAATGAATACCTTTGATAGCCAAGCCAGGTGGTTTTGACGGAATAAATGAATAAATGACAGAGAGAATCAAGGAACCGGGCTAGCTTTCTTTTTCAGTTGCAAAAAGGGAGCAAAAGAAATCGATGAAATTGAGCTTTAATTATGTGAGATGATTGAGAAAGTATCTAAGGTTAACTAAAATTTTACTTTTTAAAGTATTTGACCTTCAGAAACAATCCCAATCTCATTGTAATGTCATGTTAAATGCATGCTTGTATCCTATATTTTTAAAAATAGGCATATCCCAAGTTTGTGTCTCAGTCTTATGATGTCGGTGTCATATTGTGTCTGTATCCATATCAATACATCCAATGGCACGAGCCTCCAAAATAGAGAACAAACAGCGTGACTCATATTGCTAATGTGATGCCTAAACAGGTCCCTCAATGAACCAACATCCTACCTCAGAACACTGAAAGAATTTTTGCATAAACCATTCGGTGGTATCTCACAGGTTTCACCTCAAATGCCTTCTAAAATATTGAGCATTATTGGATAATAATTCATAGATACATATCATCTTCTTATTGCCCGCCACTTCAATTCCTTGGATTCTATCATATGCCTTTCAAGTTCAATAAATGATTCACGTGATCATTTCTTTTTCTCAGTATGCTATCTATCTATCTATATATTAAATATTGGGACTTAAATACTCCGTTTCCAATCCTTCAAACCATCTCTCTTTAGGATTTCATTGGAAAGGGCCAACATATGTTACAAGCTTCACGCTGTAAATTCAATGTTATTGAAATGTTTTCTACTTCAGTGCTGCTTATTAAAGACAACTTCTTCGTGTTGAATGTATCAAAAAAACTAAGAGAACATTTTTTTTTTTCTTTCATGCTGTCTAAATCAAGCACCGTGTAGAGAACAGCAAGTCCCGCTTCTCCGCTGTATAAAGTGTTATACCAAGCCTTAAATACAGCACTCCTGTCCGGCAACTTTAAAGTTATATGATTATATCCCTGATGATACACAGTCCACCCCCTTCTAATTTTTATAATCAACAGCATTAACAGTAAAAGAAAAAAAACCTGCCCAACCCTTCAGGCGTCAATTCTAAACTTCTTGCAGCAAAAGAAATCCATGAATAACCTTCTGCCCTAAATAAACAAAAGGCGTTTTAACCCTAATGATTACCCGTGGCTAGCTCGTCAAAGAAGGACGGAGATTCTGACACGGCTGCTGCCTTAAGCTCGTTCTGCTGTGACTGAGCTTGCTCGACCAAGTACTTAAAGTCTGCTCCTTTGCTCTTAGGCGCTCTTTCTCCTTCTCCCAATGTGGCAACAGAGGAGCCATCAGCTTGATCATCGCCATCATCATAGCGATCCAAATTGGAAGGCAGGACATGGGAGTGCGCTCGCTGGACGTTCCCCTCAACCTTCTTCTTCTGGGCAATCGTTGCCGGCGACGCGTGCTTCCTTCTGCCTTGTTGAGAGTAAGACCTCTTCGCTTTGGCTGACTCTGTGGGATCCATCATCCAATTCTCGCATATACAGAGCAGAAGACTCTCTCACACTCCCCTTAACACTGAGTACTCCGCTGATCTCGTTTCGAACAGAAAAATCGATTCCAAGCGATCTTCTACTAGAAAAATGGAAATATATACATGTGGAGTCAGGCTACTGTTACAGTTTCAACATTCTCCGCTAGGGTTACTCAGAATATCTGATTTACATAAAAATTTTAAAAACTTTGATCCAAACTAGCATGACGATTAATCACGAATTATTGTCTTTTTCGTGCAAAAGCTGTTTTAGAGAAGTTGGTTAGCTGTTTATTTTTTATATTTTAAAAATAATTATGTTGCAGTTGTTTACAATGTATAGTAATGTTGTTTCTGACGGTAACTATCATACGATATATTTGATTTTTTAGAAGTCTAAAATTGACTCGGTACGAGTAATATATATATATATATATATATATATATATATATATATATATATATATATATATATTCATCACTTAACGAGTTAATATCATAATTATTAAAATAAAGAAAAAGACTATTAAAATAACATTTAATAATATCATAATTTAACTTTTAAAATACAGACAGCGTATGTTACGAGCTAGACCGTCCTCTAGGGATACTCTTCATGTCTGATCACTATCAACGGTGAAATCTTCCAGTCTATTTACCCACCGGAAGAAGTCACAATTTTCTGTGATTTTTCGCGGACACCTGTAGAACTATCTCTCGTTACTATGCGGATGACATGACATCGACAGGGAAGTCTGAAATCCACAATGGTGTAGCAATCCTCGAGATATTTCAGAAATCCTAAAGTTTATCTTTCTGAGGGTTTAAGAGACAATCCATTAGTCATAACACATGTAGAAATTAATAAAAAAAAGTAACTAATTACAGTTTTTTGCAGACGTGAGGTCTCATAGAACTCAGTATATCAACCAATGAATATGTTACTAAAAGAATACAACAACCCTTATAAAAAAGGACTTTTGGTTGCCTTTAACCGACATAATACCAACTTTGTGTGTATCACATATGTCAATTACTAAAAAGGTCATCCAGAAGAACCTTGAAAACCGCAGCACCGAAAAGAAGAGAGAAACTTAGTTGCCTTCATTAAGATTTTACACGTGACACCAACTAGCAGCGACTTCTAAACCATCTAGAAGAATCAATAAGTTCAAATGTCTCATCAAGGACCTCTCAAATCCACCAAAAAAAGAACAAATGAAATGTAAATAGAAAAAAAAAACACTTACAAATAGCATAAAAATCACAAACAATTAATATCAAATAAAGAAGGAAAGGAAATAAACATGAATTGAATAAAATATAAATATTATTGAATAAAATATAAATAATAATATAATGAATACTTCAATCACTCTCCTACTATCGCATTCGTAATTTATTTCCTCAACTCTGTCATCTCGTTTGTACATTTCCCGTCTTTAGTACAAATTGAAATATCATTCACAAGCTGTGACAAAGAATGTCCAAGACGACACTCAGATGCTTCGGCATGTACATGCTCATGATCCTCATCCATCCTACGGAAGTTGATGTCATTGTGGGAAGGATGCCACTAAATGTACTGATGGAGAGTCTTTGTAGCAATCACAATCTGCATCTATTTGAGAAATAGGTAAGATTAACATATTTCTTTTTCAAAATACAAAAAGTCATCTCAATGACACTGTGTAAGGAGACATGTCTTTTTATTAAACATTTTTTTGTCTCGTGTTACATTATTGGCTCGCTTATAGTCAAGTATGTGGTATCTCATATCAGGATAGGGCTTGAGACACCATTGTTGCAATTGATATCCAACATCAGACAAATAATATTTATCTGATAGCTTGATGGAAAAGTGAATTCGGAGAGTAGCACAGTCTCAATTGTGCTTATGGGTGGATATGGGAAGTTATACTTGTTATTTCGTGTTGCAGCTTTAAAAATTCTACTGTCATGTGCATTACCCTCTCAATTGACCATGACAGAAGTGACACATGTTTAAGTCGCATACGGCCATGACATTCTGCATCGTGACCCACAATGGCCAATGAATGCGATCTTCTCATTATTTGGAACACATGTATCAACGTGTGTTCTATCAATTTCTCCAATATAAATCTAGAAGGATAACGATGGGTTGTAATAATTTTTTTTTTGAAAACTGAATGTAATAAATTTAATAAATTGCCTTAAAGAACGGCATATACCATTCATCGTGTGAAATCTTTATGGGAGTCCGTTCGAATGTAAGATATGTTAATTTTATGACTTGTGAAAAAAAACATACAAGTGCGTTCAACCCCACTAAGAAGTATCTGAAAAAAATTTCGGATGAGCGTTGACATTGCTCCTTTGCTCCTCTCACTGATTCACTATGCGATAATATGTAGAGGGTTATCACCAACATCTCTCGTGAGTCGTCCATGTAGTTCCTCCAACAGATCGTTGAATATCATCTGTGTCACGCGGAACACATTGTTAAATCTCGTCGGGTTGCTCATAAGCAACTTCTGAACATATTTTTCCCCAGCATATGAGATGTCATGAAAGGGGAGAGCTCCATGTATGAGTTATAATATTCGTACATTAAGCATATGGCAGCTACAACTCTCCTTCTGCGCATTTCTCATGTTGCATCCATGTCGATGAGTATCTTATTAGCAAACACAGAAGCATAAATGAATTAGCTACAATCATATTAGGTTACAAACAAAATAAACATATAGGCATCAATGAATAAGTCATGTCCCAAACAGTTGAAATATCCAAAGTAAAATAAAAAATAATAAACAAATATAAACATTTCATGCAATCATAAATAAATAAAAAATCTCTCAAATATTCATGCGATCATAAAAATATTATAGATATGCCACCATACGGTTAACAAGCATCTTGATGAAAAAATCTCTTCGGATTGAAACTTCAAACAACTTTATCGCAAGCAAGTATAATGACAAGTCCTTAGAAATTTCCCCAGTTACATTCAGAATTTGCAAAACCTGGTTGACAAAAGTTGCTTAAGATGTGCGAGGTTCAATGCTGCATGAAGCCACTAGCTATGATATCTTGCTTCTAAGGAAAGCAACTCTTATTTTCTTTTTTATTCTCAACTTGCGGACGTTTAGAACGGCTGTTAGACTCAAGTTCACGGAGGTCCGGGCTGGGGCCTCCTGTGAAATCACTTGATTGGTCAACTTTCAAGTTTTTAGGGGTGCTAACAATCCTGTCTCACTAAGGGAATATGCATTGTTGCTCGTTGCCACGACACCCCCAACATACGATCCAACATCTCCTCCGACTCAGGATTGATTCCACTAAAAATTTTTTTTTGCAGCAGACACCACCTACAAATTCATATAACATCTACTTCAATTTAAAAGCAAAATGAAAATTGACCAAATTAGGTAACATTTCAAAAATGGTTACCGCAAGTCTTTTTGCCCACCACTCATTGAAAGAATTAATCGTTCGCTTCATCGGATCCCACCCCAAGCCCGTTGATCTTCATTCCAATTCCTTCCAAAATTTTAATCCTTTTTGAACTTATCCCACTTATTTTTTTTAATTGCATTATATCGTATCATCTGCCTGTACTTTCGTTGAATTTTTTGATAATATTTTGCCACACTTCCTTGTTGAAATAAGTTGTATGCATATTCCCAGATCGATCTCTTTGAGACAAAAGCCACAAAATATTATTTTTGTTTCTTTGTGTCACATTGCAGGTGAATCAGTCTCTTTGGTCTTACCAATTTTATTACTAGGACGAAAATAACAAATTAACATAAATAAGAATGTGATAATATAACAAATCCACACACCACCACACCTCCACACACCCCATCACACCAGAACATGACATCCACACACCACCCCACCACACAATAACAACATATCCACACACCACACCACCATACTCACTACCACACAGCTCCACCCACCTCACCACACCACCCCACCACTCCACAATATCACATCAAAACAACATCACATCCACACACCACCTCACCACTCCACAACAGCACAATGACACCACCCCACCACTACACAATAACACATTCACACACCATACACACCACCACACACACCACCACACCTCCAAACACCCCACAACAGCACAACCACAAACCACTTCACCATTCTACAACAACACATCCACCCACCACACCTCCACAATACACACCCCAACATACCAGAATAGCACATCCACACACCACACGATCCCACCACTCCACATCACATCTACACACCACACCACTAAACCTCCACACCTCCACACACCCCACCACACCACAACACAGCCACACACCACCCCACCAATCCACAACAACACATCTACACACCACACCGCCACACACACCATCACACCTCCACACCTCCACACACCCCCTACACCACAACAACATATCCACACACCACCTCACCACTCCATAATAACACATCCACACACCACAGCACGTCCTCACCACACAACCCACTACACCACAATAGCACATCCACAGACAACACCAACTCGTCACTCCACAACATCACATCCACACACGACACCACCACACACACCCCACCACACCTCCACACCTCCACACACCCCACCACACCACACACCACCCCACCACTCCACAACATCGCATCCACACACCACAACACCACTACACCTCCACACTCCTCACCACACCACAACAACACATCCACACATCACCCCACCACTCCACAACAACACATCCACACACCACACCAGCACACAAACCACCACACCTCTACACCTTAATACACCCCACGACACCACAACACATCCATACATCCACACACCACGACACCACACACACCATAACACCTTCACACTTCCACAAACCACCCCACACCACAACAGCACATTCACACACCACCCCACCACTCCACAACAACACATCCAGACATCACACAACTACACACATCACCACACCTCCACACACCCCACCACTCCACAACAGCACATCCACACCACACCACCACACACACCACCAAAATCTCCCTAAACCATCCACACAACCAAACACAACAACCACACCACACATTAGCAGCTGAACCACAACACCACAGCACGACACCAAACACAACACACCACCACACCACACACACGACACACAACACACCACCACACACCACCACACCACACCACACCAAACAACACCACACCACTCCACCACACACATCATCAAATTAGTATTCATTGAATACACGACCGCCAAACATAACTATTCATAAATCCAATAACAAATTGTATTCATTTCTCAGATTCCCACTCAAATTCCAACTCACTACCACACCACACCACCGCACTTCTAAATCTCCATACACACCACCACCAAAACTTTGAAAATAAAAAATCCACAACACTCCACCACACCACAACACCACGACACACCAAAACAACACAACATAACAAGCCTCCTCTTTTTCTCAAAATTCTAACTCAAATATCAAATTCTCACTCAAATCCAACACCAAATTCCAAATAAAAAACAAACCTATTCACAGTTGCAGTAAAATGAAACAACAGCTGAAACAGATCCCCTTTAAGACCTCTTATTCTTCTCAAATTCTCACTCAAATATCAAATTATCACTCAAATCCAACACCAAATTCAAACTTAAGCATCATCAACTGAAACTACCCCAATTCTGAATGTAAAAATCTTTAAAAAAAACTAAAAAATCTCAAAAAATGGGTGATACACAAAAAATACAAGAAGCCCATCAAGTAAATCCACCAAGAAACTCTGTACAAACCAATACAGCTAACAGAGCAAATCTACCAAGAAAAGATAAGTGATAGAGGATACCATAAGAAGAAGCAAATGATGGAAAACTCTCCTCACAAGTGTAGGGAACGAAGAGAAAGAAGAAGAGAATAAGTCGAGCAAATACAGGACAAGGACAAGAGGGTACAGGAGAAAACGCAAGAGCTCTGGAATGAGTTCGGATAGAAGACATGAAATTAGGGTAGAAGAATATCGCGAAGCCGGGGGGAGAGGTTGGGGTAGCTGAGTAATAATAGTGCAAAGAAACAAGGGCCATATTTCGAACCCACTGCCTGCGTATTCATTAAAATGCTAAAAACCTAGCCGCGCCTTAGCGCGGCTGCCCCCTAAATGACTAAAATTTTTATTTTGAAAACGCACCGCGCCTTGGCCGCTCCCTCACCCAAACAGGCCCCAGTTATAGGCTACGTTTGGTAGCATGGACTTAGCCATGAATTTAACTTAAATTCAACTAAATATTAAATAAAATATATTAAATTAAATCAAATTGTCCATCGAAGCAAATTTCTGCATGTTCCGTCCTTTTTCCCCACATTCCATCTCTTTTACAATTAAATATGAATTTAGTTATTCTAAATGTGAGACATATTTACTCTGTCCTAGTTATGTACAGGAAAATGGTCAGCAGAGATCTCAAGGGATAGGGGAAATAGAGAAATTTGATGATCCAATAAATTTAAGAGAGACTCAATTAGCAGATTGGTAGAAGTCTACAAGTCAAACGACTGATTAACAGAAAGCTGATCGGCTTGAATTCCGCCCATTTATCAAACTCCCAGGCTAGGGGTGTCAATTCAAGTCGGTGGGTTGGGTTTGAGTTCAACCTGAAGACCCTGTGACAGGCTCGAGGCGAAAAGTGTATACCTATATAAATGTTTAACCAGTATAAAAATAATATTCAATAATAGCAAAGTCACCCCTTTTTATCAACGCAAGTATATGTATCGTTCAAGTAATACAGGGCTCTAATGGAGTCCTGGATATCGATCCCACAGAGAAGTTAGAGATTATAAACTAATTTTTAGCATATTGAATTACAATCTAGTACACGGAAATAAAGAACTCTTACACTAAGCTCTATTTTTGAATGAAAGATTGCAATTTAGAAAAGTATCTCTCCCCTTATTTAAGAGAATTAAGTGAAAGGATAATCAAATTAGTTAGAATTGTATTGTGTCAAATAGGAGCATTCCTATTCTTTACCCTTTGGTCCAGGCATAAAGAATTTTGACTAATCTTTTGCTTGGTTACTGAATCCGCGGCTAGGCTGGGAGGATACCGACTTTTATTTCGAAGCTCCCACGTTCCCCTCGCCTGAGGGCTAACATCTACACTTCAGCTCCCAAACGATAGGACGAAATTGAAGATTGTAGTTTGTAACTCTAAAATATCCAATTCTACGCCCGATAAATAATATTTCCCTCTTTATTTGCACCCTCTTTTCAAGGCTTTTGTTTTTCCCTGAATTTTGGATGTAATCTTTACTTTAGTTGTAAAATCAACATATTTTAACAGTTCAATTGGCCAAATTGAAAGTAAATTAAGATTTGAGTAAAAGATTATCACAATTTTTATTTAATATTTTAGGCACAACTAATTCAAATTTCTATTTCACAAAGATCTCAAAAACTAAGAGAAAGACAGAGAAGACTACTCAGAATGCATAGGAAGAATAACACAAATCTTGGATTTTATATGAAATTAAAGTTATAAAACAATAAACAAAACTTATCTCAAATTTTCTCCCCAAGCAGACTCCTTGAAGTTCCTCTGACTTTTCCTTTTTGTACAACACACTCAATTAAACTCACTAATATACTCTCTAGAACACACTTACACACTAAATACACTAATAAATGACACACCAAGGACACAAAGAAGACACACATTCGGCCTAAAATCGTCTCTGTTTAAAGAGGAAGAAATATTTCTAATGGTTGCTTAAGCACCTCTTCAAAAAGCGTCCAGATTCAATGTATCTTGCTTGAACCGACCTTCTCGCAGTCTGCGGGCTCGCCGTCGGCGGGCTCGCCTTCGGCGGGCTTCTAGAACGTAGGCTAACTGCTTAGGCTCGCTATCGGTGGGCTCGATCTCACCGTCGGCGAGCTCCTTTATAATATATTCAAATGCTCTCGGGAAAAACACGCCGTCGGCGGGCTAGTTCAATTTTTATCTCTTTTAGTCCTTTTCATTCCAAATTCGCTCCTTTTTCCAACTTTTTGCTCCATTTCCTATAAATCTTCATACCTGCAATAAAACATAGAAAATACATTTTTTTAAAGTGCAATTTCATCAAAAGTTAATATAATATTGGTATGAATTTATCAATACATTTTTCTCTGGTCAAAATCCCCCAAACTTAACTATTACTTGTCCTCAAGTAATCTTGATAATACATAAAAGTAATGATTATTTTTAGTAAAGATTTAATTCAGAAATACTATGAATTTGATTTAAATAAGTATTATAGTAAAGTTTATGACACGCCTAAAATATATACGCTTTTTGCTATATCATTTTACTTATTTTTTTGATGATATTACACTTTAAAGGAAGGTATTTTGTATGCTTTTTTATTTTAGGTACAAAAAATGGTGATTGGAGCAAAAAGAAACAAAAACGGTGCAATTTGGAGTAAAAACGAGCAAGAAATGAAATTTTGCCCTGACACATTTCGATAAGTCTTTTGATGTTTAATCTCTTTTACACTTCTTGTATATTTTTGGATGAGATTACACTTTAAAAAAGGTTGTTTTTATGCTTATTTTGTAGAGCTATCTGTCACGAACGCAACACTACTGAAATGGGGTGAAACGGAGCTGAAACGGAGCCAAACGGTGGAGCTGCGCAGCAGTCTGCTCGCCGACGGCGGCCTAGATCTCGTCGACGGCAAGTATACGTATCGTATCAAGTAATACATGGCTCTAGTGGAGTCCTGGTTATCGATCCCACATGGAAGTGTTGACCTCATTTTTGAGGTCTTTCATTTCCTCCTCCTTAGACCCTAGGATCTAGCCTTAGGATTTCCTTATTTTGGACTCTCTTAGAGGACTAGACTGGGACCCACCGTGTTTAGAAATTCAAGCCATCTCCTCGCTCCTCGAAGTCTCATATGGACGGCTCTAAATCCTCGACGCTTAGTTGAGTCGATTAAAAGCCGACGTATTGAAACTCCTGTTGAGTCCCTATAAGGATTTGAAAGCCATAGATGGACCCCACTGCGTGCGACGTTTGACTTTTTGCCGCGAGCAATATGTTTGACTATGGTTCTCGCTTAGGCGAAGACCGGTCATTAATTTTGCTCGATAAGTGGCTCCGCTCGGGTCAAAATAAATTCATTTTTGCCACGTCATGCAAATTTAATTTAAATTGATGCGACCGTCGGCGAACTTGTCCGAACGGCCCCGGATGACGAAACGGACTGCGGCGAAGCGTCCGGAACGTCGATTTTAGCCGGGAAGGACATATATTTTGATGAGGTTTCGAATCGGCTCGAATTACGCGTAAATCGACGATTTTAAATAAATAATAATAATAATAAATGTTTTTTTTATATAATAAAATATATGTTTAAAACTCACGCACACTGATCTCACGCCAAAAAAAACTCACGCACGATTTTTTTTTCCCCTTCCCGTGCCCTAGCCGAAGCTTGCGCCTCTCTTCCTCCTCTTGCTTCCTCTCGACCGAATTCGAGAGGCTTCCTTCCGGTTTCGCCGGTCACCTTCTTCCTTACCGACTTTCGTCGCCAGTTGCTCCACCGGCAAAGGTTTTCCCGCCCAAACAGATCCTGTAACCTTCATTCTCTTGGATTCGGGGCATTTTCTTTCCCTTTGAGGTGTTTCTCTTCACCTCCCCGATTCTCACCGCTAGCAAGCCCTTCTCCCCTTTTCCGGCTATAAATACCCCCTTGGAAAGATTTTAGAGGCTGGCGATTTTATTCTCAACTCATTTTTTTTTGTTTGTGGCTTGTTTTGAGATAAACTTTAAGTGAGTTCTTCTTCCTCTTATCTCTTCTCTAGCCTTCTAATGCGATGTTCTTCTTCATGTTGAAGTTCTTTTACATCTTTAGCTGGGTAATTAAGGATTAAAGATGAGACTCTTGATTATAAAATAATGGATTTAAATTTCTTTACTATATCTTTTCTTGAATTATTGGAATATACATTCCACTTAAATTGTTTCCATTGAAAAGAAACTATCTCCTATAATTAGCATATTAATTGAAATATTTGCTTGATTACTGTTGAGATTTAAAGAGCTTTATGCCCTCCTATGTTCTTGGCGGGTGTGGGTGGAATCATCATAGGCAAGAACTTAATCTTACATCTTCTTTGACTTTAAATCAGTGAATGTATAAGTCTTATTTCTTGATGATTTGGAGCGGCTTCTTTGTCTAATATTGCTTCAATTGATTTGAAACGTATAGAATTTCATGCTTTGTTATGATCCATGGAGTTAGGAAACTTGTTTATATTCAGGATTATTATTTTTTTGTTGTAAAACATGATTCTTTGGTTTATTTGTTGGATTGGTCTTTTATGTTAAAGTTTAAAGAATTATTTACAGTAGTGAAATTAAACTCTATTAGTTAATGGATTATAGATTTGAGCAGGTTTCTCAGACTTTTTTCAAGCATCAGATGTATAATCTTGAGGTGTTGTAAATTAAATGGCAATGATATATTGATATCAGGATGAACATTCGAATTTTGTTATATATTTGCTTTGACCTTAAAGATTTTGGAATATTATTCAAGATTAATTAAAAAAAAATAACAGAAGGAAGCAAAGGATGAGTCAGATTTTTTTTTCATTTACCTCATTTATCATTAACCTTTCTTGAATTATGCATAATTAGAAGACATATATATTCTTATACCATTATTTGTTGATTGAGAAGCAGTGTTTATATAAATAGCTAACATGCAGAAATAGATGTTTACATAGATTCATAAATGGTGGACCTGAATTCATATTCATTGACTATTACTTTAAGTTTATGTTTGATGAAATTAAATGTATAGCATGTGATTTTTATACATTTGGATATCCTGCTTCTCTCACCTTTATACTTTCCTGAATGTTGGATGCTTATACTTTCTCCCATTTGTATTAAACAATAGGATTACACATGAAGGTTCGATGGTAGAAATGAACGCTTATACAGTCTAGAGAAATTTAGTTTTATATAATTGACTGATTAGTGTATGTTTATTAAAAAAAAAAACACAATGAATTTTGAAATAACTATGGATTTGAAGGCTTATTTTTTTGACAGTCTAGCTATTTTATTGATTAAAATCGCTTTGAATCATTTGGCGCACGTCATTCATGTAAGTTCATGTATATTAGCAGATGTTTTCGACCCTGATATGAGATGCCTTAGTTATTGAAATATGCATTTGGAAAATCAAAGTGGGTGTATAAGTTGGAAATGCGGGGTACAGGCAATGATGCACACTCGAATAATCGTGCTTTTATAGCCGAGACAAATAATAAAAAATCAATACTCAATACTAGATGCCCATCTCATCTTGAGTTAGGTAGTTCTAATCCCTACTTTTAAGAAATCCGTGAACCGATAACAGATACTACGATATCAGACATTATACTGATTCAGTAATGGATGCTTCAACAACAGATACTACACTGCACTTGCACAACAATAAACACTACACCAACACATCAAACCAAATATCACATCACACATATATCACAACAAACATATATCACATCAACACATTAAATATCACATACAAAAATCATACATGACACATCATACACAACACATTTAGTACCTCAAATCAAACATGACATATCGAAACACACCGCATCGAACACAACACATATAATTATCAAACTTATCATACACACCCTACACATTAAACATCACACACAAACACCATATATTAAATATTACACATACACATCACATATTAAATATCACACATACACACATACCACACTTTCAAACTCAGATACTACAAACTGGTTCACTCACTAATTAAGAGGTAGGGATTAGGATTGCATACTCTAGAGTGATTTGCTGGTGACTTGATCTGAGATTGATATAGACTTCAGTACTTCGGGTTGCCTGTGAGATCGAGATAGAAAAAGGAAGTCTACAGACTGAGCCTATCCTCAAATAGAATTCTTATTCTCCCACTTTGATCTTTTATATGTTTATAGCTAAACTTGATTGTATAGTTGCTTGTAGCTATTAGCTTGCTTCCGAGGCATCGACGGAGTTGGCCAGGTACACATTTTTTTTATTGTACAGTTCATTTACTTTCTTTATTGCATGCATTCTTTTACTTTTGTATATACACTTACCTGTATTCATGCTTCTCTTTTATGCTTGCCCCTAGGATAGGCCATCTAGGGCATGGTTAGTTTCTTTTTATTACACATGTTTATTTTTTATTATTGCTTCTCTTGCATACCTGTACATACCCCTAGGATAGGCCATTTAGGGCATGGTTATTTCCTTTTTATTATACATGTTTATTTTAATTATTCCCTCGCACATACCCTTAGGATAGGCCGTTCGAGGCATGGTCTTCTCTTTTCTCTCCTATCTCTATCCTTTCTCGAGACGAGACGACAGAGGACGAATGAAGGATCTTCGATCGGACTTTCGTAGACTTAAATAACATCTATAGGGCATTGAGGTTGTCATTTGATACGACGTAAATCCTCACATTATCTTTTAGGACTTAGTACGATCGTACATCGTACGATATAAGTCCTAAACTGTTTAGGATTCTGAGGTTGTCGTTTGACACGACATAAATCCTCTCATATTTTTGGGTCATTTACATATGACATGTAGATATAAATCCCATAACATCTAAATAATTTGCAAGATCGAAATATAAACACAACTTCACTTTCAAAGATGTCTAGCCCAACTATAGGATAGTTTGAGATATCACTGAAGCTCTTTCAGTATCTTCGACGTCTCCTACTCTTCACTTTTTTGGACTCTGAAAATAACTGTTCCGTATTGAACCACTCCCATTTATTTTCCTACTACCAATCGTGGAAACTTAAACGTTGAAGTTCTTGAAGACGAAGCCCATGATCCTTATCGAGAGTTTTCTTAGGTGACTTCGGTTGCCTAAGATGTAATTAACTATAGGGCTTGCCTCTATAGGGAATTAGGAACCCAGATTAATCTAAACCCTGTCTAATTTGTGTATTAGATAGGGGATTTGTCGGCTATAAAATACGCAGACCAAAATAGAGTCATAAACTTTTAAGTTTAGATAGTTAAGCCTACTAACAAGTGGTACGCTCATCTTTCAAGATGATGTGTCACTTGTGGTATTGTGCTCAATTATTTAAACTATTTGATATATGAGATCTACCTGGTCTCGTTATTTTCAAAATAAAATAATATATCACCATTTTCAAAATAAAAAAAAATACTTTACATATTACATTAAATTAAATTTTCAAATTTTATTTTCAAAATCAAAAGAAAAAATTAGCCGACAGGAAGTTTTTAACAGATTTGTTATCAGCTAAATTTAAAGGAATTACTTACGAATAAAGTGAACGGAAATTCAAAGTAACTATAGTAAACTAAAGTAAAATAATGCTTGAAATAAGTTGATTTAAATAATTCAAAAAAATTATCATTTTCCTTGTTTTTAGAAAATTAAGTGAATGATGAATTTTAAATAGAATTCTTAAATTGTATTGTGACAAATAGGAGCATTCCTATTCTTTACCCTTTGGTCCGAGGTGCGAAGAACATTGGCTAATCACTATGTTTGATTGCGAATCTGCAAGTTGGGCGGGAGGATCTTGTTGCCACTTGAGCTCCACGTTCTCCTCACCGAGGGCTAACATCTACACTTCGGCTCTCAAACAATAGGACCGAATTGAATATTTTAGTCTTTCACACTAAAATGTCCGATTCTACGTACGATAATTAATATTTCCCTATTTATTTGCACCCGCATTCCAAGGCTTTTGACTTCCCTGAATATTGGATGTAATTTTTACTATAGTTGATAATTCAACTTATTTTAACAAATCAATTGGCCAGATTGAAAGTAAATTAAGTTTTAAGTAAAAATTATCACAATTTATTTATATTATATGTTGACCTCATTTTTGATGAGGTCTCCTCTTCTTCTCTTTAGTACTTAGGATCTAGCCTTAGGCTTTTCCTTTGACTAATCTTAGAGGACTAGAAGTGGAACCCACCACTTAGAAATTCAAACCACTTCTTAACTCCCTGCAAACTCCACAAACTTAATTGTAGACCCCTAATCACCTAGAGGGTTGAAATCAAATGTGGAAGTTTAAAGGATGAGTTCTTATAGGACTCTTTGGCACTTAGGAGCGCCTACAGGTGGCACAGTGCAGTGAAGGGTTGACTTACACATACACTACACCTATACACTACGCTTTCACACACCTCCTAAAACCACAACCATACCCGATTTGACCTCACGACTCATGAAGGTGATTCGCATGGATGGTCCTTAACCCCTAAGCCCTTGGTCAAGAGGGTTAGGAACAACATAGTGGATGCCTCGAAATGAGTCCCTCCATGGCTCATATGGGCTTGATATGGCTTCATGGCTCAACCAAAATGATTTCATTCCACTTACAATTACCCAATCTTCGATTTTCTAAATTTTCGATTTTTGACCCAGGGACCCACACCTGCTAGCTCTACCCAAAACCCTTGAAATTACCCAAATTTTTTAAAATTTTCAAATCACCCAAAATTCCTCAAAAAAAATCCCAAAAATTCCCACATTACTCAAATTGATCATTCATAGCCAAAAATACCAAAAATTCCAAAAATACCTCCCAATACCCTCCAAATACCCAAAATACCCCTCTTAGCCAAAAATCTAAGAATTTCAAAAATTCCCAGAAAATTCCAGAAAATCCCAAATATTCCCAATTTCATTTTGTCTAACTACACTATGGGCCAATTTTGTCAATTTACCCCACTTTTATCAAAATCCCCGATTTGACCCATTTTTAACCCAAAGTGAACCCGATGTCAAACCAAACCTACCCAATTGACCCAAATTCTGGTCCAATTCAATTCTAAACTTCAATTCAACATCCCCAACACAAATCTAGACCAAATCCAAGCCCAATTTGATTGACATTTGAATTCGATTTCACTTTTGACCTTAAAGCCCAATTTGGACCCATGACCCGAAACCTAATCCAAACTCACCCAATTCAACTCCAATTAACCCCAAATCTTTTCTAAACTTTCCTTAACATCCCCACAAACAAAACACTAACATGATTTGCCCAAAATTTAGACCCAAACCCCACTCAAATTCAACCCAAAGCTAAAAGGCCCAATTTTGACCTAAACCCAAACCTAACCCGAATAAGCCCAAACCCCAAAATCAAAACCCAACCAAAGCCAAAACCTCTTTGAAACACTCCCATAAACATTTCCCAACATTTATTTTACATCAATTTCAACCCTAGCCCAACATTGGCCCAAGTTAGCCCAATTTGACCTATATTGGCCCATTCACCGTGAAGCCCAAATTCAACCCAATTCAAACCCAAATCACTCCCGACTTGCTTCAAATCACTCATGACACATCCATGAGCTAAACCCAACATTTGTTTGGCCCAATCCTTCACAAAATTCCCATCCATAAATTTATTTTCAAACCAAAATCCCACTTTCTTAAACCTTCCTAAAAGCCGAACTTCATGCTAAAGCCCATATGACAAATTCTTCTCATCATACCCTTAATTAAAATCATCCCTAAGTTAAAATCAATCATCAAATGGTTCCAAATCAAGCCATGTGCCAAATCCCATCAATTCACTCCTAAATTACCAAAATTCCTAAAAACCTCTTTCATGAAAGTTGACTTAGCTTTTTCCAAGCCAAAGGTGAGCCATGAAGTCATGCATGAGCCACATGTGAGCCATGAAAGACTTGGACACTTCACCATACCCAAAATGGCAAGAAGAGGGGACCCTTTAATGATTCTCTTAAGAGTGATTAACCACTCCCATGTTTCCCCTAACCCTTGCTTAAGCT
Source organism: Papilionanthe hookeriana x Papilionanthe teres (assembly GCA_022702705.1). Lineage (NCBI taxonomy): Eukaryota > Viridiplantae > Streptophyta > Magnoliopsida > Asparagales > Orchidaceae > Papilionanthe > Papilionanthe hookeriana x Papilionanthe teres. Next base: position 18,545,118 of record CM040431.1, on the reverse strand, counting down.
TAATTGTACTTGGATTGTGACTTGACCCCACTAATCAAGCTGATCCAGTGACTTTCCCTTCGACCCAATTGGCCTTGGAGGGTGAACCTAACCCAAAACCAAGGGTTGACCCATTTAGACCCCAAAACTAGCCCTTTCCCATTCCATTTTGATTCGAACCCTTTACACATGTCCATGGCCGATTGATTGCACAAACCTCCAGCCCGACCCACCGGACACCGAGGGTGACCCATGCCTGCCGGCCGGCCGCACTAGGTCGCCGGAAAACACCATGGCCGAGACCTTGGGAGGAGCCGAACTTTGGAATTCCACCTTGTCTGAGTTGCCCCACGCCCGATGGCCACCATCGCTGTTCTTCCCTTGACCTAGCAGGCTGATCCCGAGCCACTAACTCCCCACGGGAGGCCCTCCGCCCTCTCTATTTAAACATCACCTCCTCTCGGCCATGAAGGGTGCTTGAACCGGACCTTCTCGAAACTGCGCCAAAATTGCTCCGGATCATTCTCCATACTTAGAGCGGTTGATCCCAGGTGCCGATTTGCCACTAATCCCCACCAACGGAGCCCGATTTCTCGGCCGAAGTTCCACTCGAAACCGAGGACACTTCTCCACGGTAGATCGATCCTCGAATTGATTGGTCCTACACCTTCACCGGACCCAGGGAAGAAGTCCGCGGCAAAAGCCCCTCTCCGAGGCCACCCATCGTTCCGGACTCCCAAGCTTTGTGATCGAGCTTGGTCGAAATCATACCTAGGCAATTCACCAGACCAGGAGACCTCATCTGGGGCTTGCTGGGATCCAATCGAAGGTGACACAACCCTCAGATTGAAGCCACACTTCTCTGAGCAAAGGTATGAGCTAACTCTTTATCCCGAGCTTCTAGAGATTCTTCATTTCAAATGCCTTAATTTCGATGCATGATCACCGTATAGATGTATTCGTCTCTTCGAAGACGAATCCGTAGAGCATAGGAACACGAAAATCCGTTGAGAAATGAGTGAGTTCTTAGGGTTTTAGTGTGGACGGTTCTCGGGTGAGGACGCTTGGGGACGATGAACGGATGCCGTTCATTCCATACACGCGCGGACGGACGGCCAAGATCACGCCGGATGAGGAGACGGAACGATACAGCGGGCCCCTGGAGAGCTGAGTCGGATGGCGGCGTCGAATCAGAAAGCGCCACGCGGCGCTTCGGAGATGCTAAGGTTGACGCGGCGCCGATTCGGATAAGTAGAAAAATAGGGATTTTCTTATTTATTTAATTCCTAAACTTCAAAAATGCATAACTTTGTGTAGAAAAATCGAGAAAAATAAAATAAAAATACCCTCTTGCTCGGTGAACGAGAGGAGAATAATGTGGAAAAGAAATCATTTAATTTCATCAAGTATTTTATTTTTAATGATTTATTTACCCTCTGCATTGTTTTAATTCTCCATGCATATAGGAAATTCACCATGGCATGAGACCATAGGGCTTTTGAAGCCTCTGAATTTGGGAACATTCCCTGAATTTTCCAAAGTCAGAGGCCATCCCTATGAGAAGTTATTGATTTTTCAAATTAATGTTACTTTTTTGAATATTTTAAATCCAATAATTAGCATGTTGTGAAATAAATTCTAGGAAAATTTGGTGATGTTTCTTATGACCAGAGGACCCTAGGAAAAATAGGTTTTGAATCAATTCAATTGGAATAACCCTAATTGGCTTAAACACCCAAAATAGGTCCTTAATTAATTAGAGTTAATAATACACCAAATTGACTTGAAATCAATTCTCCACTGATCTTTAGGATCAGAGGAACCCACCATAAAAATTTGAAGTCAATTGGACTTGGTTAGCCCTACTAAATGGGTTGATTAAGCCATTTAGCCAATTTAAACTTTAAAAATTCATAACTTTCAAAATGCTTTTCAAAAATTCACCAAGTTGGTTTTGGAGCCTCTCGATATCAGGGGAATTTAAGAAAATTAAAATTTCAATTTTCTAAAAAAGTTAATTTTTTGCATTAATTTAATATTTTAATAAATAAGAAATAATAAAAATTACAAAATAATAAAATTCACTAAAATGTCACATTTTGAATTATAATCACTTAGGAACAAACCCCCTATTTTTCTTAAGTCTCTATAATGAGATATTAAATTTTAAAGCCCTAAGGTAATTTTAAAATTTAAAAAATGTATATTTCTAGTATTCCCATTAAAATAATTCTAATAAATCAAAGAAAAATCAGAAAATTGTAAAATTGATTCTACGATTTCCTTGATATCGAGAGAGATTTTTGAAAAATATAAAATTCATTTTTCAACCTTTGTTTTATTTTTAAATTAATTAATACTCCAAAAATTAAAATAATTATAATAAAAAGAATATAATTCAAAAAATCACCAAAATTGGTCCAAGTGGTCCTCTGGTCATTAGAAATGTTTCATAATTTTCTTAAAGACAGAAACTTTCCCTTGGTCATATTATTAAATTTTCCTTGGAAATCCCTATTTTCCACCAAAAATAATTACATAAATAAATTAAATACAGAAAAATCACATTTTCTCCTCTCATGTCTTTATTGACATATGAGTGAAGTCACATAAAAATTTCAAGTTCATTTAAGCTCAATTTAGTGAGTTATGAAATTATTAAGCTTGAAGGGCAAAATGGTAATTAAAATTCCAATCTTTAATTAAAACTTTAGGCTTAATAAAATTGAAGGGTAAAATATTTGATCCTAATCTGATTTGGATGATTGAAATTTAAATAATTAAAGGGTAGAAACCTATTAAACAATTTTAAAAAAATTGAAATGAACTTTAATTAAATAATTGATTAAATTTGGAAGAATAATAAAATTGGAATTATTAAAATAGGGACATCATTAGGAAGAGATTTGTTCTTTAATTTAAGAATCCCTAAATTAATCATCTCAATAATATTTAATTCCTAATTAAAATGATAATCCAAATTTAAGATTTAAAATGCTAAAAGACTTAATCATTAAATTAAATTGAAGTTAAATTATTAAACCCTTTTAAAATTTCAATTAAATTAAAATTAAAAAAAAATTTTAAAAAAATAAAATTAAATTAAAATTTAAATTAAAGTAAATTAAAGTAAAATTAAATTAAATCAAACTAAATTAAAAATTTAAATTTAAATTAAATTAAATTAAATTAAATTAAATTAAATTAAATTAAATTAAATTAAATTAAATTAAATTAAATTAAATTAAATTAAATCAAATTAAATTAAAATCAAATTAAATTAAATTAAATTAAATCATATCAAATTAAATTGAATTAAATTAAATTAAATAATAGAATCGAAGTTAAAATTAAAATCAAATTAAATTAAATTAAAATTAAAACTAAACCAAATTAAATTAAATTAAAGTTAAATTGAATTAAAAATAACATCACTTAAGACATAAAGGAATTCAAAAAATAAAACAACTTGAACACTATTCCAAACTTAAGCCCATTAATTGAAATTAAATTAAATCGTAAATCATTTGAACATCCATTTGCCCTCGAAAGCTCTTGTTGTCATAACTCTTAAATGGAGTATTAAGTGAAGTGTTACTTCATTCATAAGATATTCGAATGTCCTAGTTCATCGAGCGAAGATAATAAACTTGAACTCCGGACGGTTAATTCATTTGTATAATTAAATTCTCTTGGACTTAAAATAATCCTAGAAATATTGAAAAGATGTTTAAGACTCGTCTTAAGCACTTCCTCGATATAATAGGATATTTATAAGAACAATTGAACTTAATTGTTCTTCGATGAAGAAAATCGTCCTCAAACCAAAATACAAGAACCTAGACGTCATAGGAGATTACTAGCTATAGGATTAGGAACTTGGTAGAAAACCATAACCCTTCCCTTAGCTTTACCTAGGAATCTGCTTTAAATGCTTAAATATTCTAATTGTGTTTTAAGTGCAGCTTGGGATGACGGGAAGACCCTCCAAGTACGCTTTTATTTTATTGTAATTTACCTTATTGCAATTTATTTAATCGCATCGCACTTAGTTTTTCTTGCATGATAAACAACTGTTGCATGAAAACCCATACCTTTAGGATAGTCCCCTAAAACTGAAACCAAAACTAAATTAAAAGTCATTGCAAGATAAAATTCACCGCCACAACATTTCAAAATATAAAACAACTCAAAATTTAATCATAAACAAAACAACAAAACTACAACTACAACTAAATTAAAACGTCTTGTTGGATGATCGGGAATACCTCGGATGATGTAACCTACGTGTTGCTAACGGGATTTCCCACGGTGCTAAATGAAAGTGTGGAACTCATTCGGTTGAGTTTAGCGAAATTCTTACGGACTAAGTGAATCCGATAAAAATAACGATGCCGGAAGGATGGAACCGTGAGATCTTAGCCGGTGTTGTTATAATCAACTTTAAGATTTGTTTAATTAAAATATTAAAAAACACCTGGATTTTAAGATTTTCTCTAAACCAAAACACTTCTCTCATCTCACGATTTATGATTTCTAAAATTAAATCTCTGCGACAACGAGGAGCTCGGAGCATGGTGGGCAGCACGGCCATCTTCGTCAGCAAAACAACTCTACATCAGCTAAACATTCCTAGAATTAAACAACAAAGCCATAGGACTTCGAGGAAGTTTGCCTAGTGCAACATTAATCCTCAACTCTTCGTTAGGCATTTGCATGATCATATCATGTAAATTAAGCCCTAACCGGTCTTAGGACTCCGAGGTAGTCGTCCGATACGACATAAATCCTCACATCTTCGAGGCTATTTGTATGATTTTATCATACGAATATAAGTCCTAAATAATTAAAATTGGCAAGATCAAAATACTAAATAAACATTAGGGCTTTCCTAAATCCAAGCCGAACAATAGGACGATCGGGAAATTACGGAGTTCGCTTCGAATCCGTGATTTCTCCTACCTTTCTTCCTTTAGATTCCCAAAATAAAGTGTTCCAAATTTGATCCATTCCACTATTGAAATTCCAAAATTCAATCCTTTGAAAACTTAAACTTTGAAATTCTTGAGAGCGGAACTAATGATTATTATCGAGAGTTTTCTTAGGTGATTCCGTCGCTTAAGATGTAATTAACTATAGGGGCTTGCCCTTATAGGGAACTTTAAGAACCCGGGTAATATAAACCACGCTTAATTCATTTATATTAAGCGGGGAACTTGTCGGCTTATAAAATTGGTTCGCGAGACCAAACGGACGTCACAAATCTTCTAGTTTATTTAATCGAGCCCCATCATAAGGCAGTGTGTCTATTCTTCGGGATAGATACACAGTTTGTGATGTGATGCTCATTTATATAAACTATTTGGGATGTGAGATCGGTTTGATTTCATATCTTAAAATTTTCAAATTTAAAATTATTTTAAAAATCAAATACTACTTTCTAAATTATATATATATTTAAATTAAATTTAAAATTCGCCGACAACTTCTGTAGGCGACCCCCCTTTTCAAAATAAAACACATAACCTAAAAATATGCCGACAATTTCTGGCGACTCTGCTAGGGACTAGTTCCTCTCTCCATTTTAATCAGATGATTCTGCTTTCAAAAATCGGTAGTGTATCCATGTCCCTTGTGGATCAAACTACCCTTCTTTCCGTTGGAATACTATGTTCATTTCTACCTTGAACAAGTATAGCCAACATTCTCTCGGATTTAGGAGCCACTTGTTTAGACACCCCTAAACAAAGAGGTTCGAGATCCTTTACCTCATTTACGAGGTGGGGTGGACCCCGATAGGTATTAGTTTAGGAGCGATCCTGCGGGTCGAGAAGTTCCTACAAGACTTTCTCTTCCTTTTCCAGTTCCTAATCAATTCCTTTTACCCTTCCTACAACTCTCCTTCTTTTAATAATTCTCCTTTCTAACGAACAAATCTTTTCTAAAAAAAGATAATTTTCTTTTAATACCACAAATACACTAAGATAAACAGAAATGTGTTCGGACTCTTTCTTTTCGTCATAAGTTGTACGACAAGAAGAAGCACGATTCGGGAACTAACACTTGGAATGCGCCCTGCGAGAAATGGAAGCCCCAAAGCCGATCTTCTCCTTCGTCGACGGACTCGACACGGCCGTATTCGAGGACGAAGCGCCCGATAATGGAATCATTCGATTCGGACAAGGATTCGGGGACACCGACATCAAAATCCCCGACGTCACTCTCTTTTCACTCACAAGCAAAGTATCGAAGCGAGAAACCGTTGATTGAGTTTAACCTCGAGTCGACTCGCGAATTCCCTCCTCTGCAAAAATTCCAGCTGAGAGGAATCTCGCTCGTCCACGTGAAGGACCGTTGTTGCTACCCCCACCGGTCTAGTTGTCTCTGCACCTACCCCGGCTCCTGCCAAATTAAAGGGGAAGGAAATCCAGAACTATGATGAACTGTTACCGTGGAGGGTACAGACCTTCCTGTGAGACCTTCGTTTTGAAATCGGGTCCGGCTCTAGAATTCCATCGGCGACACGGACTCGGAGAAGGAACGAAGTAGAAGGATTGCTAGAGAAGCCGGAGGCCGCTGAAGTCGCTTTCCTAGAAGAAATCCCGGAACTACCCGAGTATACACCTGCTGCTCGAATACATACCACTTTTGGGAGGAAGTAGATTCCATCCCCTCTCGCCGCGAAGGATGAGGAAAATGTTCGCAAGATTGCTTGCCGCATTGCCTCGGCCCGTATATTACAACGATAGCCGTAAGAAAAGGGCCGAACTATGTCATTTGCTCGACTGCAAACTTTGATAGAGAAGTTAGCAAAGAAGGAAAGGTGCCCTGTATCAGAAATTTTAAGAAGGATAGGGCGGGTGCCAGTCAAATCCCGTCTTGGGCTGCGAGTAGAACCTGCTATCGTTGCAGAAAAGCCAAATAAAAGGATGAAAGCTAGTCCACCTGTCGTTGTTTCAGGACTACAAATTAGGGAGGATACCACCTTCCAGCATTTGGCTGACAGACCATCCGGTCCTAAACCTTCTGCTACTAGAAGGATGGTATAGCGTCCCACTACTGGACAATTAAGATTGAAACAACAGCCTGAGAAGGAAAGTCTCGTCGGGAGACTTGAATCCGAAGAAAGTGCTACTTGCGAGTAAAGGGGACTCATGAGAAGGAAACCCGACAGTTATCACATGACAACTGCAAGGATGTACAGAAAAGACCACTAGAAGATGCTATGGAAAAGTTAAGGACTGATATTCGACGATTGGCAAGGGAGAAAGAAGAGAAATTTAGAGATGAGATTGACTCGTCAGAGTTCATGGATGATGAGTATGCAGAAATTAACATGGTTGAAACACGAGCTTCGTCAGCTTCACAAGGTGCCCCTGCAGCCGCAGAAAGAGAGGAACCGGAAGTAATGAGGAGGCGACTTCAAGAGAAAGATGATACGATCGCCCGAATGGCAAAAAGGATGGAAGAAATGGTCGCAGCCTAGCCACTCTCCGGAGTCGAGTTCGACCCCAAAGAGAAACACCCCCGAAGTCATTCACATTGTAGACGGAGGAAAGGAGATTACATCCGTCAACGGGGATGATCGATTAAAGAAGGATGCAACACAAAGTATGATTCGGAAAAGGATATCAAGAGCTTGGTGGAACGGCGGAGTGCGAGAAGCCTTGGCACAATCAAAGAGCGGGACATCCATTCGGACGGGTAGACCTTACCACGAAGAGGTCGACGCCGTCCAATATTCGAAAGGCTTTGTACCACCTCCGTTCAAGACCTTTGATGGAGCCGGAAACCCTCGGCAGCATGTTGCACATTTTCGTGCCAGTTGTTGCAACGCCGGCGGAAGTGATGCATTACTCTTCAGACAATTTGTCAGCAGCCTGTCAGGGATCGCCTTTGATTGGTATGCGGAATTACCAAACGGTTCGGTGAAGACATTTTCAAAACTAGAGAACCTCTTCATCAAGCGATTTGCCGGAGCTCAGAACCACATCACTATAGGTGATTTAGTGGTAGAAAAACAGAAACCCAACGAAACCTTGGTGGACTACATACTTCGATGGAGGAACCTAAGTATGAAGTGTGAGCCGCGACTACGAGAACAGACATGCGATCGGCATTTTACTAAAGAACATCCATGGCCCGATAAGCACTTCTCCTCGAGGATTTACTATTAAGACTTTCGAGAAGTTGTTAAGCAAGGCCGGAAGCTTGCAAGAGGAGGCGAAGCAATTAAGTTTCACCGATAAAACGAGACAAACGGAAGCCGTGAAAACTTTTGAAAAGAAGTCCGGGATCGTTGCGACGATCGATAAAGGCAAGCAACCGATACAAATATCGTCGAACGAGCGCAACAACCTCGACGAATTACCGGCAACCCCGACCCGGCTATCGGTCATCTCGACGAGTATGAACAACCGCCTCGTCCGCAACGTACGTTAAGGGAACTTCGAGCGAGGAGTATCCGTTCAAGAATGAGGCGGTGCCGAAAATGTTCCGCGAGTTTGATGAAGACTCCGGATTTCCAACTACCAGAGCCTAAGAGACCAGAAGAAGTTGACAAGAAAGGTGATCCCAACTTTTGCCCTTACCACCGGATGCTTGGGCATAAGATAGAAGATTGTATTTCCTTCAAGAGTTGGCTCAGCGACAATCTTCGGAAAGGGAATATAACGATCCCGAAGGAGTACATGAAGGAACCCCGGAAAGGAGGTTCCGTCGATGTTATCTCGACGGATCTCATTGTTCCAATAGATCCCTATACGATTGATGATGGATGGACTACCGCTTGGACAAAGTCTTCGAAGAAGATTTTGGATCACATCCGAAACCTCTTCGGTGCGTAAGCCTCGATTCGGAGTTCGAAACACGTCAAGTCGGCACTATCACTTGCGATAGAAGAACCACCTCAATAAGAGACGATTGAAGAAGAGAAGAAAATTGATGAAGAAGAAAAGACCAAGGCTTTTAAGGCTAGACTAGGGGCTGCTTATCCTAGGATAGTTGTTTCTGATTCGGGGGAGAAATCCCTCGAACCTCTGACTCTGTATGATTATCTGCTCACTCCGGTGGGATCTTATAATGATGAGGGTTATGGCGTTGGCTACGTTTTGACTATTTATAACAATTACGTAACTAGCGACAACCAACCTAATCCGGACGTCGATTCCGATATAAATGACAATTCTCAAATCATACACAATCTCGACGATCACAATGACAAGAAGACATCCACCAAGGAGGCTACGAGAGTTCGACAAGCAACGAATCTATTTGCGAGTTTCGAGGAGCTCCGATCACAATAGAGTTAGAGCCTTCGGACTCCGAAGCTAATCCGGAAGAACTCGTCATTCCGATTCGGAAGGGCACATCGGCAAACTCGATGCTGGATTCGAAGAAATTACGAAGTTAACTTGAGAAGTGGAAGAGTTCTACCTCCGAGAATGGGTCCAAAGGACAAAGGAAAGCGGGTGGTTGTTCGGGAAGAACCAACCCCGACGGAAGAAATACCCATTCGGGAAGAAATTGAGACACATGGAAATAAAGTGGACTACAACGTGCTAGCCCATCTTAGGAAACTACCGAGCCAGGCGAGCATCTACGACGCTCTCATTTTATCAAAGGAGATGAGAGAAGCTCGATCGAGGCCTTACTTGATCCGGAAATTTGCTTAGCTCGAATGGCGGGAGATTCCTTAGATGAGGTTTGTTCGTTAAAGGAACGAGCGAGGTGTCACCTTCACGGACAATGATCTACTACTTGGGATAGCAGACCACAACCGACTGGTTGGACATTTCGATTACTGATTGGGAAGTTTACACTCTCCGGAGTATTGGTGGATCCGGGAGCATCAATCGATATAATGAATCTCCGAACGCTAGCATACTTGGAAATTGATGCTCGCGAGCTCGAAGCGGACAAAATGTTATAAAGAGGATTCGACCGGAAAGGAGAAAGAGCCCTCGGATCGATAACACTTGCTAATGAAGACCGGTGACTTGGCAAAGACAACCGCGAAATTTCACATAATTGATTCGAAACATCATTCAACGCTCTCTCGGGCCGACCATGGATACATGAAAACGGGATGGTACCATCATCTCTATATCGGTGCATCAAATACTACGATGGAGGGGAACGAGTGCATCAAAGGTGACTTACAACCATTCTCCGTACATGAAATTGGAATCCATGAAGATGCGGCTTATTACGCACCCCAAAGAAAACAATCTTCTCCGGAGATACCATAACAAATGAAGCAAAGGAAATTTGGGACGATGAAGAACACTGAAGTTCTAGTCCAACGGTCACTCACCACTCCCTCGCGGCGAGATGGTGAAGGTTTCTCCACAACTCGCATGCGAGGTCGAGGCCGGGGACGAGGTCGTGGCAGAGACGTTAGGACAGTTGGACAGAGGAAACCAGCCATCAATGTTGAATGGGAAGATAGCTCTAAAGAAGAAAAAGAAATCAAGCAAGAAGCAGCGACAATAAGTCGGAAGAAGCCGCAATTCAGGATCCTTCTCGAAGATGAAAAAAACGAAGAATATAAATCGATGTACGAGAAGATTAACCACTATGTACATACTATGACCCTGACCCCGATCCATTCTAATAAGATCGAGGGTATGGTGGTCAAAGAGGTACGTAGCAGCGGTGCAAAGCCCATCAAGTTCTACCGTGGTGCTCCTTCCTCCAAAACTGAAAACAATGTACAATTTGAAAATGCTACTTCATCAGAATTAATGGAATTACCTTTTGAGTGGTACTCTCCCTGTGTGCAAAATTTAATTCAGCGTAGTTTCTTACCTCGACAATGGACAAAAGGTCAATCACAACATTTTGAAAATTTATGGAATAACTCCGGTCGTCCACCCGATTCGAGGCATGGTCTCGGATTCGGCACGGTAGGATCGGTTGACGATGCGAATTTTGCATGGTTGTCACTTGCAAGTATAATGAAAACCGCATGGAAGCTACGGAAGAACTTGAAGATTTACAAATTGGAAACGCTCCACCGAGTTCGAAGAAGAGATCAAATCTACGATAGATGAGTTAACGGAAGTTAACTTAGGTACTAGCGAAGAGCCTAGACCTACCTTTGTTAGCTCCTTACTCGATAAAGAAGACTCCGAAGAGATAATCAAGTTATTGATGGAATTTAAAGACCGTTTTGCTTGGAGCTACGATGAGATGCCGGGATTAGCTCCGAGAGGTCGCAGTCCATAAGCTAGGAGTGGATCCTGCTCGTCCCGGTCGGACGAGGTCCCGGAAGAATGCGTCTAGAAATCGAAAGCAAGTCATAGCTGAAGTTAAAAAGCTAATAGACGCCAAATTTGTCCGTGAAGAACAATACCCGACTTGGTTAGCCAATGTGGTACCGGTCGGGAAGAAAAATGGTCGGATCGGAATTTGTGTGGATTTCGGAGATTTAAACGAAGGCATGTCCGAAAAGATGACTTCCCTCTACCGATCCCGGAATTAATGATCGACATTGCTTCGACACATGAAATATTCTCATTCATGGATGGATCTTCGAGGATACAACCGGATAAAAATGGCTCCGAGAAGATGAAAAGCTTACGGCATTCGAACGCCGATCGGATTATCTCTGCTACACGGTGATGCCATTCGGACCGAAGAACGCGGGAGCAACCTACCGGAGAGCGATGACAAGAATTTTTGATGATCTCATCCACAATCAAGTCGAGTGCTACGTGGATGATGTGGTCATCAAAAGCAAAGTAAAGGAAAACCACTCGTATGATTTGAGAATTGTTTTCGAACGATTAAGACAATTTAACCTTAAGATGAATCCCTTAAAATGCGCCTTCGGCGTCACCTCCGGGAAATTCTTAGGATTCGTTGTCCGACATCGTGGAATTGAATCGATCCGGAAAAGATAAAAGCCATCTTAGAAATGCCGCCTCCCAAAACCTTAAAACAACTACGATCTTTTCAAGGGAAGTTGACATATCTTCGACGCTTTATCTCAAACTTGTTAGGTAGGTGTCAGCCCTTCTCGGCACTGGTTAAAAAGGACGCCAAATTTATTTGGGAAGAAAAATGCCAGAAGGCCTTCGAGGACATTAAGCAATATTTAATGACACCTCCTGTCTTAGCGACCCCAGGTCTCGGAGTAGACCGGCGATACTTTATACCGCGGCTTTAGACGACTCTCTCGGAGCCCCGTTAGCCTAGGGTCGATGATGAGGGTAAAGAAAATGCTCTTTACTACCTAAGCCGTCATTTACTTCCGACGGAAATAAGGTATCCCGCAATTGAAAAGCATTGTTTGGCCCCGATCTTCGCCGCTCAAAAGCTCGAGCACTACATGCTTTCTCATAAGGTCGACCCGATCTCGAAATTTAATCCATTGCGATACTTGATGACCCGTCCGACGCTTTACGGCGGACTTGCCGGATGGTCAATGATATTATCGCAATTCGATATAACTTTCGTGCCTCTTCGTGCCGTAAAGGGACAAGTCCTAGCGGACTTCCTCGCGAAGCACACCCTTTGCGGCAGAATCTCCACTCAATGACGACTTGCCGGATGAACAAATAATGAGCTTAGAAGACCACGATGATCGACGTTGGGAATTATATTTCGACGGAGCATCTTCGACACACAAAGACGAAGAATCGCAAGTGATAGTGTCCGGTAAGGCGGGAATCGGACTAATCTTTATAACACCGGAGCGGGGGATGTTGAAATACTCCTACCACTCGACGAGCCGTGTACGAACAACGAAGCGAAATACGAAGCCCTCATAACGGACCGGAATTAACTATTCAAATGGGGATAACAAATATCAACATCTACGGGGATTCGCAGTTAATCATTCAACAGATCGTCGGATAGTACATAATTTCAAAGCCAAGAGTCGAGCAATACTTCCAATATACCATACAGTTGTTGGAACAGATTCCAAATGTGACGATCTACAAAATTCCCAGAAAAAAAACGCTTTAGCAGATGCGTTAGCCCGCCTCGCAAAAGAATTTGCCTGCTTGCAAGATGAATCAGTGGAAGTGTCAGTTCACGGACGTTAGGTCCTATCACGGCTCGACATAGACACAATACACAAATCGAGAAAAGGAGAAGAATCGGTTGCAGCGAGTGACGGAAAACACGAGAAGATTGGTGACATCCATTAATAGACTACTTGCAAATAGGAAAACTACCGGACGATAGGTCGTTAGCCCATCGGATCAAGAAAAGAACTCGTCCTACGCATTAGTAAACAACACGTTATACGGAAGGTCTTTCGATCAAATGTGGCTAAGGTGCCTAAGCGGGTCCGAGGCCCGTGAAATTGTTAAAGAGGTGCATTCGGGACTCCGTGGCGCTCATCGGTCGGGTCCGAAGATGAAAATGAAAATTAAAAGACTAGGGTACTACTGGCCCTCGATGATGACCGACTGCATGAAAATCGCCAAGAGCTGTCACCAATGCCAAGTGCACGGAGTGGTTCTACACCAACCTCCAAATGTGCTACATCCGATAATTGCGTCGTGGCCATTTGAATGTTGGGGCACGGATATAGTGGGTCCAATAGAACAACCATCTTCAAAAGGACATCGCTTCATTCTTGCGGCTACAAATTACTTTTCCAAGTGGGCGAGGCGGTTCCACTCGTAGAAGTGAAAGCACACCACGTGCTACGGTTTTCAAGAACCAAGTCGTCTACCGTTTCGGAGTGCCGCGCGAGGATCATCTCAGATAATGGGTCAGCATTTAGAAGCACACAAATCAACAATTTTGTCAGGAGACACGAAATCGACTGGTGGTATTCAACAATTTACTACCCAAGAGCAAACGGCCTAGCTGAGGCTTTTAATAAAACTCTCGTTCAAATCTTAAAGAAAACCTTGGACGATAATAAGAGAAATTGGCACGAGAAGTTGTTAGAAGCCTTGTGGGCCTACCGGACAACCTTCGGGACTCCTACTCGAAGCTACACCTTACGCTCGCGGTGTATGGGTCCGAGGCGGTGTTACCTTTAGAGGTCCGGCTTCCTTCACTCGGAATTGTGGTTGCAAACAAAATCACGACGGAAGAGAATGCCAAATTACGACTAGAAGAATTGGAAAGCTCGGAAGGAAAAGACTTGCAGCGCAGCAGAATTTAGAACTATATCAAGCTAAGATGGTTCAAGCTCATGACAGACTGGTCCGCCCAAGAACCTTCAAAGTTGGTTACTTAGTTCTCGTTCTCAAGAGACCTATCCTTGCACACCACAAGATAGGAGGAAAATTTGAACCCACTTGGGAAGGATCGTTTGTGGTTGAGGCAGTCTACTCAGGAGGCTCCTACCAGCTAGTGAACTGCCAAGGGGAACGACATATGCTTTCGATCAACGGACGATACTTGAAAAAGTATTACGCTACCTGATGTTTCGAAGGAATGAATTCTTCATCCCTAGAAGCACGGGTGAAGTAGTTACTTATGACTGGGTCCGAACCCAAAAAAAAAAAAAAAAAATGTGCTAAAATAAATAAAATCATGATAATAAAGTTTTCCTTGTTTTCTTTTCCAAATCAAAATCTCTTTCCTAATCTTATCCCACTTCATTCCTGTTGAATTTAAAAATATAAAAGGAATAATAATAAAAAAAATTGTCTTTAATAAACATTTTCTTAATGTTCTTGTTCTTAGTACAACCCCTGATCCTTTTCCTTGTCTTTTCGCAGGGAAATGTCGAACGGGCGGTTGGTCCTGAACTTTAGAAATGGCGTAAGCCTTGCACTCGACGAAAAGAGGGTGAAAGATGGAGCGATAATCGAGATTGACTCAGACTTCGCACCAGCAGGCCTGCAATACGAGGAAAGTGACTGGGTCCCAGTTGACCGAGAGGAACTGCCCGACGACGATAATGAAAGTGGGTGGCCCAAGCCACCAATCCAGCGACGAAGAAAAGAAAAACAAACACCGAAGAAGACAAGAGAATCAAATCCGTAGTCGCTACGCCAGAGGGCGAGCTTGTCGGCCGCCGCGCCCGAGAGATTCGGGAAGTACGAAGAGCTACTCTCACAGCAACTCAACGAAGAAATAAAAATCGCCGTATCCGCAAGATGTTAACTAAATTAGCGACGGACCGGCGCGACGAGGCAGTTACTATCGCCGGTACATACACTTCGAGGACACCGGTTCACCGGGGACTCGAAGAAAGGAGGCCGACTCAGAGGATAACGAAGAGACCGGGGAAATCTTAAGAAGAACGGAAGAAAGAAGGCTACAACGCCACCGGACAAAGCCACCGTAATGCATAACCTTGTTGCGGAAGCAACCCCGGAGGATGTCCCGACGGACACCATCCCCGAGGAGCCGAGGTATGCGGGAGAACGTGAAGGGATTGAGCCATATATCCCACAATACGTCACTGAGGCCTCGCCATTTGCAAATCATTCCAGAATACGAGCTAGAAAGGATGCAGAATGTCGAGAAGAAAACTTTTGAATACTTCGAGAGAATCAGAGGCAGGAGGATCAATATACTAGAGGGCCTCGAGCTACATACAGACGTGTTCTCGGAGCACGAACAACAACAAATCGTGGACTGCATCCGAGATTTGAAAAGAATGGGCCGAACGGGCCGCCTAAGAGAAAACACTTACTCAGAACCCCGGAGATGGATGCCAGGGAAAGGTAGAATTACCATATAGTGTGGATGCTGCTACAACTTTGCAGAAGACAGGAAGGGAAACCCACCGGGAATACTCCGTCATGGCCAGGTGGATCCAATGCCGTTAGTCATCAAAAGGATGGTAAAAAGAATGATAACATGGAGGGTGCGCCGGCAGATTGCATACCCGACGGTTGCATCATTAACATTTACAAGAAGGGTGATCGCATACCCCCGCACATAGATCACCACGACTTTGTCGGACCTTTCGCACAGTTTCTTTTACGAACGAATGTGATATCATGTTCGGATCCGACCTCCGGATAGCAGGCCCGGGTGAGTTCCGAGGGCCGATAAAGATACCATTACCGGTAGGTTCCGTCATGATACGAAGGGCAACGGAGCGGATGTCGCTAAACATTGCATACCGGGAGTACCGAGTGAAGCGGATCTCAATTACTTTCGAAGGATGGACGACGAGAAGACACCTTATCACTTCCAGCCGGACCGGAGCTAGAAAGCCTCCGGCCTTACGAGTCGTGAGTTACATGGAAAGTATCACACCTCCAACGTACATCCATACGGCATCCTTGCCAAGGATGGCCTGGAAGGTGATGTTATTGACCATGTACCTCACTATTCAGACATGGATTTTTGACAGATGCTTTTTTGGATGGATCAACAAAGATCATACATAGTCCGTTTTGAGTCTACATGGATTGTATGAGATGTACTCTAGATCGAGTTGTATGATGTATCTTCAGCATGATTGGAATGAAAGTGACTATGTCACATTTTTGGCTTTCACCTCTTTTGTGCAAGTTGACTGAGAAACGCCATTAAAGTTAAATGAACTTCAAACAAAGAACAGAAAAGAAATAAAAAAAGAATGAAAGAAAACTTTCCTTAAAAATCTAAATAAAAAAAAATGATGAACTCCAAATTCACGATAAAATAAAATTTGAATCGTTAAAGGACAAACAAAATGAGCACAAATTTTAAATCAAATTCAAATTCAAATTCAACTTTCCAGATTCCAAATCAAATCTCAATCAAATTTCAAATTCAATCTTTCCAAATTTCAAATCAAACCTACATCAAAAATCAAACTCTTGGGGTTGAGGATTTTGCATCCGAGACTCGCATTGCTTTAGGATTCTTTCCCTATCGCAATGAAATACAAACTCTTGGGGTTGAGGATTTTACATCTGAGACTGCATTGCTTTAGAATTCTTTCCCTATCGCAATGAAATACATCAAATTCAAACTCTTAGGGTTGAGGATTTTACATCCGAGACTGCATTGCTTTAGAATTCTTTCCCTATCGCAATAAAATACATCAAAATCAAACTTTTGGGGTTGAGGGGTTGAGGATTTTACATCCGAGACTGCATTGCTTTAGAATTCTTTCCCTATCGCAATGAAATACATCAAAATCAAACTCTTGGGGTTGAGGATTTTGCATCCGAGACTGCATTGCTTTAGGATTCTTTCCCTATCGCAATGAAATACATCAAAATCAA
This sequence comes from Papilionanthe hookeriana x Papilionanthe teres, assembly GCA_022702705.1. Taxonomy (NCBI): domain Eukaryota; kingdom Viridiplantae; phylum Streptophyta; class Magnoliopsida; order Asparagales; family Orchidaceae; genus Papilionanthe; species Papilionanthe hookeriana x Papilionanthe teres. The sequence continues at coordinate 18,527,989 of CM040431.1, read as the reverse complement.
ACTCTTGGGGTTGAGGATTTTGCATCCGAGACTGCATTGCTTTAGGATTCTTTCCCTATCGCAATGAAATACATCAAATTCAAACTCTTGGGGTTGAGGATTTTACATCCGAGACTGCATTGCTTTAGGATTCTTTCCCTATCGCAATGAAATACATCAAATTCAAACTTTTTGGGGTTGAGGATTTTACATCCGAGACTGCATTGCTTTAGGATTCTTTCCCTATCGCAATGAAATACATCAAAATCAAACTTTTGGGGTTGAGGATTTTACATCCGAGACTGCATTGCTTTAGGATTCTTTCCCTATCGCAATGAAATACATCGAAATCAAATTCCTGGGGTTGAGGATTTTACATCCAAGACTGCATTGCTTTAGAATTCTTTCCCTATCGCAATGAAATACATCGAAATCAAATTCTTGGGGTTGAGGATTTTACATCCAAGACTGCATTGCTTTAGAATTCTTTCCCTATCGCAATGAAATACATCAAAATCAAACTTTTTGGGGTTGAGGATTTTACATCCGAGACTGCATTGCTTTAGGATTCTTTCCCTATCGCAATGAAATACATAAAAAATCAAACTCTTGAGGTTAAGGATTTTACATCCGATACCGCATTGCTCTGAGAACTCTCCTCATTGTAATGATTCAAATCCAATCAATCCAATTTTCTTTTGAGGTTGAAGATGTTACATCTAAAACCACAAAATTCCAATTTTCATTTCAAGTTCAAATCCCTTCAAATTAATTTTGACAAAACTTCAATTTAAATTGAAACTCAAACTAAAATCTGAGCTCACACATCAAAACTTAAACTGAAACAAAACGAAATCTAAATTGGAATTCTCCCAGGTTATATGATTTGGGATTCACCTCATTTTCCTTTCCCCAGCGAGAATTCAGGAATCTCCAGTCTCAGAGAGATACTTGACACTCCCCAGCGGAAACTCTACTACTCTGTCCTAAGTTTGTCACTTGGACTTTTGTGTTGGTTTCGTTGATCGCTTCGGTCAACACCAATACGCGTGGTGTGCTCCGTCAGCTCACCACACCTATTGGGGGTCCATTTGTTGACCTCATTTTTTATGAGGTCTCCTCTTCTTCTCTTTAGTACTTAGGATCTAGCCTTAGGCTTTTCCTTTGACTAATCTTAGAGGACTAGAAGTGGAACCCACCCCTTAGAAATTCAAACCACTTCTTAACTCCCTGCAAACTCCACAAACTTGATTGTAGACCCCTAATTACCTAGAGGGTTGAAATCAAATGTGGAAGTTTAAAGGATGAGTTCCTATAGGACTCTTTGGCCTTAGGACCGCTTCAGGTGGCTCGGTCCGGTGAATGGTCGACTTACACACACACTACACCTATACACTACGCTTTCACACACCTCCTAAAACCACACCCATACCCATTTGACCTCCCGACTCATGAAGGTGATTCACATGGATGGTCCTTAACCCCTAAGCCCTTGGCAAGAGGTTAGGAACAACATAGTGGATGCCTCAAATGAGTCCCTTCATGGCTCATATGGGCTTGATATGGCTTCATGGCTCAACCAAAATGATTTCATTCCACTTACAATTACCCAATCTTCAATTTTCTAAATTTTCGATTTTCGACCCCGGGACCCTACACCCGCCTAGCCTACCCAAAACCCTTGAAATTACCCAAATTTTTCAAAATTTTCAAATCACCCAAAATTCCTCAAAAACAATCCCAAACATTCCCACATTACTCAAATTGATCATTCATAGCCAAAAATACCAAAAATTCCAAAAATACCTCCCAATACCCTCCAAATACCCAAAATACCCCTCTTAGCCAAAAATCTAAGAATTTCAAAAATTCCCAGAAAATTCCAGAAAATCCCAAATATTCCCAATTTCATTTTGTCTAACTACACTATGGGCCAATTTTGTCAATTAACCCCACTTTTATCAAAATCCCCAATTTGACCCATTTTTAACCCAAAGTGAACCCAATGTCAAACCAAACCTACCCAATTGACCCAAATTCTGGTCCAATTCAATTCTAAACTTCAATTCAACATCACCAACACAAATCTAGACCAAATCAAAGCCCAATTTGATTGACATTTGAATTCAATTTCACTTTTGACCTTAAAGCCCAATTTGGACCCATGACCCAAACCTAATCCAAACTCACCCAATTCAACTCCAATTAACCCCAAATCTTTTCTAAACTTTCCTTAACATCCCCACAAACAAAACACTAACATGATTTGCCCAAAATTTAGACCCAAACCCCACTCAAATTCAACCCAAAGCTAAAAGGCCCAATTTTGACCTAAACCCAAACCTAACCCAAATAAGCCCAAACCCCAAAATCAAAACCCAACCAAAGCCAAAACCTCTTTGAAACACTCCCATAAACATTTCCCAACATTTATTTTACATCAATTTCAACCCTAGCCCAACATTGGCCCAAGTTAGCCCAATTTGACCTATATTGGCCCATTCACCAAGGAAGCCCAAATTCAACCCAATTCAAACCCAAATCACTCCCAACTTGCTTTAAATCACTCATGACACATCCATGAGCTAAACCCAACATTTGTTTGGCCCAATCCTTCACAAAATTCCCATCCATAAATTTATTTTCAAACCAAAAGCCCACTTTCTTAAACCTTCCTAAAAGCCCAAACTTCATGCTAAAGCCCATATGACAAATTCTTCTCATCATACCCTTAATTAAAATCATCCCTAAGTTAAAATCAATCATCAAATGGTTCCAAATCAAGCCATGTGCCAAATCCCATCAAATCACTCCTAAATTACCAAAATTCCTAAAAACCTCTTTCATGAAAGTTGACTTAGCTTTTTCCAAGCCAAAGGTGAGCCATGAAGTCATGCATGAGCCACATGTGAGCCATGAAAGCCTTGGACACTTCACCATACCCAAAATGGCAAGAAGAGGGGACCCTTTAATGATTCTCTTAAGAGTGATTAACCACTCCCATGTTTCCCCTAACCCTTGCTTAAGCTTAATTGTACTTGGATTGTGACTTGACCCCACTAATCAAGCTGATCCAAGTGACTTTCCCTTCAACCCAAATTGGCCTTGGAGGGTGAACCTAACCCAAAACCAAGGGTTGACCCATTTAGACCCCAAAACTAGCCCTTTCTCATTCCATTTCGATTCAAACCCTTTACACATGTCCATGGCCAATTGACTGCACAAACCTCCAGCCCCGACCCACCCTGGACCCGAGGGTGACCCATGCCCGCCGGCCAACCGCCCGGGTCGCCGGAAAACACCATGGCCGAGACCTCGGGAGGAGCCAAACTTTGGAATTCCACCTTGTCGAGTTGCCTCATGCCCAATGGCCACCATGGCCGTTCTTCCCTCGACCAAAGCAGCTCGATCCCGAAGCCCTAACACCCCCTGGGAGGCCCTCCACCCTCTCCTATTTAAACATCACCTCCTCTCGGCCATGAAGGGTGCTGAACCAGACCTTACTGAAACTCTGCCAAAATTGCTCTAGATCATTCTCCATACTTAGAGCAGTTGATCCCCAATGCCAATTTGCCCTAATCCCCACCAACGAGCCCGATTTCTCGGCCCAAAGTTCCACCCAAAACCAGGACACTTCTCCACGGTGGATCAATCCTCAAATTGATTGGTCCTACACCTTCACCGGACCGAGGGAAGAAGTCCACCAAGCAAAGCCCCCTCTCCGGGCCACCCATTTGTTCCGGACTCCAAGCTTTGTGATCGAGCTTGGTCAAAATCATACCTAGTGCAATTCACCGGACCAGGAGACCTCATCTCGGGGCTTCGTCGAGATCCAATCGAAGGTGACACAACCCTCGGATTGAAGCCACACTTCTCCGAGCAAAGGTATGAGCTAACTCTTTATCCCGAGCTTCGGAGATTCTTCATTTCAAATGCCTTAATTTCAATGCATGATCACCGTATAGATGTATTCGTCTCTTCAAGACGAATCCATAGAAAGCATAAGAACACGAAAATCCGTTGAGAAATGAGTGAGTTCTTAGGGTTTTAGTGTGGACGGTTCTCGGGTGAGGACGCTCGGGGACGATGAACGGATGCCGTTCATTCCATACACGCGCGGACGGACGGCCGGGATCGCGCCGGATGAGGAGACGGAACGATACAGCGGGCCCCTGGAGCGCTGAGTCGGATGGCGGCGTCGAATCAGAAAGCGCTACGGGGCGCTTCGGAGATGCTAAGGTTGACGCGGCGCCGATTCGGATAAGTAGAAAAATAGGGATTTTCTTATTTATTTAATTCCCTAAACTTTAAAAATGCATAACTTTGTGTAGAAAAATCAGAAAAATAAAATAAAAATACCCTCTTGCTCAGTGAACAGAAGAGAATAATGTGGAAAAGAAATCATTTAATTTCTTCAAGTATTTTATTTTAAATGATTTATTTACCCTCTTCATTGTTTTAATTCTCCATGCATATAGGAAATTCACCATGGCATGAGACCATAGGGCTTTTGAAGCCTCCGAATTTGGGAACATTCCCCGAATTTTCCAAAGTCGAGGCCATCCCTATGAGAAGGTATTGATTTTTCAAATTCATGTTACTGTTTTGAATATTTTAAATCCAATAATTAGCATGTTGTGAAATAAATTCTAGGAAAATTTGGTGATGTTTCTTATGACAAGAGGACCCTAGGAAAAATAGGTTTTGAATCAATTCACTTGGAATAACCCTAATTGGCTTAAACACCCAAAATAGGTCCTTAATTAATTGGAGCTAATCATACACCAAATTGACTTGAAATCAATTCTCCACTGATCTTTAGGATCAGAGGAACCCACAATAAAAATTTGAAGTCAATTGGACTTGGTTAGCCCTACTAAATGGGTTGATTAAGCCATTTAGCCAATTTAAACTTTAAAAATTCATAACTTTCAAAATGCTTTTCAAAAATTCACCAAATTGGTTTTGGAGCCTCTCCGATATCAGGGAATTTAAGAAAATTAAAATTTCAAATTTCTAAAAAAGTTAATTTTTTGCATTATTTTAATATTTTAATAAATAAAAAATAATAAAAATCACAAAAATAATAAAATTCACTAAAATGTCACATTTTGAATTCTAATCATTTAGGAACAACCCCCTATTTTTCTTAAGTCTCTATAATGAGATATTAAATTTTAAAGCCTTAAGGTAATTTAAAATTTTAAAAAATGTATATTTCTAGTATTCCCATTAAAATAATTCTAATAAATCAAAGAAAAATCAGAAAATTGAAAAATTGATTCTCTCGATTTCCTTGATATCAGAGAGATTTTTGAAAAATATAAAATTCATTTTTCAACCTTTATTTTATTTTTAAATTAATTAATACTCCAAAACTCAAAATAATTATAATAAAAAGAATATAATTCAAAAAATCACCGAAACTGGTCCAAGTGGTCCTCTGGTCATTAGAAATGTTTCATAATTTTCTTAAAGACAGAAACTTTCCCTTGGTCATATTATTAAATTTTCCTTGGAAATCCCTATTTTCCACCAAAAATAATTACATAAATAAATTAAATACGTAAAAATCACATTTTCTCCTCTCATGTCTTTATTGACATATGAGTGAAGTCACATAAAAATTTCAAGTTCATTTAAGCTCAATTTAGTGAGTTATGAAATTATTAAGCTTGAAGGGCAAAATGGTAATTAAAATTCCAATCTTTAATTAAAACTTTAGGCTTAATAAAATTAAAGGGTAAAATATTTGATCCTAATCTGATTTGGATGATTGAAATTTAAATAATTAAAGGGTAGAAACCTATTAAACAATTTAAAAATAATTGAAATGAACTTTAATTAAATAATTGATTAAATTTGGAGGAATAATAAAATTGGAATTATTAAAATAGGGACATCATTAGGAAGAGATTTGTTCTTTAATTTAAGAATCCCTAAATTAATCATCTCAATAATATTTAATTCCTAATTAAAATGATAATCAAAGTTTAAGATTTAAAATGCTAAAAGAATTAATCATTAAATTAAATTGAAGGTAAATTATTAAACCCTTTTAAAATTTCAATTAAATTAAAATTTAAAAAAAAATTAAAAAAAATAAAATTATATTAAAATTTAAATTAAAGTAAATTAAAATAAAATAAAATTAAATCAAACTAAATTAAAAATTTAAATTAAATTAAATTAAATTAAATTAAATTAAATTAAATTAAATTAAATTAAATTAAATTAAATTAAATTGAATTAAATCAAATTAAATTAAAATCAAATTAAATTAAATTAAATTAAATCATATCAAATTAAATTGAATTAAATTAAATTAAATAATAGAATCAAGTTAAAATTAAAATCAAATTAAATTAAATTAAAATTAAAACTAAACCAAATTAAATTAAATTAAAGTTAAATTGAATTAAAAATAACATCACTTAAGACATAAAGGAATTCAAAAAATAAAACAACTTGAACACTATTCCAAACTTAAGCCCATTAATTGAAATTAAATTAAATCATAAATCATTTGAACATCCATTTGCCCTCGAAAGCTCTTGTTGTCATAACTCCTAAATGGAGTATTAAGTGAAGTGTTACTTCATTCATAAGATATTCAAATGTCCTAGTTCACTGAGCAAGATAATAAACTTGAACTCCCGGACGGTTAATTCATTTGTATAATTAAATTCTCTTGGACTTAAAATAATCCTAGAAATATTGAAAAGATGTTTAAGACTCGTCTTAAGCACTTCCTCGATATAATAGGATATTTATAAGAACAATTGAACTTAATTGTTCTTCGATGAAGAAAATCGTCCTCAAACCAAAATACAAGAACCTAGACGTCATAGGAGATGACTAAGCTATAGGATTAGGAACTTGGTAGAAAACCATAACCCTTCCCTTAGCTTTACCTAGGAATCGCTTTAAATGCTTAAATATTCTAATTGTGTTTTAAGTGCGGCTTGGGATGACGGGAAGACCCTCCAAGTACACTTTTATTTTATTGTAATTTACCTTATCGCAATTTATTTAATCGCATCGCACTTAGTTTTTCTTGCATGATAAACAATCGTTGCATGAAAACCCACACCTTTAGGATAGCCCCTAAAACCGAAACCAAAACTAAATTAAAAGTCATTGCAAGATAAAATTCACCGCCACAACATTTCAAAATATAAAACAACTCAAAATTTAATCACAAACAAAACAACAAAACTACAACTACAACTAAATTAAAACGTCTTGTTGGATGATCGGGAATACCTCGGATGATGTAACCTACGTGTTGCTAACGGGATTTCCCACGGTCTAAATGAAAGTGTGGAACTCATTCAGTTGAGTTTAGCAAATTCTTCTGGACTAAGTGAATCCGATAAAAATAACGATGCCGGAAGGATGGAACCGTGAGATCTTAACCGGTGTTGTTATAATCAACTTTAAGATTTGTTTAATTAAAATATTAAAAAACACCTGGATTTTAAGATTTTCTCTAAACCAAAACACTTCTCTCATCTCCTGATTTATGATTTCTAAAATTAAATCTCTGCAACAACAAGGAGCTCGGAGCATGGTGGGCAGCACGGCCATCTTCGTCAGCAAAACAACTCTACATCAGCTAAACATTCCTAGAATTAAACAACAAAGCCATAGGACTTCGAGAAAGTTTGCCTAGTGCAACATAAATCCTCAACTCTTCGTTAGGCATTTGCATGATCATATCATGTAAATTAAGCCCTAACCGGTCTTAGGACTCCGAGGTAGTCGTCCGATACGACATAAACCCTCACATCTTCGAGGCTATTTGTATGATTTTATCATACGAATATAAGTCCTAAATAATTAAAATTGGCAAGATCAAAATACTAAATAAACATTAGGGCTTTCCTAAATCCAAGCCAAACAATAGGACAGTCGGGAATTTACCGGAGTTCGCTTCGAATCTGTGATTTCTCCTACCTTTCTTCCTTTAGATTCCCAAAATAAGGTGTTCCAAATTTGATCCATTCCCTATTGAAATTCCAAAATTCAATCCTTTGAAAACTTAAACTTTGAAATTCTTGAGAGCAGAACTAATGATTATTATCGAGAGTTTTCTTAGGTGATTCCCGTCGCTTAAGATGTAATTAACTATAGGGGCTTGCCCTTATAGGGAACTTTAAGAACCCAGGTAATATAAACCCTGCTTAATTTATTTATATTAAGCAGGGGAACTTGTCGGCTTATAAAATTGGTTTGCAGACCAGACGGACATCACAAATCTTCTAGTTTATTTAATCGAGCCCCATCATAAGGCAGTGTGTCTATTCTTCGGGATAGATACACGGTTTGTGATGTGATGCTCGTTTATATAAACTATTTGGGATGTGAGATCGGTTTGATTTCATTTCTTAAAATCTTCAAATTTAAAATTATTTTAAAAATTAAATACTACTTTCTAAATTATATATATATTTAAATTAAATTTAAAATTCACCGACAACTTCTGTAGGCGACCACCCTTTTCAAAATAAAACACATAACCTAAAAATATGCCGACATTATATTAGGTACTTCTATTTAATTTCATTAATCCGCATAATTTTCATAAACAAGGAGAAAGACTAAGAAAACTACTCAGAATGTATGAGAATAAAACAAAGCATGGATTTCATTTAAAGTTAACAACAATAAACAAAGATACTTATCTTAATTTCCTCCCCAAGCAGACTCCTTGAAGTTCCTTTGACTTTTTCTTCTAGTATAGCAAACTAAATATCACTCAATTAAACTAATGAACTCACTAAACACACTCAAACTCACTAAATTAGACACATAGAAGACTCAAGAGACACACACAAATGACACTTAAGACACTAGAAAGACACACTAAATCACTAGAATTCGGCCTCTATTTATAGAGGTAAGCAAAGGTCCAAGGGTGCTTAAACACCTCTTCAAAAGTGTCCAGGTTCAATGTATATGCATTTTGAACTGTCTCGCCGTCGGCGGGAAACGACCTCGCCGTCAGCGGGGCTTCTAGAAGGTATTCAAACCGCGCAATCTCACTGTCGGCGGGCTCGGGCTCGCTGTCGGCGTGGTAGTTATAATTCCTTCAGAAATTCTCCTCACGATCTCGCCGTCGGCGGCCTCGATCTCGCCGTCGGCGACTTAGTTCAATTTGCATGAATTTCCTCCTTTTTGATCCAAATTTGCTCAATTTCATGCTTTTTGCTTCCATCACTTATAAATCTTCATTCCTGCAATAAAATAAAGAAAATACCTTTCTTTAAAGTGCAATTTCATCAAAAATAGATATGAATTTCTTAATGTATTTTTCTGTGATCAAAATCCCCAAACTTAATTATTACTTGTCTTCGAAGTAATTTTAATACTAATAAAAATAATGATTTCTATAATATAATTTTTCAACTCGGATAATATGAATTAAATTTAAATAACATTATAATAAAGTTAAATATAAATATTTCTGAGTAATTAAATTAACTTTATAGATATAAGATTATTTAGTTATTAGGTCTAAGATTTCTAAGTTTCTATTTATTTCAGGAATGACTATATTTAAAATAGTAAATTACTTAAGATATTTAGATGATAGGAAATTCAAGAAAACACTATTTAGTAAAATACTAATCCATAATTATAAGTTTAGAAATATAATTAAGTTTTACCCTTTAGGTTGAATCCATTGAAGCCAATTTTTGATAAGGCGTCTCCTCAAGCTTCTCCTCACTTTATGTTTTTCTTTTCTTTTCTTTTCTTTTTGTTTTTGGATTGATTTTCAATCCTTCTTTTCTTTTTCTTTTTCAAGTGAGGATTATCGTATCCGGATAGCTCGTTAATAATTTTGAACTTCAATTTCTCTTCCTAAATTTGAAACTTAAAATATTTCTTTGCTTATATATATTTCATAGTCTTTACTTCATTGAGTTTCTATCCTTTCTTTTTCACTTAAATACTTAAGAATTTTTAATTTCAAAATATAGTTTTCCTTACTTTAAATAGTTTACTATATTCTTATTCCTTTTAACCGAATATCTTATTCCATTAATTAATTGAATTACTAGAAATATTTTCTTTAACTTTATATAATAATTAAATGAAGTAACTCATGTTTATTGAATTGAAAAACTACTATAGAAAATCATTTAATAATAATTTTTGAAAATAGAAATTGAGAACAATTTTAATAATTAAATTTGTATTTTTACCTTCCCCCAAACTTAAATTTTTCTATCTATACTACATAGTAAAAAAAGGAAAGTATATATTAAAATTCATCATACCTTTGGGCTTTAGGTATTTCTTTTCTTTGAAATTTTTGCAGGCTTTTTCATTACTTACATAACCTGTACTGTTAGTATTCTTCCACATATAATATTTAAAAGAAAGTGCAGGATGAAATTTTAAAATAAGTATCAAACATAACAATTGAAAACTTAATCTATTACTACACATACAATTTACTAATCTATTTTAAAACATATTAAAACAATCTAAACAATGTTAACATTCATAACTTATAAAAACTTAAACTAACATCCTATATATAAAAAAAAAAAAAATTGCAACTAATTTAACACACAAGAAATCGAACATCATAGCATAAGCAAACATACCAACATCCACAGTCCACAGAAAGTACAGAATAATCACATCCAAAATAATAAAGTTTCCCAAAATAACAACAAATCTAAACAAACCAAACAAACTGAACAAAAGCTCTAATCTTCTACATTAAAATCCCAAACTATGTCATCTCCCCGATCTCCAAGTCGAGAAGGTCGAGCAGCCAGTAATCTTGTGAATAACGGGGCACTCAGGAAAGACAACATCTAAATCACCACTCCTATATCGACGTTCAGCTTCATAGTATGCAATTTCTTATTCTGAATGTCGCTGGAGATATTCGCTATCATAATCGTGTCTTCTTTCCAAGCCTCCTATCCTTTGATCTATATGCTCAAATCTTCTTTCCATATTTTCTCCAAATAACTCAAAACTCTTTCTACTCAGGGTCAATGTATTCATCAGATCTTGAAGGGTAGGAGTGGTGTACTGAGGTGGTGGATCATAACTAGTAGATGGTATATCTCTACTTGAAGAAGGTACATAATCCCTTGTCTCAGATCTCCATCCTTTGTGGGATTCATATTTCTTTATATTAGCCTGAGTAAGGGGTTTCATAGGTTCAATCCATTCCTCATCATCTCTTGCCTCTACCCCAGATAATTGGCAAAGTGCATAGATAAGACCAGGATGTCCTAGTCCTCCTCCACTTTCATTTCTAGCAGTGGCTAATATGTTTTTATAAATAACATTTCCCACATTAATACTCTTCTGGTTCTGAATACAGAAATTCAGAACTGCTCTATCTCTTAATACCTCACTATGGTGGTAGGTAGGTAACAAAGTAGAACAAATAAAATAATGTCAGGCTTTAGATGTTGCATTTAGCATAGAAAGAGGGAAATTTACCCGTTCCCGCTGCTTTATCATCCAGACTCCTTTCCCATCAGTGAGAAAGTCGATCACCTCTTCCAAGTGGTCCTTCCATAGTTCCAAAAGTTTCATACTCGCTGGTATAGGTTTCTCGTACTTCATAATAAGCGTTTATTCTAGCGAGCGTTGAAATCTATAAAAAATCCTCTAACCTTAACCGGTGCATCTTCGACTCGTGTTAAATTTGCATAAAATTCATTTACTACTTCTACAAATGCTCCGTTGGTAACGAAACGAAATTTTCCCATCCTCGCTCTCCGAATGATTCACTCAACTTCTCCTCACGGATTCTTGAAAACTCGATCTTGAATGCATTTTCTTGCTTGTATGTTTTGAAAAATATCGCGTTTGTGCTCTTGCATTAATGAATCGGATTTCGTCATAATCTATTCGTCGCTTTTGTCGTGGAGCCATTTCTCGATCTGTGAAATTTGCAAAAATCTTAACTAAACTCCAAAATATTACTAAGAAGGCTTCCTACAACAACTAAAATCCATTTAAATCAATTCTTATGAAATTCTTCCAAGTATTTTCTCCACATTTCAAAAATTTTCAAAATTCTCCAATGTAGAAGAAATCCAAGGTGAAAATTAAAAATTTTTGCATAGGAGTGAAGCTCTTACCAAGGGAAGATGAAATCCGGTGTCAAAAAGTGTTGAAATCGCCTCAAATCTGAGATCTCTCAAGCCCGAGGTCGGTTTTTTCGAAAATTTGAGGAAAGGGATGATGAATAGTGTCGGTTGACCGGTCAAATATAGGTCTTTTCGCGTTCTCGCAGTCAGCGAGATTTTTCTCGCCGTCGGCGAGCTAATTAATTTTATAAGGCAAAAGTTTCAGGAAAAATCCGCCGTCGGCGAGCTCGGTCTCGCTGTCAGCGGGTTTTCTCGCTGTCGACGAGATAATTCTCGCCGTCGGCGAGATCCCAAAAATTTTAAATTTTTGAAATTCGTCAATCATTTTCAACCTCGAATTGTCCTTAATCAATCTTCCGATCACTTAATTTAATAATAATACGAAGATTAGATACTTATACTCACAAAAAGTCACACAACACAAACAATATAACTTTATATATAAAATCCATGAAACTTACAAATTTCAAACTAATAACTTAACACATACTTAACTTAAATGTTCAAATCCATACTACTCAGCATTGCAATCCACACCACAACACTCTAAATGCTGAGACATAACAATTTACATAAAATCTCATCAAATCTGAGATGATCAAATAAAATTTCGACTCATAATAAAATCTAACTCCAAATCAACACATATATATATATAAATATAACATAAATATAGAAATCTTTCCTACTCTTCGATGTATCGAACTAACATCTTCTCCGATATTTCCGATGCGACGCAGTGCACAAATAAATTGTAGAAAGGCTCGAAAGGGAATTCGCAGTAGATTCTTCATTAATCCATCCTTTCGTCTTAGTAGATGAATAAAACCGGCCTCCGGATGTCCAAGTATGATCAAAATGCTCCTTCATTCTCCAATCAATATGATCAAACATATCGGAGATATTGTCAATGGAATTCATCACATTTTGCAATTCTTTCTCCAATCCTTTAATCTTCTTCAGAATGAAATTAGTCTTATCAGTAAAGGGCCTTGCTAAAAGATTGTTCTGTGATGCTCTGTCAGAAATAATGGTAGTCTCATCATTGTTGTCCAAAGTGGGAAACATATCAGTAAGATCCAGGGGTTTCCATGGTAAAAGTACTTTTTCCCAAGCCTCATAAGAAACTTGGTACTGACTGCATAAAACAAATATAGTAGATGGGTGTCCAAGTCCATGCACTGACCCATGCACAATTAATCCCAATGCAGACTTTACTATTATTTATCCAACATCGATAGGTAATCCAATTTGAATACAGTAGTTTAAAATAGCGCATTCCTTTGAAACTTTATTTACTCTCATGGTAGGTAATAATTTTGATGATATAAGAAATGCCAATGCTTGGAGACAGGGTTAAGAAGTGATGCAGAAAAACTGACATACCCGTCTTCTCGTAACTCCCAATCATCCGGTTCGTCGGTCAGATATCTATAGATTTCGTTCATATTGTATCTTGAAGGCACAAAGTTGAAATAATGAAAAACAGAGGTATTCTCTATAGAAAACAATTCATTTACCCTTGCGGAGTAAATGTTACCCATCTTCCTTCGACATACACATTTCCATTGTTGATCGCATGTAAATTAGAGTAAAACTCTTTAACTATCGGTATAACTACAGCGGATGTCGTATAACAAAATACCTCCCAATGCCGCTGTGCGATCATTTCTTCGATTTTTGTAGTAGAATTCTCTACTCCTCTGTTGACAAATCCTCTTTCTTTAATAAGTCTTTTCTTCATTAAGCCTTTGTTGAAGATTCGCTGTGCCTCCGAACTGACGAATTTTCTTCGGTTGAAAACTTCAGTTTTTGTGGTTTCTAAGAATTTGGTGGCCATTTTGGATGGAAAGGATTGGTCTCTAGTCGTTCCTAGGGAAGAAAATGGTGTAAAATCAGATTTGGAATAATTTCTTAACAAGGAATGGCTTAGATCCATCCAAAACCGCAAGAAAAATCTTTAAGAAACCAAATTTTCAACTGCCTCGCTGTCGGCAGGAAGTTCCTCGCCGTCGGCGACTTAGTTATAAAACTGACTGAAGTAATGGCGCACGATCTCGCTGTCAGCGGACTCGGGCTCTCTGTCAGCGAGATTCGTAAAAATCGCTCAATTTCGCTCTGGTCCGAATATTTTCTGATCTCATCAAATAGGTTCAATTTTGTGATGATTCTAATAAAAAATTTGAGTAGTAAGATTTGTTTTAATAATATAGACTCACTAATTTGTAGATAATTAAAATAAAAGATTACTATGGGTTGCTTCCCATAAAGCGCTTGGTTTAACGTCGTCAGCCCGTCCTAATTTAGTTAGTGTTCAGGTTGACTAACCATTAAAACCTCTTTAAAATTTGGTCTTCTATTTTCGAAATATGGTTTTAATCTATGTCCATTTACTTTAAATCTATTTCCTGTTTTTGGATCTTCAATTTCTATAGTTCCATATGAAAATATTTGAGTTATAGTGAAAGGTCCTAACCATCGAGATTTCAATTTCCTAGGAAATAATTTCAATCTAGTATTATAAAGCAAAACTTCTTGTCCTGGTTCAAAATTTCTCTGATTAATCTTCCGATCATGCCATAATTTCATCCTTTCTTTATAAATCCTATCATTATCATATGATTCGTTTCTTAGTTCTTCCAATTCATTTGATTGCAACAATCTCTTCTCACCAGCTTCTTTCATATTATAATTAAATTCTTTAATCGCCCAATATGCTTTATGTTCTAATTCAACTGGTAAGTGGCATGTTTTTCCATATATAAGCCTATAAGGAGTCATTCCAATCGGAGTTTTATAAGCAGTCCTGTATGCCCATAATGTAGTGTCTAGTCTTATAGACCAGTCTGATCTATTAGGATTTACAGACTTTTCTAATATACGCTTAATCTCTCGATTAGAAACTTCAGCTAATCCACTAGTTTGTGGGTGATAAGCAGTTGATATCTTATGCATAATATTATATATTTCTACTAGTTTGTGAATATATTTGTTTCTAAAATGAGTTCCCCCGTCAGTGATAATCACTCTCGACATTCCAAATCTAGTAAAAATATTTTTTATTAAAAATTTTGAAACACTTTTAGCATCACACCTAGATAAAGCTTGTGCTTCAATCCATTTGGAAACATAATCAACAACTACTAATATATATGAGTTTCCAAATGAAGGAATAAAAGGTCCCATGAAATCTAATCCCCAAACATCAAAAATTTCAACTTCTAATATAAAATTCGGAGGCATTTCATTTTTCCTTGATATGTTTCCTACTCTTTGGCATTTATCGCAGGTTTTTATATATCTATATACATCTCTAAATAGAGTAGGCCAGTAGAATTCAAATTGTAGAATTTTATATGCAGTTTTATCTGTCCCAAAATGTCCTCCAAAATCAGAATCATGACATTTTTGAATAATTGGTTCAGTTTCTTCATAAGGCACGCATCTTCTAATAATTAGATCCTTACATTGCTTATATAAGTATGGTTCATCCCAAAAGTATGTTTTAGTATCGTGAATAAATTTTTTCTGTTGTTGCAAAGTTAACATAGATGGTAAAATGTCACTTACAATATAATTTACTATATCAGCATACCAAGGTATTTTCCACTCATTTATATTATAAAGTTGTTCATCAGGAAAACTGTCTAAAATTTCATTATCAGTATTAGATAATTCATGATTTTCTAATCTTTATAAATGATCTGCAATTTGATTATTAGTTCCTTTTTTGTTAACGATCTCAAAATCAAATTCTTGCATTAATAATATCCATCTGATTAATCTTGGTTTAGAATCTTTCTTTTGCATTAAATATTTTATAGCAGAATGATCAGTATGTACAATACATTTGGTCCCTATTAGATAATGCCGAAATTTATTAAAAGAATATACAACTGCTAATAATTCTCTTTCGATGAATCGTATAATTTATTTCAGACATCATTTAGAGTTTTACTAAGCATAATATATAACTTTGAAAATCTTATCATATCTTTGCCCAAGAACTGCTCCTATAGCATAATCACTAGCATCACACATAAGCTCAAATGGTTTCTCCCGATTAGGTGAAACTATTATAGGTCTTGTAATTAATTTATCTTTTAATAATTCGAAAGCATTCAGGCATTCGATTGTAAATTCAAATTTCTTGTCCTTTTCAAGAAGTTGGCATAGAGGTTTAGTAATTTTTGAAAAATCTTTAATATAACGCCCGTAAAATCCAAGCATGTCCAAGAAAACTTCTTACGCCTTTCACCGTAGTTGGAGGTGGTAATTTAGCTATTACTTGAATTTTTGCGAGTCTACTTCCATGCCTTTTTCCGAAATTTTATGCCCTAATACAATGCCGTCTGTAACCATAAATTGACATTTCTCCCAATTAAGAACTAAATTAGTTTTCTCACATACTTCAAATACTTTTTCAAGATGATTTAAGCATGTGTCAAATGTTGTTCCAAATACAGAGAAATCATCCATAAATACTTCTATTCCATTATCAATTAATTTACTAAATAAAGAAATCATACATCTTTGGAATGTTGCAGGTGCATTACATAATCCAAAAGGCATTCTTCGAAAAGCGAAAGTTCCATAAGGACTAGTAAATGTAGTTTTATCTTGATCCTCAGGAGCAATTTGTATTTGATGATAACCGGTATATCCATCTAAGAAACAAAAATACTTATGTCCGGCTAATCTATCTAACATCTGGTCTAGAAATGGTAAAGGGAAGTGATCTTTCCTGGTGGCTGTGTTTAATTTTCTATAATCAATACATATTCGCCATCCAGTAACTTATTTTATAGGGATAAGATCATTATTTTCATTAGCTTTGACAGTCACCCTTCCTTTCTTTGGTACACAGTGAATTGGGTTTACCCAAGCACTGTCAGAAATAGGATATATAATACCATTATCTAACCATTTTAAAATTTCTTTCTTGACTACTTCTTTCATTATTGGATTTAATCTCCTTTGTGGATCTGTTTTAGGTTTATGTTCATTATCTAAAATAATTACGTGCATACGGATTGAAGGACTAATTCCTTTAATATCTGCTAAAGTCCAACAAAAAATTTTCTTATATTTTTTTAATGTATCTAAAAGTTTTTGTTCTTGAGATTCATTTAATTCGGATTAAATAATAAGCGGTAGAGTTGAAGAACTACCTAAGTAAGCATACTTTAAATGATTAGGTAACATTTTTAACTCAAGTTCGAGTGGTTTAATAATTGATGGAACTATATTTTTTTCGGTATTTTTCGTGTTATCCAAAAATTCAAATTTCTCTTGAATATAATCTAGTTCTTCATTTATCTCAGATTTTTCAATTAATTCAATATTTTCTTTTTCTAATTTTTCTTCATAATATTCTTTAAAATGTTCTTTTTGTAAATGATCGAGTACTTCCATTCGAAAACACTCATCATCTTTTTCGTAAGCATGATATTTCATTGATTTAGCAATATTAAAAGTTACTTTTTGGTCATTTACTCTCATAGTTAATTCTCCTTTCCGAACATCAATCATAGCTTTTCCAGTGGCTAAAAATGGTCTTCCTAAAATGATAGGAATTTCTTTATCTTCTTCCATATCTAGAACAATAAAATCTACGGGGAAGATAAATTTTTCCACTTTTACTAATACATCTTCAATAACTCCCTTAGGATATGTAACGAACGATCGGCTAACTGAAGAGTTATCGAAGTAGGTGAAATTTCTCCCAATCCTAATCTCTTAAAAATTGATAGAGGCATTAGATTGATGCTTGCTCCTAAGTCACACAAAGCTTTTCCATAGAATTTTTCTCCAATAGCGCAGGGTATAGTGAAACTACCAGGATCTTTTAATTTTTCAGGAAGTTTTTTCTGAATAATATTACTACACTCTTCACTAAGTGGACCATCTCATTATCGGTAAATTTTCTTTTTTTATTTAGAATATCTTTCATAAATTTTACATAGTTTGACATCTGTTCTAAAGCTTCTACGAAAGAAATATTTATCGTTAATTTCTTCAAAATTTCAAGGAATTTTGCAAATTGTTTGTCTTTTTTATGTTGAATTAGTCGTTGAGGAAATGGTGGTGGAGGTTTTTCAACAGAAATTTTCATAGGTATTAAAGGATTTTCTAAATTTGGATCTTGTTGATTCTTTTCCTTTCAATTTCCACTTCCTCTTTTTGACTTTCAAGTTCTTTCTGTATTCTAGGTTCTAATTCTTTTCCACTTCGTAATTGTATCGCTTTAATTTGTTCATTTCCCTTGTCTTTGGGATTTATTTCCACATTACTAGGAAATGTTCCAGGTATTCTAATATTAAGTGCAGTAGCGATATGTCCAAGTTGAGTTTCAATATTTTTAATAGCTGTTCCTTGATTTTGTAATTGATTTCCTTGTATTTATAATTGATTTCCTTGATTTTGTAATTGATTTCCTTGATTTTGTAAATGTTGACCGATATTTAATATTAATTCTTCTATAGATAATTTCTTATTTTTAAATTGAGGGTTATTATTAATAAATCCAGGTGGATAATTAGGTTTATAATTAGAATTTCCTTGATTAGGGGGATTTCCTAATGGTTGTGTTATGTTGTTCATCCATGGTTGATTAGTTGTGTTATTATTCCAATTAAAATTAGGATGATTTTTCCATCCAGGATTATAATAATTTGTATAAGGATTATTGGGTCTGTTGTTAATTGCATTAATCGTTTCATATTGAGATTGAGATTCTATAAGTTGTCCAGATGAATTTTCTTCTGATATAGTTGGAGAGTAATTAATTCCAAAATGATCTAATTTTTTAGATACAACGAAGAATTTGTGAAGCTAACATAGATATTGCATCATTTTCATGAATACTAGCTATTTTTTTTGGATTCATTCTATCAGCGAGCTATTGAAAATTATTAGTTGTCATTTCTTCGATTAGTGCATAGGCTTCATAAAATGGTTTTGACATTAATGATCCTCCAAGTAAGCGACATCGATGATTGATCTTAAAGATCCTACTAATCAATTATAGAAAGTTTGAATAATTAACCAATCTGGTAACGCATGATGTGGGCATTTCCTAAGAAGTTCTTTAAATCTCTCCCAAGATTCATATATTGACTCTTCATCAAACTGACTAAAAAAAGTTATATCATTCCTAAGCTTAGTAGTTTTAGATGGCGGAAAATATTTGGATAGAAATTTTTGTGATAATTCTCCCCAAGTTTTAATAGATCCAGGTGCTAATGAATTTAACCACATTTTAGTCTTATCCCTTAAAGAAAAAGGAAAAAGTCTAAGTCTAATAGCATCGTTACATACTCCTTCATATTTGAAAGTAGCACATAGTTCTAAAAAACTAGCAAGATGTAAATTAGGATCTTCAGTAGGTAAACCACTAAATTGATTATTTTGTACCATTTGGATAATTGCAGGTTTAAGTTCGAATGAATTAGCAGCTACATCAGGGTTTTGAATAGTTAAATGAATTTCATCTAATGTAGGGTTGACATAATCTCGTAATGGTCTTGGTTGATTGATATTTTCATTTTCAGGAATATTTCCCATTTGTGTTAAATTTATAATTTGTCTTTTTTGTTTTCTAATTCTTTTAATTGTACGCTCTAATTCTAAATCGTAAGGTATTAAATTTTCGTTTCCAAATTTTCACGTACAATTTTATAAAACAAAATAGTCTGTTACTTTAGTAAATAATTTCTTTACTTCCCCGGCAACGGCGACAAAAACTTGACCCACTTTTTATATGTTATCAAAATATGTTAATAGCAACGGAACCAAAAACTTGATCCCGCTTTAAATATAGATATATGATTTAATGTATAATGTGGATTCTACGCAAGTATACGTATCGTATCAAGTAATACGAGGCTCTAGTGGAGTCTCAGTTATCGATCCCACGAGGAAGTTTTTAACGATTTGTTATCGACTAAATTTAAAGGAATTACTTACGAATAAAGTGAACGGAAATTCAAAGTAACTATAGTAAACTAAAGTAAACTAATGCTTGAAATAAGTTGATTTAAATAATTCAGAAAAAGTATCATTCTCCTTGTTTTTAGAAAATTAAGTGAATGATGAATTTTAAATAGAATTCTTAAATTGTATTGTGACAAATAGGAGCATTCCTATTCTTTACCCTTTGGTCCAGGTGCAAAGAACATTGACTAATCCTATGTTTGATTAACGAATCCGCGGCTAAGCTGGGAGGATACCGGCTGCCACTTCGAAGCTCCCACGTTCCACTCACTCCGAAGGCTAACATCTACACTTCGACTCTCAAACAATAGGACCGAATTGAATATTTTAGTCTTTCACACTAAAATGTCCAATTCTACGTCCGATAATTAATATTTCCCTATTTATTTGCACCCGCCTTCCAAGGCTTTTGACTTCCCTGAATATTGGATGTAATTTTTACTATAGTTGATAATTCAATATAATTTAACAAATCAATTGGCCAGATTGAAAGTAAATTAAGTTTTAAGTAAAAATTATCACAATTTATTTATATTATATTAGGTACTTCTATTTAATTTCATCAATCCGCATAATTTTCATAAACAAGGAGAAGGACTAAGAAAACTACTCAGAATGCATGGGAATAAAACAAAGCATGGATTTCATTTAAAGTTAACAACAATAAACAAAGATACTTATCTTAATTTCCTCCCCAAGCAGACTCTTTGAAGTTCCTTTGACTTTTTCTTCTAGTACAGCAAACTAAATAGCACTCAATTAAACTAATGAACTCATTAAACACACTCAAACTCACTAAATTAGACACATAGAAGACTCAGGAGACACACACAAATGACACTTAAGACACTAGAAAGACACACTAAATCATTAGAATTCGGCCTCTATTTATAGAGGTAAGCAAAGGTCCAAGGTGTGCTTAAACACCTTTTCAAAAAGTGTCCAGGTTCAATGTATACGCATTTTGAACTGTCTCGCCGTCGGCGGGAAACGATCTCGCCGTCAGCGGGGCTTCTAGAAGGTCTTTAAACCGCGCAATCTCACTGTCGGCGGGCTCGGGCTCGCTGTCGGCGTGGTAGTTATAATTCCTTCAGCAAGTCTCCTCACGATCTCGCCGTCGGCGGCCTCGATCTCACCGTCGGCGACTTAGTTCAATTTGCATGAATTTCCTCCTTTTTGATCCAAATTTGCTCTATTTCATGCTTTTTGCTTCCATCACTTATAAATCTTCATTCCTGCAATAAAATAAAGAAAATACCTTTCTTTAAAGTGTAATTTTATCAAAAATATATATGATCTTCTTAATATATTTTTCTGTGATCAATTACGAGACAGTTGCACTAAGTGAGGAGTGCAGCGCTATACTTCAGAAAAATTTTTCTCGGAAACTTAAAGATCCTTGTAGCTTTATAATTCCTTGTGCAATTGGAAAAAGATTATGTGGAAAAGCTTTATGTGATTTAGGAGTGAGCATTAATGTGATGCCTCTATCTATATTTAGAAGGTTAGGTTTAGTCGATATTTTCTCCCACTACTGTAACCCTTCTGTTAGCTGATCAATCTATCATCTATCCAAAAGGAGTTATAGAAGACGTGCTTGTTAAAGTGGATAAATTTATCTTTCCTTTGGACTTTATTGTATTAGATATGGAGGAAGATAAAGAAATTCCAATTATTTTCGGGAGACCTTTCCTTGTTACTAGATAAGCTATGATAGATTTGCAAAAAAGAGAGTTGACTATGAATATTAATGACCAGGAAGTCACTTTTGATGCATTAAAGACCATGAAATATCCAGCTGAGAAAAAATATGATGATTGTTTTTGGATAGATGAAATTGATTATCTAAGTAAATACCGTTTCCAAGAAAGTATTGAGAGTAAGTTAACAAATGAGATTGAAAAGACTTTCATGATGAGTCAAAAATGTTATTTAAAGAAGACTGTATGTATGTTCAGGAGAAGTGTGAAATGATGGACGCTGCCAAAAATAGTAAACTTTTAATTCCATCTGTTGAAAAATCTCATGAGCTTAAGATGGATGTACCCCATACAATTTTAAAGCCTATCTTTTTAAGGAATTCATCTACACAATCAGTCTTTATATCTTTAGATGCAACTCAATCACAAGAAAAACCTGAATTGAATGATGAACAAGATAAAGTTATTGAACTAGGACTTGGAAGAGAATTTGAGGATAAATTTCAAAAAAACTTTGAGTTGAGAAAAGAGGATAAGGATATTGAAAGATCATCGGAAGAAATTCTTAAGGAATTAGAAAAACCAATTTCCTCAATTAAGATAGATCCTCCATCATTTAATAATTCTAAAGGGGATGAATTGGAATATAACTTGAAACAAAAGAGTAACATAGAAGTATTGATCTAGAATCTGAATTATCTAAAGATAATCTGATCCAAAATTTGAGAGATATTGAAATATCTTATAAAGATCCATTTCTTATAAATTTTAAGGATGATATTAATATGTGGATTAAGAAAATCAATAGAAGAATATTGGATCTAGAAAGAAATATGAGGAACAATGATATAAATCCAACTGAAAAAGAAGAGCTGAATGAAAAATTAAAATTTGAGGATTTTTTAGGAATCCCTAGATCCGGAAATGATTGAGCGATTGATCGAGGATTACTTAATTGAAATTTTGATCCAGGTGGAATCATTTGTCTGGCTAACGACGTTAAACCAAGCATTTTATGGGAGGCAACCCATAGTTATCAGTGTGCTTTGATTTAGTGTGCTTGAGAGTCATGATTGTTAGTGTTGTATTGTGTTTCATTTAGAGTGGATAGACTTGATCTTTACGTGTCATTATGGATTGATAAGTTTGATTGTTGATTGGTAGATGTTTGGATTATTAGTGCTTTGATCTGATCTCTGTCTGTGTCTTGAGAGAGGTGATTCCTTAACTTCTTATTATGGCTAGACTTGATCTCTTGTAGTAGTTGGATTAACGAGTCCACTGTGACTTGGGTCTCACCCAAACCTGAGTATTACAAGAGAAATCATGAATTTTGAACATTGATAGTTCCATCTTAATTTGTTACTTCCTTTCTGCAACTTTATTTTCATTAGGTAGGAGTCGCGAACCTATTTGATGAACATCATATGGATGATCTTACACTATCTTTATATCTGTTAGAGGTGTTTAATTAAATGAATTAGATGATACCTGAGATTGGTGTCCGGAAGCCAATATATTAGGGATAATCTTATCTTTGGGATTATAATTTATAAAATCATTTGAAAGTACTTAATTTACTAGTGTAGTGATTTTTGTTAGAAATTGGAAGTAAATCAGTGAGATGTGATGAGTTAAAGGATGAATTGACCTCATTTATCTTATGTGTGTTTATGTTTGTGTTACAATTTTATATAATAATTGAAGAACATTTTTATATTCCCATGCTGATACATGCTATGCTAGTTAGACTTTGGTTTAGTTAATTTCATTCTGGCATGATTAGTTTAGATTTACTTTCTGCTGCATATTGTTCTATCCTAATGAATACTTGTAAATGGTTTTGATAGACATTTGTGGTAGATGGAATTTCTAAATTATTTTCTTGCTGCTTATATTTTCTGTACTGAATATTGTACATATTAAAAATTAAGTTTAGGGATAGGAAGAAAAATAAAATTTTAATGTGAAAATACTTCCTTTTAGTGTAATTTTATTACAAGCATGTTTTTGGTTAGCTTTACTCTCTCCTACAGTCATTCTATCCTGATTACGCATATATATGAATTTGATATGATGTTGTAGTAGTAAGTAGATTCAACATTTACTTTTTCTTCCTGCTATATTTTATGGAATTAATTGCAAAATAGTTTTGAAATTTAAGTTTGGGGGGAAGAAAAATATTAACTCTTATTTGTTCTCAATTGTTATATTTTCAAAAATTATTAGCATAACTTCAGCGAGTTGAACCTCGCTTGAGATAACTAAAAATTTTTATTTTAAATGAATATTATGGAAGGATTGGATGAAAGTTTTTAGTAATAAAAGTTAATTTTATAAGGATAAGATATTTGGTATGAAAGAATTTGATTATAGTTAACTATTTAAAGTAAAGAAAACTGTATATTTGAAATGTTAAGAGACTTAAAGTATTGTGTGTTAAGAAGAGATTGTGACTTTATGATGAATAATAAAGCTCATGCCTAATTATAAAGTAAGGATGTGTTTCAAGTTTGAACTTTAGAAAGAGGAGAGTGAAGCTCACAATCATTACAGGCTCTCCAGATATAATAATCCTCATTAAAAAAAAGAAGAGAAAAAAAAAGAGAAAAAGAAAAGAGAGTGAAAAAAAGGGGATTGAAAATGATCCAGAAAGAAAAGAAAAAAAAATAAAAATATTTATGAAGAGAAGCTCGAGGAGATGCCTAATCAAAAATTGGCTTCACTTGAGTCACCCTAAGGGAGAACTTGATTTCATTTCTGAATTTATATTTAAAGTATTGGCCTACATTCTGATGAAGTTTGCATGAACTCGTTTTTCACATAATCTATCAATGTATTCTTAATGTAACAAATTATGGTTTATCTTGAAATAAATAGAAGACTAGAACCCTTAGACTTGATTGCTGAATATTCTTATACTTGTAGTGTTAACCCGAGTTACTGAATTTCTTTCTAAAAGTCTAACCACTATATTCTTTTAAATAAAAAATTTTAGTGTCTTACAAGTGAAAAGTACATTGCCTTGAGTTATATTTTTATGTAGTAAAAGGGTTACTTGAGGACAAGTAACAGTTAAGTTTGGGGGATTTGGACACGCCTAAAATATATATGCTTTTTGCTATATCATTTTACTTATTTTTTTAATAATATGACACTTTAAAGGAAGATATTTTGTATGTTTTTTGGTTTTAGGTATAAGAAATGGTGATTGAAGCAAAAAGAAACAAAAACGGTGCAATTTGGAGTAAAAACGAGCAAGAAATGAAATTCTGCCCTGACACATTTCGATATGTCTTTTGATGCTTAATCTCTTTTACAATTATTGTATATTTTTGAATGAGATTACACTTTAAAAAAAGGCTGTTTTTATGCTTATTTTGTAGGGTTATCTGTTATGAATGCAATGCAACTGAAATGGGGCGAAACGGAGCTGAAATGGAGCCAAACAGAGCGAAATTGTGGAGCTGCGCAGCAGTCTGCTCGCCGACGGCAAGATTTTCTAGAGAACACGGAAAAATGCTCGATAAGATCGCCGAAAACTACCTCGAACCCGCCGACAACACCCAGGAAGGTTCTAGACTGACTTTTGGTGGTTTTGGGCCGAAATTCGACGTATTTGGATGCTTTTTCGAAGGGGTGCTTAAGGAAACTCTAAGAAATTCGTCCACACTCTTTAAATTAGTGAATTTGGGAGAGAAATAGAGGAGAAAAGTAGGAAAAAAAGAGAGGAATGTTTAGGATTCTTATATTACAAGTATAAATGTAGATTTCTACCCTTTTGGAGAGATTGGAGAGGCAATTTTGAGAGAATTTGTAAGGGATTGCACTAGCATTGCATGGATCGATGGGAGACTTTGTGGGACAGATCTTCGTCTTTCTTTCAAAGGGAAAAAACTAAGTATTGTTCTTCATTATCTTATAATTTTGTAAACAATTACCTAGTGAATTTGCTTTGGTTAAATGAAGTTTCTGTTGTATTTTCTTCATGCTTTGTGACACATCTCTCTTACTCTTTATTCTTCTTTGAAAATAGTGACATGAGAAGATTATGTCATTATTTTCATTTTACTTTTCTTTTGTAATGAGTAGAATTTATATTTAGGATTTTGTGATGCATGTTAGAAGTGAATTTAATTATAAATGTGATGGTTTTACTTGCACTTCATTTACATTACAAAAAGAGCTCGTTGTAGTGTTAAAATTTGTTATAATTGCATCGACCCGAAAGGGTATATGTAATTCTCAACAAAGTGGAACCACATTTAAATTCCATGGATGGTGAAGTTCATGGGGATTGAATGCAAATAAATAGGGAAATATAATTATCAGGCGTAGAATTGGAGATTTTAGAGTGACAGACTAAAATCATCAATTTGGTCCTATCGTTTGGGTGCTGAAGTGTAGATGTTAGCCCTCAGGCGAGGGGAACGTGGGAGCTCTGAAGTGAGAGCTGGTATCCTCCTAGCCTAGCCACAGATTCAGTAACCAAGCATAGGATTAGTCAATGTTCTTTATGCCTAGACCAAAGGGTAAAGAATAGGATTGCTCCTATTTGGCACATATAATATTTAATGCATCTCATTCCTACACATTATCCATTTCATTACATAGGAATAGTAGTTTTTAGTATCTCAAAATTCTCCAAACCAATTCATCCAAAAAGGGTTATCTTTAGAATTATTATTTGCATTAAGTTATAGTTACCATTACATTTAACACTTGCATTTAGGAGTAGTTGGTAAATAAAACACAATTTTAGTCGACATTCCAAACTAAGCACTATTAGTAGTAGACTAGAATTTGACTAAAGACCTCTTACTTCACTTCCTCGTGGGATCGATACTGGGGTTTTTAAAGAAAACTCTATATTACTTAAAGAGATATGTATACTTGCGTAGTACCCCTAGTGTGTAAAATATTTTCTAATTTTTATATCATTTAAGATTTTGCACGCTAGTCGCTATTTATAAATTGGGTCAAGTTTTTGGCCATCTTTTGGAAGTTAATTTACTGCATAATTGCGGGGCGGGTCAGTTTATTAGAAAGCTTTTAAGATAATTAAATTAATTCTATATATGTAAGATTATTTAGTTATCAAATTTAAGATTTCTAGTATTCTATTTATTTCAAGAATGACTATATATTACAATATTAAATTACTTCATTCAGATGATAGGAAATTCATGAAAACACTACTTAGTAAAATACTAATCTAAATATGTAAGTTCAGAAATGTTATTGAGTTTACCCTTTAGATTGATTCAAATGAGGCCAATTTTTGATAAGGCATCTCCTCGAAGCTTCTCCTTACTTACTTTTTCTTTTTATTTGGATTGTATTTCAATCCTATATATAAATAATATATATATATATATATATATATATATATATATATATATATATTCTTTTCAGGGATTGCTTTTCAATCTTTTTTTTTTTCTTTTTCAAGTGAGGATTACTGTATTTAGATAGCCTGTTAATAATTTTGAACTTCATTTTCCTCTTCCTAAATTTGAAACTTAAAACATTTCTTTACCTTATATGTATTTCATAGTTTTCACTTCATTGAGTTTCAATCTTTTCTTTCTCAACTAAATACTTAAGAATTTAATATTTTAAAATATAGTTTTCCTTACTTTAAATAGTTAACTATATTCTTGTCCTTTTATTCCAAATATCTTAATCTATAAAATTAGTTTAATCACTAAAAATATTTCTTTTGTAGAATAAGATGGGGGCACCTAAAAGACACAAATAAAATTATTTTTATGAGTAAAATTCAAGATTTAAATATTTGGGATGTCCATGAAGATGTGAATGCTATGTGGGAAAAATTAACTAATACTATTAAATAAGTGGCTAAACATGTACTTGGAGAATAAAAAGAAAAATTTTCTATAAATAAAAATAGTTGGTGGTGGAATAATAATGTGCAAGAAAAGATAAAATATAAGAAGTTATGTTATAAAACTTGGTTTAAATGTACAAGCGTAGAGAACTGAGAAAAATATAAAACGGCCCGCAGGGAGTCTAAAAGAATAATCAATGACGCTAAA
This sequence comes from Papilionanthe hookeriana x Papilionanthe teres, assembly GCA_022702705.1. NCBI lineage: Eukaryota > Viridiplantae > Streptophyta > Magnoliopsida > Asparagales > Orchidaceae > Papilionanthe > Papilionanthe hookeriana x Papilionanthe teres. Next base: position 18,500,122 of record CM040431.1, on the reverse strand, counting down.
AATTCTGCTTTTAGTGATCTTTATAACATGTTAGATACTAAGGACGGTGAAAAATATGTGTATAAACTAGCCAAACAAAGAGAAAAGAAAAGTAACGATTTAACTCAAGTAAAATGTATTAAAGATGAAAATCAAAAAGTGCTTTTCTTAGAAAAAGATATTCAACATAGGTGGGTGAGTTATTTTGATAAACTTTTTAATGAAGATGCTGAAAGCACGATCGACCTTAGTGATCTTAATATCGTTAATAATAATAAAACTTTTCATTTTTACCGTCGCATTAGTAAAAAAGAAGTTTATGAGGCTTTAAAGAAAACCAAGGGGGGAAAGTCTGTAGGACCTGATGATATCCCGATCGAAGTGTGGAAATGTTTAGGTGATTTGGGGGTTTCTGGCTTACTAAACTTTTTAATATTATTTTAAAAACTAAAAAGATGCCTGAGGAGTGGAGAAAGAGAATTTTGGTCCCCATTTTTAAGAATAAAGGAGATGCACAAGAGTGTGCAAATTATAGAGGAATTAAATTGATGTGTCATACTTTAAAATTACGAGAGAGGGTAATTGAACATAGGTTAAGACATATTACGAAGGTTTCTTATAATCAATTTGGATTTATGTCGGGCAGGTCTACCATGGAAGATATACATTTATTGAGAGGTTTGATGGAGAAGTACAGAGATAATAAGGAGGAATTGAAGATATTTGTTATTGTTTGTTAACTTTAATGAAATCCATGCTTTGTGTTATTTTTCCCATGCTTTCTGAGTAGTTTCCTTAGTCTTTTTCCTTGTTGTTAAGATTATGTGAAGTGACGAATCAAAGTAACTGTGCCTAAAATTATTAAATAAAAATTGTGATAATCTTTTACTTAAAACTTAATTTACTTTCAATTTGGCCAATTAATTTGTTAACATATGTTGAATTATCAACTATAGTAAAGATTACATCCGAGATTCAAGGAAGTCAAAAGCCTTAGAAGGAGGTTGCAAATAAATAGGGAAATATTAACTATCGGGCGTAGAATTGGACATTTTAGTGTGACAGACTAAAATATTCAATTTGGTCCTATTGTTTGAGAGCTGAAGTGTAGATGTTAGCCCTCAGGCGAGGGGAACGTGGGAGCTCTGAAGTGGCAGCCGGTATCCTCTTAGCCTAGCCGCAGATTCAGTAATCAAACATAAGACTAGTAAATGTTCTTTGCTCTTGGACCAAAGGGTAAAGAATAAGAATGCTCCTATTTGGCACAATACAAACTCTAAACTACTTTAATTCATCATTCACTTAATTCTCTCAACAAGGAGAAAGATGCTTTTCTAAATTAGAATCTTACATTTAAACTTTTTTTAGCAATAGTTTTAGTATAAGTGTTCTCAATTTCCGTATACTAGCTTAGTAAGTAAGTCTACTTTAATTTGTCTTTGAAATTCACTAACTTCCTTGTGGGATCGATATCTTGGACTCCATTAGAGCCCTTTACTACTTGATAGCGATATGTATACTTGCGTAGTATCCACATTATAAATCATAATTTTCATAAAAGAATCATCAATGTAAATACATATATTTGGTGCGTGATCAAGTTTTTGGTGTCGTTGCCAATATCAATAACATATTTTTGTAAGTATAAATATCAAAAGTGGGTCAAGCACTTCAGTGGCTCACTCAACCAACAATAGAAGGGCTCGAATCAATGGAGGTGGAGACCGAATAAACAAAAAGTTGGATGGATATGTACATTCTGTACCTCGAAATAAGGAAATTATCAGAAGATGCCACTGACCCGAGGCGTTATAAGATCAAATTTGTACTATATTTATTGATTGAAGGCAAACACTTCAGGTCGATCATATCTTTGTCCTAAAGTTCTTAAGTGAAGATGAAACAAGAGAAGTCCCCAGGGATATACATTTTGGAGAATACGAAAGTCACTTTGGAGGTAATACTCTAGCCTATAGAGTGCAACATCAAGGCCATGTCTGAACCACACTCTTAAAAGACGTGACAGAATTCTCTTGGGAGTGTGAGAGTGCCAAAAATATGCCCCACTACACTACCAGCTGGCTCATAAGCTCCAACTGATCACCAGTCCTTGGTCATTCTCCATTTCTTGAAGTTCTGTATGTATTTTTTTTACCACTAACATTTAGAAGGTTGAAACTAACATGACGAAAATCAAAAGGAGTCCCTATAGAACCATTAAGCCTTAGAATTGCCTTGCGCACATTTTTTTCACTTTTGCGCGCACAAATAACAAATTTCAGACAATCAACGTGTTTAAATATTGCAATTCACATCACTTATTCATAATTTACCAAAATTAAAATTAAATTAAAAAAACGATCAATGACGGACTTAAATTTCAACGAAAATTAAATTTGACGCATTTTTGACACGATCGTTAATGAGGTTGTCCGAACGACCCCGAATGACGAAACGGATCACGCGAGTGTGTCTGTGACGTCGATTTTACCTATGGAGTACATCCATTTTTCTACGACTTCTCATGCAAGCTTATAATGCACAAATTATCATTTTTATGTCTGATTACCGAAAAAAATGGTCTGAACAACACCAAATGACGAACCGGACTGCACGAATGGGTCTGAAACGTCGATTTTGGTTAGGGAAGACATCAACTTCGATGCGAGGTCGTATACGAGCAAAAAAATGTGCAATAATAATAATAATAATAATGATAATAATAATATATTATATGATATTAAAAAAAATAATAATAAAATAATTCTACATCCCACGCATGCTCTCTCTCTCACTTCTATCATGTCACACATGATATATATATATATATATATTTGGGGAAAGAGCTCCTCAGGCTCCCTACGTGTTAATAATCAAAAGAGTGTTACAAAATGGAGGAGGTGAGGGAGCCAGGTCCTCACTACAAAATCCAAAAAAATACAATATCTCACACCTAGAGGTCCCGTTTCCCTCCATCCTCCTCCCACGGTACAACTCACGCAATGCAAAACTCCAAAAAATAAAAGAGTTCTGAACATAAGAGCTACCAAAAACAGTAAAATTATAAACAAAACTCGACAACAAAGTGTCCAAAAATAGATGCAGATAAACATTAGACAGACTAGTGATTCCATTTTAAGGGGAGCATCCGCAAGATCCTGCATCAGAAACAACATAGGAGACAGGAAGGTCCATGATATTTGCAAGAACACAGGAGAGACAGTCAAACCCGCAGAAAACTGGATCCCTGGAGACGATCCCTGGCTAGTATCCACATGTAACAAAAGGAATCTTGAGTTTGAGATGTTCCTGCACAACCTGAGAAAACGACTGCCGCAGGCAGAAAATACTACCGGCACCAGACTATGATAAGCTAGAATATAAAAAGACAACAAGAAAACAGAGAATAAAAAACCATTGCCCATAATAAGAAAGCAGAAAGGATGCATGAAACAGAGCAAAATGATTTAGCATATGATGATAAGACAAGCTAGTTGTATCTGATGTATGGCAAATTTAACTTGTCCCCGTGAACCAGGAGAGCAAGGTGCTGAGGTGGAGTGTTGCCCACAAAAGGAGAGTGACCAACATTTTTTACTAACAAATCTGCTGGCCTATTACCCTCTCTATGAATAAAAGTGATGCTGAAATGAAAAATAGAATTTTCAATAATATACCAAATTCTTTTAAAAAGAATAATCAAATTCCGGGGTGTATCAACCAGTTTAAAAAATATATCAATCGGCCTCTTGGAATCGGTTCCACTCGTAAAGAGACAAAATTAAGATTGATGGCAGATTTTAGAGAAAGTAAAAGTGCTCAGGCCTCAGCCGAGAGAGGACAATCAGCCACCACAGGGGAATTAAAAAATGCTAACATATTCCCCAGATGGTCTCTAAACAGACTGCCTGCAATCGAGTGGGAATCGGACCAACTGCCATCTATATCGGCTTTAATTGTCCCCATCACAGTGTGGCACCCAATTAACCACCACGGGTCTATTGGAGAGTGTTTAGTATCTCCATGTAAAAGCCTGAGCGACCTGTTATGGTAGGCCAAAATTTTAGAGAAAGTAGCATCAGTGGAGGGATGACATTCAGTGTGCTTATAAGAGTTCCTAGCACACCAGATGAACCACAAAACAACATATGGGAACAAAATAAAACCTTTCCCGAGCCCGGTTTGAATCTTTCCAAACCTTCACATAGTCATAAATAGACAGGAGTTATTCCAAACCAAACCAAAAGCAACTGCCAACCTGTTCCGGATGTGCTGTAGAGTAAATACAATTGAAAAAGAGGTGAGAAGAGGATTCCTCGGCATTCTTACGTGAACAAACACATAGAAGCCAATCTTAAACCTTTTAATTTTAAAATATCATCTAAAGGTAAAATACAAGAGAAGAACCTCCACAGGAAGAAGGATATAGAAGGAGAAAATATAGGTTTCCATATCCCCTTCCCTCAATCCAACTTACTGAAGGAATGAAAATTTTGATATAAGTGCTTGCTAACGTAATGATGAGGTCGCTTCTTCCAAACGGAGTTTATCAACATTAGTCCTATTTATAGGAATTTGGTTAATAAACATAGCAGTTGTCCTCGCCCCACCAACTCCCTAATCTTTCTCAAATCCCACTGCCCCAAAGTCCAGCAGTCAGCAATCAGCAGATTGCTCAGGGCAGAAGGATGAGAATGCGCATTAAGGTTTGGCATACCCCAGTTATCATGCCAGAAGGAAATCTTCCCATCCCCAATATCTCAAAAAATAGCCTTAGAGGCCTCCTGCCTAATTCTCAGGATAGCTTTCCAGATTTTGGAGTCCCCACTTTTCCAAGTAACCATAGTAGGGTGAACATTTTTACAATACTTAGCATGCATGAAATTAGCCCAGATAGACTCCCTTAATCTAAACTTGTACCACAGCTTACACATTTTGATTTCAACAATGTGAGAAAGAGCTTTAAAACCAAGCCCCCGCAGTACTTAGGCTTACACAATTTTTTCCAAGAAAGCCAGTGCTTTTTAGAACCTCCCCCCTCCCAGAGAAAAGAATTGAAAATTTTCTCCAACCTCTCAATAGAACTTTTCTTAGCATTAAAAACTTGGAGTGCATAAAGAGGAATGCTGTGAAGCACACTGTTCAACAAAGTTAAACGACCCCCATTGGAAAGAAAAGTATTCTTCCAATTCCTAATCTTACCCTTGACTTTATCCAAAACATCATCCATCTGAATTTGCTTACATCTGCCTTTAATAAGATTAACTCCTAAATATTTAATAGGCAGTCTAGCAATTTTGTACCCAGTAAAGTTGGTAGCCCATAAAAGAATCATATAATCCTAATCCTGCTCCTACACATTAAAAAAAATCAGATTCACGCATGCAAAAATGAGATTCACACATGCATTATATATATATATATATATATATATATATATATATATATATATATATATATATATATATAGTAATATTTACGCATGCAATAATTTTACGCATGCAGCACAGGCAACTTTTATATAAACTATCATATAATCCTAATCCTGCTCCTACACATTAAAAAAAATCAGATTCACGCATGCAAAAATGAGATTCACACATGCATTATATATATATATATATATATATATATAGTAATATTTACGCATGCAATATAAAAATAATAATTTTACGCATGCAGCACATACAACTTTTATATATATACGCATGCAGCACATGCAGCTTATATATAATAATAATAATAATAATAATAATAATAAAACATTAAAATAATAATAAAAAAAGAAACCCTATTTAAATAAATCTCTCCTTTCACATGGTTGCCTCTCTCTCCCTCTCTCTCTCCTATATAATGACACCTCCATGATCCCATTAGAGGGACCTTCTTGTTTTTGCCGCGAGCTTCTTCCTCCAACTCAAATTTCTTCTTCCTCAACAAACTTTTCATAGAGCCACCAAACCCACTTGCAATCTTGAGAAAAGTTGTGCTCCTTGATCCAAGGAACATAACCACCACCACCTCCCTCACTGTAAACTGCTGCCATCACTGGAAAACTCGCCCGAAGCTCACAACTCCCCCTCATTCTAGCCAAAAACTCCCCTTAAACTTCATCTAAACCATCCCATTAGCCTCCCTAGGTCCTTAGGAGACCGAAAATACCATTTTCCATAATCTTTACGACTTTCCAAGCGAAGCCGAGCCAACTCCGGCAAACTCCCAACCCAACTCGAAAATCACATCAAATCGACGCCGCAAGTACTGGGATACGCTCTAAGAGGCCTACTTATTCAAATCTAATTGAGGACAAACCTCTTAGGCTCAGGTATACGTCTTAAATTAAAACGATAATCTCGAGCTATCCTCCATTTCAGATCGAAAAATAGATCACAAAACACCCAAGTATCTATATGGATGTGATCTAATCTTTGAGCTGAACAAAACAAGCTCAAAAACGCGAAATTTGGTTGAGAATCGGCGGAGAACGAACTTCGGAAAATTTTGGCCATCGAAAACCTCCGTCTCCGGCGTTCGCGTGCACAGGGCTGGAGGAAGAGACGGATGATATATTGTCGACATATTTTTTGGTTATGTGTTGTATTTTTGAAAAAGGGGATCGCCTACAGAAGTTGTCGGCAAATTTTTTATATTTTAAATTTAATTTAAATATATATATAGTTTAAAAGATAATATTTGATTTTGAAAGTAATTTTAAGTTTAAAAGTTTTAAGATATGAAATCAAACCGATCTCACATCCCAAATAGTTTATATAAACGAGCACCGCATCACAAACCGTGTATCTATCCGAAGAATAGACACACTGCTTGACGATGGGGCTCGATTAAATAAACTGAAGATTTGTGACATCCGTTTAGTCCGCGAACCAATTTTATAAGCCGACAAGTTCCCCGCTTAATATAAATGAATTAAGCGGGGTTTATATTACTCAGGTTCTTAAAGTTCCCTATAAGGGCAAGCCCCTATAGTTAATTACATCTTAAATGACGGGAATCATTTAAGAAAACTCTCGATAATGATCAGTAGTTTTGCTCTCAAGAATTTCAAAATTTAAGGTTTTCAAAGGATTGGATTTTGAAAATTCAAAAGGGAATGACTCAAAATTTGGAACAATTTATTTTTTAGAATCCAAAGGAAGAGAAGTAGGAGAAGCTGAGGATCCAAGAAGAATCTTGGCAACTTCCCAAACTATCCTATTGTTTGGCTTAGATTTGAGAAAATCCTAATATTATCTGATATTTCAATCTTGCCAATTTTAATTAATTAGGACTTATATTTGTATGACATAATCATACAAATAGCCTCGAAGATGTGAGGGTTTATGTCGTACCGAACGACTACCTCAGAGTCCTAAGACCGGTTAGGGCTTAATTTGCATAACATGATTATGCATATGCCTAACGAAGAGTTGAGGATTTATGTTGCACTAGGCAAACTACCTCGAAGTCCTATGGCTTGGTTATTTAATTCTAAGAAACTTTTGTTGAAGTAGATCCGAGTTTTGCTGATGATGATGGCCGACCTGCCCACCATGCTCCGAGCTCATTGTTGTTGCAGAGGTTTAGTTTTAGAAGTCATAAATCAGGAGATGAGATAAGTGTTTTGGTTTAGAGAAAATCTTAAAATCCAAGTGTTCTTAATATTTTAATTAAAACAAATCTTAAAGTTGTTTAAACAGAACCGATTAAGATCCCACGATTCCGTCATCCCGACACCGTTATTTTCATCGAATTCACTTAGTCCAGATGAATTTGCTAAACTCAACTGAATGAGTTCCACACTTTCATTTAGACCGTGGGAAATCCCGTTAGCAACACGTGGGTTACATCATCCGAGGTATTCCCGATCATTCAACGAGACGTTTTAATTTACTTGCAATTGTAGTTTTGTTGTTACGTTTCGTGATTAAATTTTGAGTTGTTTTATATTTTGAAATGTTGTGGCGGTGATTTTTATCTTGTAATGACTTTTAATTTAGTTTTGGTTTCGGTTTAGGGACTATCCTAAAGGTTTTGGTTTTCATGCAACGGTTGTTTATCATGCAAGAAAAGTAAAGTGCATTTGCGATAAAGTAAATTGCAATAAAATAAAAGCGTGCACTGGAGGGTCTTCCCGTCATCCCAAGCTGCACTTAAAACACATGTTAAGGCATTTAAATATTTCAACAAGTACCTAGGTAAAGCTAAGGAAAGGTTTTGGTTGTCTACCAAAGTCCTAATCCTATAGCTAGTCATCTCCTATGACGTCTAGGTTATTGTGTTTTGGTTTAAGGACGATTTTCTTCATCAAAGGATAATCAAATTCAATTGTTCTTATAAACATCCTATCATATTGAGGAAGTGCTTAAGACGAGTCTTCAATACCTCTAGGATTGTTTTAAGTCCAAGAGAATTTAATTATACAAGTGAATTAATCATCCGGAAGTTTTAAGTTTTGTTCTTTTGCTCAGTGAACTAGGACATTTGAATATCCTATAAGTGAGATAACACTTCACTTGATACCTCATTTAAGAGTTATAATAACAAGAGCTTTAAAAGGGCAAATCAACTTATTAAGTATTTTAATGATTTAAACTTAATGATTTAATTTTAATTTTGACTTAATTATAGAAAATTAGTTTAACTTTGGAATAGTGTTCAAGTTATTTTAGATTTAATTCTTAATGATTTCATTTAGGTTTGTTATTAAATGATTTTAATTTAATTTAATTCAACTTAATTTAGTTTTGATTTAATTTAATTTAATTTAATTTAATTTTAATTTAATTTAATTTCAATTTAATTTAATTTTAATTTAATTTAATTTCAATTTAAGTTTTATTCAATTTCAATTTAAGTTTAATTTAAATTTAATTTTAATTTTAATTTTAATTTGATTTAATTTTAATTTAGTTTAATTTAACTTAATTTAATTTTGATTTCAAGTTATTTTTCTTTTAATTTAATTTAATTTAATTTTAATTTAATTTCAATTTTAATTTAGTTGAGATTATTCTTTTAATTTCTTTAATTAAGACTTAAGTATTACTGAAGTGATTTATTTAGGGATTTTTAAATTAAAGAATAAATATCCTCTTAAATAAAATCCCTACTTTAATAATTCTAATTTCTATTATTCTTCCAAAGTTTCACTAATTAATTAATTAAAGTTTTATTTTAATTATATTTGAAATGGTTAATAGGTTTCTACCCTTAATAATTTAAGTTTCAATCATCCAAAAATCAGTTTAAAATCAAATATTTTACCCTCCCTTTTTTATTAATCCTAAAATTTTAATTAAAGGTTGAAAATTTTAATTACCATTTTGCCCTTCAAGCTTAATAATTCTATAACTCACTAAATTAAGCTCAAATGAACTTGAAATTTTTATGTGACCTCACTTACATGTCAATTAAGACATTAGAGGAGAAAATGTGATTTTTCTGTATTTAATTTATTTATGTAATTATTTTTAATGGAAAATAGGGATTTTCAAGGAAAATTCAATAACATGACCAAGGAAATGTTTCTGTCCCTAAGAAAATTATGGGATGTTCCTAATGACCAGAGGACCATTTAGACCAATTTTTATGATTTTTGGAATTATATTTTATTTATTAGAATTATTTTGAGTTTTGGAGCATTAATTAATTTTAAAATAAAATTAAAGTTGAAAAATAGATTTTATATTTTTCTTAAATCTCTCTCACCTCAGGGAGTTCAAAGAAATAAATTTTATATTTTTCTGATTTTTCTTTAATTTATTAGAATTATTTTAGTGAAAAGGTTGGAAAATACATTTTTAATATTAAAAATTACATTAAGCCTTTAAAATTCAATATCTTACCCTAGGGACTTAAGAAAAATATTTGGTTTGTTCCTAAATGATTAGAATTCAAAATGTGACATTTTGGTGATTTTTAATATTTTTATGATTTTTATTATTTTTTAATTATTTAAAATATTAAAATAATGATAAAAATCAACTTTTTTAGAAAATTATAATTTTAATTTTCCTAAGTTCCTCTGATATCAGAGAAGCTCCAAAACTATTTTTGTGAATTTTTGAAAAGAAATTTGTGAGTTATGAATTTTTAAATTTTAATTTTACCCATTTTTGCTTAAGAGGGTTAATCAACCCATTTGGTGGGGTTATCAAGTCCAATTGGTTTCAAGTTTTTATTTGATTTTCTCCTATCCCTAGAGGACAGTGGAGAATTGTTTTTAAGTTAATTTGATGTGTGGTTAACCCTAATTAATTAAAGTTCAATTTTGGGTATTTAGACCAATTAGGGTTATTCCAAGTGAATTAACTCAAGACTTATTTTTCCTAGGTTCCTCTCATCATAAGAAACATCACCAAATTTTCCTAGAATTTATTTCTCAACATGCTAATTATTGGAATTAAAATACTCAAAACAGTAACATGCAATTGAAAAATCAATAACTTCTCATAAGGATGGCCTCTGACCTTGGAAAATTCAGGGAATGTTCCCAAGTTCATAGGCTTCAAAAGCCCTATGGTCTCATGCCATGATGAATTGCCTATGCAAATGGAGAATTAAAACAATGCAGAGAGTAAATAAATCATTAAAAATAAAATACTTAATGAAATTACTTGATTTCTTTTCCACATTATTCTCCTCTGTTCACCGAGCAAGAGGGTATTTTTATTTTTTTTTAGGATTTTTCTACACAAAGTTATGAATTTTTGAAGTTCTGGTAATTAAATAAATAGAAAAATAGTCTATTTTCCTACTTATCCACGCGGCGCCGACTCAACCTCGGCGTCTCCGAAGCTCCACGCGTCTTCTCTTGATTCTGCGCAGCCATCTGACTGGGATGCCACGCAGCCCGCGGTTCATGTCCCGTTGCGCTGTCCGGCTCGATCCCGACCGTCCGCTCAATACACGCGCGATCCAACGGCTCCCATTCATCGTCTACTACTGGTGTGAACCCGTGACCATCGAACTTCCAACCCTAATTTCTCACTCGATTCTCAATGGATTTTTGTGTTCTTATGCTCTATGGATTCATCTTGAAGAGACGAACACATCTATACGGTAAACATGCATTGAAATTGACTCAAACTAAATAGAGAATCTCTGGAAGCTCGGGAAGAAGAGTGAGTCCATACCTTTGCTCAGAGAAGTGAAGCTTCAATCTGAGAGTTGTGTCATGTTCGATTGGGTCCAAGTAAGCTCCAAATGAAGTCCCTTGGCCTGGTGAATTGCTTAGGTACAAAAGTGACCACAGCCGATCACAAAGCTTGGAGGCTGGAAGCAATGGCTGGCCTGGTGAGGGGCTTTTGCTGGGAAACTTCTCCTCTTGGTCTGGTGAAGGTGTAGAGTCAATCAATTTGAGGATTGACTCACTGTGGTGAAGTGTCCTGGTTTTGGGCTTGGATTTCAACTCTGAAATTGAGCTCACAGAGAGGAAATGACAGGGGGATTTCAGTGGGGATCAAGTTCTCTATGTGTAGAGAGTGGTCTGGGATGATTTTGGCAGGGTTTCAGTAAGGTTTGGTTCAGCACCTCTCTTGGCCGAGAGGAGGGGGTGTTTAAATAGGAGAGGCCGGAGGGCCTCCCGGGGGGTTTAAGGGTTGGGATCAGCTGCTCTGGTGAGGAGAAGAACAGCTGCAATGGCCATTTGGAGTGAGGCAGCTCAACAAGGTGGAATTCCAAAATTTGGCTCCTCCTAAGGTCTCGGCCATGGTGTTTTCCGGTGATCCAAGCGGCTGGCCGGCAGGCAAGGGTCACCTTCAAGTTTAAGTGGGTCAGGACTGGGGTTTTGTGTAGGCAATTGAGCTTTGCCATGTGTTAAAAGCTTGATTTAAAATGGAATGGGGGAAGGCCAATTTTGGCTTGATTTGGTCAAGTCTACCTTTTGGGCTTGGTTCACCCTTCAAGGTGGCTTTGGGTGTTGTGGGGAGTCAAAGGAATCGAGCTGGTTTGGCATGGAGAAGTCCTTATCCAAATATATTTGGATTAAATTTGGGTTAAGGTGAAACATGTTTAAGGTTAATGACTTTTAGGAGGTGCTTAAAGGACCTCCTCCTTTTGCCATTTAAGGAGGGTTGACAAATTAGAGATTCTCATGGCTTGCCAATGGCTTACAAGTGGCTTCATGGCTCCATATGGCTTGCGAAAAGATTTGGTCAATTTCATAAAAAAAGGATTTTGTGAATTTTGGAATTTTGATGGGAATTGTTATGAGGCTTGATTTGGAATTGTTTAATTGATAAATTAGGACTTTAAATTGAATGTGTGATGAGGGAAAGTGTCATGTGGGCTTTAGATTGATTTGGGCTTTTAGGAAGGTTTAAGGGAGTGGGCCTTTATGTTTAGCAATGGGCTTTTAGATGAAAAGTTTTGCAAAGGGTCATGCCAAATAAATGTTGAGTTTAGTTTAAGGATGTGTCTTGAATAATTTGAAGCAAATTTGAGGTAGTTTGGAATTGAATTGGGTTGAATTTGGGTTCATTTGGTAAATGGGCCAATGTAGGTCAAATTGGGCTAATTTGGGCCAATGTTGGGCTAGAGTTGAAATTGATGTAAAATTAATGTTGGGAAATGTTTATGGGAGTGTTTCAGAGAGGTTTTAACTTTGGTTGGGTTTTGATTTTGGGACTTGGGCTTATTTGGGTTAGGTTTGGGTTTAGGTCAAAATTGGGCTTTTTGGTTTTGGGTTGAATTTGAGTGGGGTTTGGGTCCAAATTTTGGGCAAATTATGTTAGTGTTTTGTTTGTGGGGATGTTAGGGAAGGTTTAGAAAAGGTTTGGGGTCAATTGGAGTTGAATTGGTTTGGTTTGGGCTAAGTTTGGGTCATGAGTCCAAATTGGGCTTTAAAGTCAAAAGTGAAATTGGATTCAAATGTTAATCAAATTGGACTTGGATTTGGTCTAGATTGATATTGTGGATATTAATTTGAAGTTTAGAATTGAATTGGACCAAAATTGGGGTCAATTGGGTAGATTTGGTTTGACATTGGGTTCACTTGGGTTAGGAATGGGCTAAATTGGGGGTTTTGGTAAAATGGGGTAAATTGACAAAATTGGCACATGGTGTAGTTGGACAAAATGAAATTGGGAATATTTGGGATCTTCTGGAATTTTCTGGGAATTTTCTAAATTTTTGTATTTTTGGGTCAAGAGGGGCATTTTGGTAATTTGAAGGGTATTGGGGGATACTTTTGGAATTTTTGGTATTTTTGGCTATGGATGATCAATTTGATTGGTGAGGAAATGTTCAAGGTTAATTTTGGGGAATTTTGGGTGATTTGGAAATTTTGGAGGATTTAGGCAATTTTAAGCGGCTTTTAGTAGGCTTGATAGGTGTAGGGTCCCCGGGGTCAAAAATTGAAATTTTGGAAGAATGAAGATTGACCAAATATGAGTGAAATGGAATCACTTTGGTTGAGCCATGAAGTCGTATTAAGCCTATATGAGCCATGAGAGGACTCATTTGAGGCATTCACTATGTTGTTCCTAACCCTCTTAACTAGGGGCTTAGGGGTTAAGGTCCATCCATATGAATTACCTACATGAGTCAAGGAGTCAAGTTGGGTATGGGTGTGATTTTAGAATATGGATTGTGTGTGTGAGAGTGTAGAGTGTGAGTGTAGTGAGTGTGTAAGTCAACCCTCACTGCGACCAGGGCCACCTGGGACGAGTCTGAGGCCAAAGAGTCCTATATGGAACTCATACTTTAAACCTCCACATTTGATCTCAACCCTCTAGGTGACTAGGGGTCTACAATCAAGCTTGTGGGGTTTGCAGGGAGGCAAGAAGTGGTTTAAATTTCTAAGTGATAGGTCCCAATTCTAGTCCTCTAAGATAGTCAAAGGAAAAGCCTAAGGCTAGATCCTAAACACTAAAGAGGGAAGAGAAGACCTCATAAAAAATGAGGTCAACACACACACACACACACACACACACACACACATATATATATATATATATATATATATATATATATATATATATATATATATATATATATATATATATATATAGTATTTTTTTTACGAAATTATAATTTAACTTCAAAATTACATAACTTTTCATAGAAAACACCAAAAAACAAATCAAAAAATGCTGTAAGCTTAGAAAAATGAGAAGAATGTTTTAAAATTAAAATAATGATTTTTCATCAAGTAAATATTTTTAAATTTTTTTTGAAGTTCCGGAGTATTTAAATCATAAAAATTAAAATATAAATGAGAAAAATATGAAATTTGGTAGAGATATTAAATGGCCTTGGGGAAAGCTTCCCTAATTTTTTCAAGCCATTTTGATGTCTCTATCTTTGTATTTTTATTTTTGAATGAAATGACCTATTTATGTAAATTAAAAACTAAAAAAATATGAAAATTGCAAAAATTCTTGGTGATTGTATTTTTAACTATAAAAGAACACTTAAACATTTTTTTTTAAAAAAAAAATTCTATTTAATTTTTTTTAATTAAAACACATTAATTAGGGTTTAGGTTTAATTTAGGCTAGGTTAGCCTAACCCAAGTCTAACCTAGTCAATTCTCTTTAGGTCCAGTTCAACCTAATCACAGACATGGTCAGCCAACCCAAGGATTGATTTGATCGCCCACTAAGTTCAATTTTAGTTATTTAGGGCTTTTAGGCTAGCCAGTCATTAGCCCGATTTTAGCCTGGGTAAACTTAGCCTTTAGCTGGGTCCAATTCGAATGGTTGGACCATTTTAATCTTAGGATTTAAGTTGTCTTATCATTCAATTCAGGTTGAACTTCTTGAAGTATAGGGTCAGTTAACACTAACTTCAGTTTAGTTTGATCTACACATTGGGTTCATCATAAACCAAACCTTAATCATTAGGATTAATTATCCTAAACTCTAGGATTAGCTAACCTTAAACCATAAGATTAGCTAAGCCCAAGCCCTAGGATTGTTAATCCTAAACCCATAGGATTACCTAAGCCTAACCCCTAGGTTAGTTAACCCTAAACCATTAGGATTAATTAACATAAACCTTAAGTTAGTTAACCCTAAACCCATATGATTGGTTAACCTAAACCTTAGGTTAGTTTACCCTAAACCAATAGGATTAGTTAACCTAAACCTTAGGTTAGTTAACCCTAAACCCATAGCATTAGCTAAGCCTAAGCCCTAGGTTAGTTAACTCTAAACCCATAGGATTAGTTAACCTAAACCTTAGGTTAATCAACCTTAAACCAATAGGATTAATTAACCTAAACCTTAGGTTAGTTACCATTGAACCAAAAGGATTAGCTAACTTAAACCTTATGTTAGTTAACTCTAAACCAATAGGATTAATTAACCTAAACCTTAGGTTAGTTAACTCTAAACGAATAGAATTAGTCAACCTAATTTTATATTAGTTAACCCTAAACCACTATGATTAGTTAACATAAACCTAAGGCTAATTAACCCCAATCCATAGGATTAGCTAAGCCTAAACTTTAGGTTAGTTAACCCTAAACTAATAGGATTAGTTATCCTAAACCTTAGGTTAGTTAACTCTAAACCAATAGGATTAGTTAACCTAAACCTTATGTTAGTTAACCCTAAACCCATAGGATTAGTTAGCCTAAATCTATGCTAGTTAACCCTCATCCAACCCTAATCTTTAGGTAAAAAAAACCTAAATCATAGCTTAGCCTATGTTAAACCTACCTTAAACCTTAGGTTAGAACTTAACCCATAAGTTAAACATAGGAGAACTTTTTAAGCACGACCTTAAATCTAAGTTAAACCTAAACCTTTTAACTGAAACATCAACTGTTAATCATAAAACACATTGGGATGGGTAAAATTCACATAAAACACATTAAAACTTAAACTTAAGCTAAACTAAACACAACAAGGCTTTAAAACATGGCTTCATAGGTTAAGTCAGCTTCTAAGTCGTCAACTTCACATAAATAATTACAAGTGAACAAAAAATAACTAAAATAAAACACTTAAAATCAAACAACAAGATATAAATAACCTAAAACATTTCAACCCTAAAATCGATAAAGTAACTCAAGGATCAATTAAGTCTTAATCACAAAGATCACATAATGCAACCTTAACCCCTTTTATTCTAGTTTACGAAGATTTCTTAGACGATGCATTCTGAGGATGTTGACAGGAATCTTTCCGTTCTAGTGGGCAACCACCTTTCGAACTAAGTAAACTAGGGCACCCGGTGACCCGGGACGACAGAGCCGTTGAAATCTTGACTGGGTTACCACTAATTAAATTATTAAAATTTAATAAAGATTTAATAAAATGTTGTTTTTGCTCTACTTATTGCTTTATGTATCTCAATGTATGCTTTTACTATTTTTATCAAACATAGAATGCATGTGTTAAGGACAATTAATGAAAGAATAAAAGTTGTTTAGACTAAGAAGAACCTAGAAACCATAACACTAGGGAATTATGTAGCTTAAGTGAACTTAGCCTTATCTTAGGTTTGAACTATACCTCCACCACCCTTTAATTAATTCACTATAAAATTATCAAAATAAATAAAACTTTTAACAATAAGATTGAAGGACCTGAAGACTTGAAGACACTTCAATAAGAAACTTGGAGCAAACTTTATGGGCAGCTCGTTCAAGACCTTTCTTTAGTTTAAATAACAATCCTTAGGATTTCGATGCTATCTTTTATGACATAAAACCTCTCTTTTTGTTAGGCTCCTGCATAGTCTTGATATACAACATGTCTTAACTTGTTTTAGGATTTTGATGTAGTCACTCGACGTAAAACCTTCTGTCTTTCTAGGCTTTTTGTGTAAATCATCATCACACAAATCTAAGTCCTAATTAATAAAACTGGCAAGAGTTAACTTAAATTAATATCATCCTAAATTGAGCCAAACATTAGGATAGTTTGGGGGATGACCAAGAGCCTATTTTTGGATCTTTAATCTCTCCTACTCCTCTTCCCTTGATTCTTAAAATAAAATCTTTTACCTTTGAACCAATCCCTATTGGAAATTTCATAATCATGTTCGTTGAAAACTCTTCATTTTGAATTCATGAAAACAAAACATTCTTGATTTTTATCGAGAGTTTTCTTAAGTGATCCGTTCACTTAAGATATAATTAACTATATGGGCTTGCCCTTATAAGGAACTTAAAAGAACCTAGACTTAAAATTAACCCTATTTGACTCTTATATCAAATAGGGGAATCTATCGGTCATCATGCAAACTTGCAGATCAAATGGAAGTCATTTATTCCTATAGTTTATTTAATTAAGCTTATCATCAAGTAGTGTATTACCTTTCAGGGTGGTACGCTACTCCTGGTTAGCTCGATTATTTAAAATGTAGGAATCAATGTGATCAGTTTGACCCCATTAAAATACCTAATTTCTAAATACTATATATTATACTAAATTAAACCGCATTCCAACCGCATAGCGACTGACAGCGTATCTCATTATCAAAATCAATTTCAACACACGACAATTGATTTGTGATAGTGTTGAAATCATTCAGATGTTGATTAACCGACACACCTTCCGCCATCTTCAAGTTGAATAACTTTTTCATCAAGTGCACCTTGTTATTCGCCGATGGCTTTTCATACATACCTGATAAAGCCACCATGAGATCTGCAGTAGTCCTCTCCTTGATGACGTTGTGGGCAACCGATCTCGACAGGGTTAATCGCATAACCCCCAGAACCTGTCGATCCAACAGATTCCATTCCGTCTCATCCATCTTTTCCGGTCGTTTTCCTAGTAACGAAAGATGAAGTTTCTTCCTATAGAGGTAGTCCTTTATCTGCATCCTCCAGTAAGCAAAATATGTGCCATTGAACTTCTTGATCCCCGATGTTAACACTTCATCTCCGCCCATCGTTCTTCCTTGGATCCAAACTCAAGGCTTTAATACTAGTTGTTGTGAAAAAACGACGACAATAAAGCAAAAATGGAACGATAAAAATTATATGCAGAAAAACAACCACCAGAGTGACACACAGATTTACGTGGTTAGACAAATTTTTCTACGTCCACGGAGCTGCAGAGGAATTACACCGTCGAGCACCTCGACGTTTACAAGAAAAATCTCTATTTTTATTTTCTCCCTTCCTCTCTTTCTCTCTTCCTTTCTTTCTCTCTTAGAGGACTTGGCTTGGCCCTTGCTTGGCCCTTGGTTGGCTTGGCTTTCTCTAAGCCAAAAGAGGCTATTTATAGAAACCAAGAGAGTGGTAGGTGGGAGGTAGGTGAGCGGTAGGTGGGATGTGGTAGGTGAGCGGTAGGTGGGAAGGTAGGTGAGCGGTAGGTGAGATTCTTAATTAGGAATCTAATTAATGTGGACCGAGTCTCCACATTACCTAACACTCTTCTGCCCACCTTGCCTACGACGAAGTCCCATCATTTGGTTGCCGTTTCCACCGCTCGCCGTGAGGGTGAGCTGGTGGTTGAGAGGAGAAAGAGTATGATGGCGGGAGAATCATTGACAGAAGAAAATATTGTTTTTACTTAAAAAAGGGGAAAAAATGCTGTAAAAGTCTTTTATAATATTTCCAATAAAAATTGTATCATTTATCTTATGATTTTATGAAACTTATTGTTCTAGTATATATTGTTTATTTTCATTCCCAAAAAAATCAAATTTTATTTGAAGTCATAGTGCATTTACCTAAAAGAAAATAAATCCTTTAATAGAGAGATAACCCATCTTCATTGATTTCATAGCCATGGTTAACTTTTATTAAATAACTTGACAAGATAACCTTTTGATCTAACTTATGCTGCAATATGAAAACATGCAATTAAGTAGAATGCCAAAATTGTCCCGTAATTTTTTACATGGGTTCATTTTAGTCCTTTAAGTATATAAAAATGTCAAATTAGTCACCAAACTATTTAAGTTACAACTGAAATAATTCTTCATGAAGACTATTTCATCCCATATTAAAAGATTCAGAAGACCAAAATTCCACTTGCTTTTTGAAATGATACTATTTGAAAACGCCATAAGTGACTCTGCGTATTGTTCATGGAAAGTTCTAGCAGATAACATTTTTCAAGCTTTTTCTATTTACATAGAATAATGGAAAAACTATTCAACTTTTAAATAATTCTAGAGATTTGGTTTTATCTGTATTTACTTAGCTACGATTATCTGATAAACATATGACTCATTCACTTCTCTGATTTCTTATAGGCCTTGCATTGCTAGTTGATGTTTTAAGAGACAAGAATATAACAGGTAGCTTCTACTTGAATTTTGTGTACCTTGTTATGACATTGAACTTTTTTCTTATAAGAATTTAATGATCACATATCTCTTCAACTTGACTCCAACAGTTAAAAAAATAGTTCCTGCAAAAGTGTCTTTACCTTTGTTCTACTTATAATTCTTTTTGCCTCCATTCTAGAGGTGTGCATTATTTGATTAAAACTAAAAATCAAAACGAGCCGAACATATTTCGTTGATGTGGTTTGGTTTCAAAAATACATTTTGCTTTTTGGTTTTTAAAACCTCAATATTCAGTTTTGGTTATTAGTTCAATTTTAATTTTTATTCAACTGTACAATTTGAAAAATAGAAAATTCAAAATTAAATGTTGCATTCATTAAATTTAATGGATATTATACACATAAAATATGTAATTCTTGTTGCTTTTTATTAACCGAATAACATTTGAATGTTGGCTTGCTCATAATCGTACCGTTTAAATTGAATTAAATTTTGGTTTAGTCGGTTCAAGTTTATCAAAATTTTGATTGATTTAGTTTTTCAGAATTCGGATTTTGGTTGCAATCAATTTGACCAAATTGAAAATTGATTCATCCTCACCCAGCAAATGCTCACCCCCGACTCCATTCACTCTTCCCATTCAGTGCAAGTATGGTTGATTTTACTTCTTATTGTTCTGGCACATGCATGTCTAAATAATATTATTTATTAATTTGATATTGTCAAATACTACTACATGATTATTTTTTATTACGTTATAATCATGTGTTGTGTTTCGTTGCATTTATAGTTATACATATATGAGTAATTTTTTTTTCCTATCTTTTTTTCCTACAATCTGTAGGTATATTATAGAGACGAAATTGAAAAATCTTTTGAATTATAACCAGAAAGATTGCTTTTTGAGGCCTTTCTTTTGTAGAATCAATTGCTCTCTAGGTAAGATTGTTGGTGTTTGGAGAGGGTGTTTGACGAAAATTAAGAGATCTGCCATTTTTATCGTGATTATTTTTGCTACTTTTATAGTGGAGGCCTACTATCATATATTTTATTTTATTTTTCTGGTACACGGTATGTTATGCAAATGTACTAAATCTTTTTCTTGAAATGAAGTTGCTTATAGTATAATTCCTACAGCCAAAGCGATGGAGTCCCTACATATTCCATGAGGAGTTCTACGTGTGCTTTTTAGAACACTGAAGACACTGACAAATAAATTATTCTACCACATATTTCTTGGATAACATTTTCTAGTTAATTCTACTCGAGAATAACTATTGCCATTTTTTAATTGTAAATTCATCTTTTCAGTTGAGATTGAGTTTTAGCCAATATTCTCCTCTGCAACATCACAACTATGTTTTATTTAACGTTATGATAGTTAAATATATGGATATCTTATTTGTTTCAATACTTCATAGTTTTATTTTAGTTTGTTTGAAACATGTGTAGAATGATGCTTGTGTGACTTGGATGCGTTCTCTTTTCCTGATTTGATTTTTGAAAGATTTGTAGACATATCACTCAATTCTTATATATTTACATAACTATCACCTAAACTTCAACTTTTACATGCATACCGCTTTAGTAAAATTTAGGTGTTAGACATGTCAATACATAGGAATTGAGTCAAAATGCATTTTGATTTCATCAACTTATTTGATCTTGTGTGTCCATGCCAATGATTTTTAAAAGCAGAAGTTCCACTAACGTTTAGTTCATTTCCATGGGCTAGCAGAATCACTTGTTATGGATAAATTTTAATTTGATATCTATATTCTTGCTCTTTTTTTTTCTTTATTATTATTTTTTTTTATTTTGCTCCCTCCAATTTGTTGGCCGATAGACGATTTTCTGTCATTAAATTTAACAACAAAAATTTTGAATGCAGGCATAAAATTCAAATTCCTATTATGGGCTATTTAGTTTGTTCAAAAGTGAACCCTATGTAAATGGAAGATACTGTAGTTGAAATATAGTGTTTTTGAAATCCTTTGAAGTTTTAAATTTAGCAATAATTTCTCAAAAATTTTCTATAAATTTGTATGCGCACATATCACTCTCAGTACTCACTGTTAAGTGAAGTATGTATCTAAAATTTTTTACTGTTCTGAAGTGAATTTCTGATTCTGAAATATTAAAATTAGGGTTATGATAATTCTGTTATAAACAATATTACTTTGTTAGAGTGATCATTTATCCAGAAACAGCAGCCACACAACTTTTTCAATTAGCTGAAATAAACATTCAGCCAGCTTCTCAACAGCAGCTTCCAAGGGCGACCCTTAATTAATAAATGGTTAAAAAGTTGATTTGAGTTCAAACTCAACTCAAAAGTTTATTAGATAATAAAATTTAGTTATCTCATGAGCCAACTTAACTCGCTTACACCCCCATATGAAACCATTGTCTGACATTAAAAAAAATAAATAAATAAATTACCATTGTCCGACTTCAATTGTCATTGTCATTATGACTTGAATGCCAACTAGACTCAAATTGATGCAATTGTAGTTTTTTTTTTTTTTAACTCTTTGATCAGATAATGAAAACTCTTCCCATATTTCATTAGGTTTTTTTTTTCTTTTACCCTGTAGCATAAAAAAATACTAGTATTATGCGCCTATCATCTAATCTCTTTTTTCTTTTTCATTTATCAAGTTATATACATTTCTTCATGTTTTACTAAGAACATACATATTTGGTAGATAGTCAAATGTTAAACCAAATAGAATAAAAGAAAAGAACAGAGAAAAATACCTCAATCACACTTTCAAATTTTCTCTCTTGTAAGGGCATTATTGCTAATGAAAGGAGTAAACTATTAAAAATTAATTGGTTAAATATCAGAAATGCACTTCTGCCTTCTCTTTGTTCAAATAACTTATAAATTTCAAGAATATTTTACAACACAAATAATGACCCTTTTACCGGCCATAGGGGCATGCCTGTGATACAGTTTTTTTTTATTTTTTTATTTTTTTATTTTTTTTATTTTTAATATAACAGTTTCAGTTTGTCTCTTGTATTTTAAAATAGGCACAAATAACCTTATTATATATAGATAATATGTGAATCACAATAAGTACAATATCATAGTATTTAGTGACGCATACATATACTATTGAAATAATATGTTTCCTCTCAAGCTAGGATAGACCGAGTCTTCATATTTCCCATCCCACCTGTACAGGGCACAACGAACCAAAACAGATTAGAGTTTTTGCAGAAATAAGAATTGGGGCGTTTACATAATACCACCCAATTCCTACGTATTTACATATCTAACACCTAATTTTACCTTTTTACATTTATACCATCCAAACCTTTCAAAATCACATAAAAATACCATTATTTTGACTTTTTAAATGTGACACATTATCACGAATAGGTAAAGCGGCACATATGTAAAAATTGAAGCTTAGGTGTAATACATGTAAATACAAGAATTGAGAAAGCAGAGAATCATATGAATCAGTTATTACCTGCATCCCTCAGCAGGGATTTGTAAATCCAATTCTGGACTGAATGGTTTGAAAACGAGATCAATTTTTTCATTGCTCACTTCCATAGCCGTAGCAGGGTTCCACTGAGGAATTGTAGGGAGACATTAATAGGTAAAACTGTCTGTTTTGAAATTATATAATTTATATTCGATTTAAATGATGAATAGAAGAGAGTACCTTGGGTACATTATCTTTGTCAATGCTGAAAGCTCGAATTCCCTTTAATGGAGTAAAGAGTCTTTGAGAAACCAGGCTAAGCATAATAAAACTGAAATGATTGAGCAGTTACAGCGTTACCTCATAGACATCGTCGGATACCACAGATCTAAGCAGGTTCATTGTGAGTCTGAATTCTTTCTTGAGACATTCGGGCAAGGTTTGGTTTCTTCCTTCTCGGATCTGCCAAGCAGGTGACGTGTGTTAGTGGGTAAAAAGATGAAAATTTCTAGTTCATTTTTCAGGTACAAGTCTGTTCGGAAAAGCTATGATGTTTTATTTTGGGGAAGCTAAGGGCCAAAGCACTACTTTTATGCAAGAGAGATTCAATGTCTGAACTGTAGGAATAATTTATAAAAAAGAGTAAGTGGCTTAGTTTCGGGACTCCTTAAATTGAGGTTAAAATAATCATATTAAAAGAGTTGCAGGGACTAAATTAATACTTTTATAGACTCTAGGACTAAAATAGTAACATGACCACTACAAAGAGTCGGTAATATTTGGACACTTTTCTCTTATAAAAAATTTACTTAGTTGGCAGACAAAAGCTGATATGTTAAAATAAAATTTCACCTGTGAAATAAAAACGCAACAGAATTGTATAATGTGGACGTAATTACTCTCAATTCATGTTTATTTAGTTGCACACAGATATATATATATATATATATATATATATATATATGCTTAGGTGTTGTAAACACTGAAAGATGGTTATGTTATTCATATATGCATTTGTGCAATGAATTAATAATTCCCATATCCTTCAATTCGATCACATAATGCAGTCATATGCATTATGAGAATATGAGATTCCAATGTTGATTTCTTCAAGCAGAGAGAGTAATTGTAGTTGTTTAAGAGATGTAGAACTGAAAGAAATATTACGTGTGAACAGTGTAGATGCGGATTTGATGGTATTGTGGTGGTATTCACTGCAATAGCATTATAATACCACCACAATACTATTCCACATGTACATTATCCGCACGTAGTATTTCCTCGAACTATGGCTGATTTATTGTTGACTATGTAAAAAATTGGATAATCACTGAAAAATGAAAGAAAGCGTACTGAGCGCAATGTTGTTTTTAAACCAGTCGGTGATGCTCTTTTAAATCCTTTGAGCACTGGCCATATCCATTCATTGCCAATATTCCTTGCTTCAGCTTCCTACAAGGGTTTGGTTAAGTTAGGTAATAGAGTAAGAGCAGGCTATTACATGCAGGTTAAATTAGAAATTGCTTCTTTTGATTTTAATATGTCCATTTTCAGTAAAAGTTTGGCATAAATTAGCTTTTTCTTGTAAGACATGCATATATTAGCAGTTTGTGTGTGTGCGCGCGTGTCTTTGTATAAATTAGTTAGCTTTAGTAAACTGTTCTGTAAGGTTTCAAGCAATCCTATCCTTTGATAAGCCATGATGGCTTGATGATTAAGTGCTTCATCTGTTTGCATCTAAGTGTTAAAATTTAAAAATTATAATAATTTGTAAAACTGGTTTTTGTACATTCAAGCAAACAAATGAGCCTTCAAGTCAAAACTCAGTCCAGCAATGTCAAATTTTTAACAAGGAAGAAGGAAACTAAAGTGAATGATTTTATATAAATATATTCAATATTACATTACATAGTATTATATTTATGTAATAGTATTATATTTGTGTTCCGGAGTCGGAAATATGCCATTTAAAGAGAAGTATGATGAGTTGTTGCCAAGAAAAATTCATAAAAGTGAAAATGTCACGTGCATGGCCAAATGTTTTATACACTTACAAATGATTCTATTATCTCTTCCAAAGATTCTTTGCAAAAGCACATATTAATTGTTTGTATCCTGCAATAAAAGAATACCAAATTAGTGTCAGAAAGCTAAAATTAGTTATTTTAAACTGTAAAAACAGCTCTCTCATTAATAGCATACACTTAGATGTATTACTTGTTTAAGATGGTTTCTTCCTCGGGGAGAACATCAATAGAAAATTTCTCAATCACATTCCTGACCGCATTTTCATCACCTGAATCCAAACTCAATAAACACTTCTCAAGCTCGTTCAATTTCTACAAAATAAGAAAAGAAAAATTTCAAGTTATGTTGCACATGTCATTTTGATAAAAGTAAATGGTGATACAATAACTCCAAACAATTTCTCTGATAAATTGGAATGAAGAATATCAGCACCCAATTCTTATGTATTTGTATAATTAACACCAACTATATATATATATATATATATATATATATATATATATATATATATATAATGCCTAAACTTCAGTTTCCACATTTATACCACCCAAAGCTTTCACATCACATCGAAAAAACCACCATTTTAAAATTCAAAAAGTGAAATACACATTTTCATGCATAAGAAAGATGGCGGTGTTAAATATGTAAATACATAAGAATTGAGTGATATGTATGTAAATCTTCCAAAGAATAAATACCTCGGATGGGACAAAGTGAGTTGCAAGGCCAACTGCAACCATATCCTTCCCACTTAACCGTGCATTTGTTAAGGACAAGTATTCCCCTGAACATTTACCAAGGAATTAAAAAAAATTAGTGGAAAATGGAGAAAAGTGAAATGCATAGTAATCCGCCTGTTTGTTCTTTATCAGTAGAAATTTATATAGACATCAATGATAATTCGTAAGTTTATTTTGGTTATTTGGGCTTGGCTTATGAATCCTCCTCCATTGATTCCTTCTGAGCACAACATATGACTTTGCTGTATCTTGCAGTAAATTTTTATCGGGCATCTACATACATACCACAAAAGTCTTATTTATTTACATATCTAAACACCTACACTCATATTGACATCACATTTTCATGCACACATTTATGGCACTAACTAAAAAAAGAAAATAAAATAAAATGAAATAAAAGAAAAGGAAATTTAATGGATCGGTTTCGATTCCGGAATAAATTATTCTTTCGCAGTTGACATCCGAAGATAAATGATGGGTGCCACATGTCAAATGGGCCCCTCCTCTCTCATTGGAGAGTGAGTGGAGGCGGGGCCCACTCTCGATTCGGAGGGTTTAACTGTCTCGAAGTTTTCGTTTTGACAGAACGCGCGTCCAATTTGAAGCAAAGAAAAGAATCAGACAAGAGAACGAAAGCAGGAACCGAATGAGAAGAAAGTGAAGGGTCACATGTTTCTCTTACTGGAGATTCAATGCAGAGCAACGAGACTCGTAGAAGGATGAAGGAATATTGCTTGCGCTTGGGTAGAAGAAGCATCAAGTGATGCCGGTGCGAAGAAGAGAGTGCTGAGAATTGAACCTAATTTCAGATCCGATTCGTAAAAACAGAATATTGAAGAAGTCTAAGAGTTTATTTGTAAAACAGTGTAATATCCTATTTAAAACTCATGTCATGAATGTACGAAGCAGCATTGGAACAATTTTTTCTTGATGGCATTCGAGCCCTAACCCTAACAGCTGTCACAACCCTCTTTAGTGTTGCTTAATCATCGGGATCAGCATGTAGAGACCCATAACTCCAATGTTCCCTCTTCGGTAAGTAGGAAAAATTATTGCGTCCGGACAGCGTACGCAAAGTTGTGTCCGGACTCCAATTATACGACGACACGTGTTCGTGTCGGCCTCATCCTTCAAAACACAAAAATACAACCCGCGGGTTGTATTGGCATATTCCGGATACTGACCATAATACTAACCAGGAATATTCCGATACAACCGCGGAATATTCGAATACAACCGCGGTTGTATTCAAAAATTCCGCGATTGTATTGTATTACAGAATACTACTACAATAAAACCATAATACAACCGGAATATTTCGATACAGCCAGTGGAATATTCAAATACAACTGCGATTGTATTCGAATATTCCGCTGATTGTATTGTATTACTTGGAATACTACTACAATAAAACCGGAAATATTCCAATACTAACCTCGAAATATTTGAATACTACTACGCTTTATTTACGTCGAAAAATTGGGTTGGGTTGGTCGCGTGATTAAATTTGTCGGTTGTATTATGGTAGTATCCGGAATATTCTAATACAACCCGCGGGTTGTATTTTTTTGTTTTGAAGGATGGGACCGACACGAACACGTGTCGTCCTGTAATTGGAGTCCGGACGCAACTTTACGTACGCTGTCCGGACGCAATAATTTTTCCTTCAGTAGAGACCCAATCCTTCACGGACATCCACTCCCTCTTATGTGAAGAGGATGACATCAGCGTCGCAGGTGTCGCGTGCCGTCGGAAGCTTCCGTCTTACACACGTCCGAATCGCGCTCGCCACGACGAGAGGTAACTAGGATTTCAACGAGGGGATCAAGATGTTAAAATGGCGATTAGAGCTAACTGGGACGACAACCCTTGCGATACAGTCCCGCTAACTGGGAAGTCTAACTACAAGATTACGGGATAGCGACAAACACTCATATAACCGCGGTAACTACTTTTTTCCTGTGATTGCACATGCATTATATTTAGATCACTAATTGTATTATTTTAATATTTTATTCAGGTTTAAGTTTTTGAATAAATTAATTCTAAAAAATAATGTGTATTGAAAGACAGATCAATCAGAAAAGTAATTTTTTTACATATTATTTAATTTCTTTTCTTTAGTGGCCTTTTTTTTTAAGTGAAATTTTCATTGTCTAGCACGAATATCGAGACATAACACGGATCTCAAAATTATATTTTAAGCAAGAAACATTCAAATTTTGATAAACAATCATCCAGAGCTTCGATTTCATTAAACTAATAGTCAAACTGACTGGCTCGATGAGAGAAATCTAATGACATCAAAGTTAGACAAATTCGAGTCAAATCAAGCCCTAATCAAGTCATTTAACCGTTTTTGAAAGATTTCCGAACACATTTGAAAGATCAAACGGATATCGAATCCTATAATTTCATAGTCGAATCGAGCGTCTCAACAAGACGAATCGAACGAGAATAAGATCATTCAATTCCGACATCATTAAGACATCCAAATGAACCTTAAATGACGTATGATTGAAGAAAGCTCTCTGGACCGTCCGATCAAAATGATTCATATTCATGCATTAATTGCACACAGAAAACTATAAATAAAGCCCACCCCTCACATGAGGAGAGAGAATTGAAACTTCAGAGAGAACTAGAAACTCTGAGAAGGAGCTGAAGTCTAGAACCATCATGACTATCGCCAACCATTGCTGATCGCCGTCGACCACCGTCGGCCGCTGTCAATACGCACCGATCGTCGTCGGCCCCTACCAACCGCCACTAACCAGACGATCATCTTTGGCCACCGCTGATCGTCGTCAACACTCGGCGATCGTCGTCGACGAACGCCGGCCTCCTTCTGCCTTCGTCGACCACCGTCGGCCGTGTCGAGGGCCGCCGATCGCCGTTAACCACTGTCAACCGTCACATTCGATCACTGCCAATCAGACGTCGTCAGTCGACTCTTTAACTCGGAAAATACTGTTATCCTTTATTGTATGTGGGATAAGGGATTTTTGTAATCATCTACTAATATTTGAACTTTATAACTGGACCAAACCCCATGATTTTTCCCTTTACGGGTTTTCCACGTAAAAACCTCTAGCGTCACTATTGATTATTTTTCTTTCATCTGAGTGTGTCTGAATTCTCGAGCAACGCTAAGTCAATAATCCATTATTCTACCGTCGCGAATTTTCTAGCACGCATCAATGCTGATGAAGATATCAGCCGGACTAAAAATTGGTGGAAATCATACCCCAAAAAACAGAAACATCAATGGAACTGGAAAATAAATGATTTTTTCAAGATTAAATACATCTTCTACAGGCTTCTTATTCTCACGTAATTGCCCCTCACATGTCTAGGGGGAAAAATGTCCTTACCCAGATAACCAGGAAGACGTGGAAGGATGTAAGAAAAGCTGCAATCTGAATGAAGGCCAACGCTAGCTTCAGGCATAGAGAAAACCTATAAACCAAATGTTAGATATAACACAACCATATCCAAAAATAAACTTACTAGAGAGTATAAGCTCCAAAACAATGATAATTAAAAGGACTAAGAGGGTATGCTTGAGTTAAAAGGAATTGGAGGTACTGCAAAAATTTTTACAAAAATTTTTAACTTCAAAATTTTACTTTGGGCGTTTGATTGCAATAAAATTGATAGGTGATTAATATTGCTGAGAAAATGTGATTAAATCCATTTTTTCCATTGATAGTCTTCTATCCAAGACTAGTAAATAACGAAAAGAAAATTTTATGGGCCTCCTCAGAAAGAAAGAATAGGAAAAAAAAAAAACATTTTTCATTGAGTTTCTCCTCAACAAAACAATTGGGTGAAAAACAAATAAATTCAATTCCACAGGGCTTTTTTGCGATCATTTTAATTATTTGTTTACATCTTTTATTTTAATTTAATTTTATTTATATTTTAATTTAAATTTTAAAATATTTGCTTGAGGTATTTATTATTAAAAATACTCAAAATATCTTTTTTGTTTTAAATAATTTTAAAAACAAATTAAATTATTTTTAAAAATAGAAAAAATAAAAATATATAAAAAATATACCAACTACATATGTTTTTTTTTTTTTTAAAAAATAATAAAAGTAATCCCAAACAGGCCCATTCCAATTTTCATTTCCAATTCCTTTACATTTTTCTATTTCAATTCTTTCAATCTGAAAAACTTGAACAATAGAAAAGCGGGGAAAGCCAAAAAAAAATCTGTCCTTTCACTTCTTTTTGAAACAATTTATGGGGGAAAAACATGAAAATTGACTTAATATCGATTTCATAAAGCAAAAACGACTGCAGTAAAAGCGAGTGAGGTCCAAAGGCCAGAGAAAACTTCTGTAGGGATGACCTTGTTTTATTCTATATAGCACCGAGGCAAAGAAGGCTCTTTTTTTCCAATTAAAAAATAAAGTTCGCTTTTACTGTAGAATGAACTTTTTAACATTACAATCTTGTTTTGCATAAAAACACCTTGACAGAAATGGACTTTCTACAAACAAAAAGAAATATTTACATAAGACGTATCACTCAATTCCTATGTATTTACATATCTAAAATCAAAACTTCAACTTTTACATAAATACCATCTTACCTATGCATGAAAAAGTGTAGTTCACTTTTTAAAGATAAAACAACGGTGTTTTTAATGTTATATAAAAGATTTGGGTGGTATATATATATATATGTAAAAAAGTGAACTTTAGGTGTTAGATATGTAAATTCATAGAAATTGGGTGGTACGGATGTAAATGCTCCTAAGAAAAGGAATATTTACGTACATAACACTCAATTCTTATGTATTTACATATCTAACACCTATACAACTTTTAGGGGCGTTTACATGAATGCCACACAATTCTTATATATTTACATATCTAACACCTAAACTTTGATATTTACATTCATATTACTCAAATATTTAATATCACATAAAAAATGCCACCCCTACTAACTCTTTAAAAGTGAAATACACCATTTCATGCTTATAATTATCAATATGAAGCTTTAGGTGTTAGATATGTAAATACATACTAATTCTGTGGCATGTACGTAAATTTCCCCAATTTTATAAATATATCATCTTACATATTTACATATGCATGGAAAGATGTATTTCACTTTTTAGTAGATAAAATAGTGGTATTTTTGTTGGAGTGCGGAGACCATAACGCTAATGAGCAGAACTCCAGCGCCTCCAAAGAGGCGCTCCTGCGCCTAAGCATGGCGTAGCCATGCCTGAAATGGGCATAGCTATGCGGAGCAGTGTGGCTAAGCTATAACAGGGCGCAACTGCGTTGGGCGTTCACTCGATAAGGGCTTTTCAAAATAGTGAGGGTCGCATAATTATGGGCGTGGTTAAGCTATGGCTCTGCGGATTCCAAATGAGTGAAACCGAGCATTCAGAATAATTACACCGATCTCAACATGGTTATGCCTAGATGGTTTGTTCTTATTTATCGGTTC
This sequence comes from Papilionanthe hookeriana x Papilionanthe teres, assembly GCA_022702705.1. Taxonomy (NCBI): domain Eukaryota; kingdom Viridiplantae; phylum Streptophyta; class Magnoliopsida; order Asparagales; family Orchidaceae; genus Papilionanthe; species Papilionanthe hookeriana x Papilionanthe teres. The sequence continues at coordinate 18,469,254 of CM040431.1, read as the reverse complement.
TAAAGTCTTCAATTTGAGCAATAAATGTATCTCTTGAGCATGTGGTGTTTCTCAATAGAGTTTCTTCGTGAAGGTGAATTGTCGGAAGGGTGATTTCACAATGAGTGCTTTCTCTTGTTCGATCGAGAGGAAGTTTTGAAGTGAATTTCTGTAAGTTCTAGTGATTGTGGAGAGTTAATTTGAGTGTATATATCAGTACTTTTCATAATGGATTTTTTAGTGGCATGGCTCCGTGGATTTTTCCCGTTCTCGAATTTTCCACATCAATCCTGGTGTATTTTCCTAGGTGTTAGATTGAGTCCAGCTTAATTACTTTCCTGAATTACTTTTTTGTTGATGTCATAGGAAGTTTTGTCTTACAGGTGTAAGCTTAACTCAATCTGTTTCAAATCAACATAGACCAGATTATTTTGATTTGAGAATTTGTCAATTTTGATTTTACGACAGTTTAACTCAAGCTGGCATCAAAATTTTATATTCGAATCGAGCTGGACTCTCCCAACTCAATTCAATATCAGTTTAAACTTCATGACAAGAAATTAGGGCCTTAATTTCATTATATAATAATGCTTGTTGAGTCTCTCTTCACTTGAATTCTTTATACAACTTTAGTGCATGATAGAAAGATTTCCACTTGTGATTTTATTTTCCTTGGCACAGGACGAAGATTTAATTACTTTCTTGAATTTGAGATAAATATAGATAAGAAGCAGGTAAATATTTTTCATTCTTCTTTGCTGTTGTCACAAGAAGCTTTGCTTTACAGGGTTTGGCTTAACACAACCGGTTTCGAATCAACTTGACCAAATTATTTTGAGTTGATGCACTAGACTTAAAACCAATTTTGATTTTATGTTAGACCAAAATGGAGCAATTTTGTACTCTCCTAAGTTATCCATTTTTCATAGTATATACTCACCACTATTGTTTATCACATTCTAAACTTCTGCGTATCATGAAAAATATTGAATGATTTTGTCATATTTTAGTTGTCAAATTTGACTCTGGTATTCCCTGATAAGGTGCAGTGCTTAAAGGTACAACATTTTAGAAAAGACAGATAATTAATCACTTAAGCGTGCAAAAATGTTATTTTTGTTGAGAGCTATGTGTACTAAGAGAATTTTATTGGATTTATTTGTAAAACATTGTAATCCTATTTAAACAATATCTTGAATGAGATACCTAATTTTTTATTTATCTTTTTTTTTTCTTGGTATCAGAGCCAAACACTAGCCTCTACCTTCTCTCGATTGGGTTAGTCGAAAGCATCCCCCACGCCGCTCCCTACCATCCATTGCGTCCCGTGCGGGCTCGTTCGATGTCACATGCAGCAGAAAACCACCTTCTGTCACATCCCATGCGGGAGTTGCGTCCTGCGTCCGACATAGCTTACGGGAGACGCACCCGCATCCTCTAGGCCGCCGTCCCCCCGTTCACCGTCACCATTGCCTCTGCCTATCGAGGCCGCCACCGCCGCCGCTGCCTGTCGAGGCCGTCGTCTTAGCCTCCCCACAGCCTCCTTTACAAGCCGTCGCTGCAACCTCCCCACAGCCTCCTTTCCAGGTCGTCACCGCCACACCTCTTGTAGCTGGGCCGCTGCACGAAGAAGTTCCCGATCTTCATAATGAGGTAGATCAAAATTGGGCCTAAAGGAAAAAAGGAATTTTTCGTGATGCGTATGACCTAGAAGAGAGTCCAGGTGATTGAAGATCATGGGAGATGGAGATAGCGTGGGGAGCAAAGGATTGGATCTTATGGGAAGGATTGATCTCGAGGTCCTGAAGGTTCTGCTAGGGCTCATACATGGAGCAATTGCCTTGACAGGAACCGCAATTTCAACACATGCTTCGATGCAGGTGAAGCTAGATCTCCCTCCTGTGGATCAGAAGCTTATTGGACCGGCCACTTATTTGAGCTGGTTACATCGGATTGAGGCAGCTCTGTTAGAGAAGAGACTAGAGGGATATTTGACCGAAGACAAACCAAAGAGTGACAACGCCGAGATTGATAAGTGGAGGATCACTCAGGTCTTAATTTACGTATGGCTGCTCAACTCAATGGTTAGGTCAATTATGTCCTTTGTCGATGGCATTAGAAAGGTAAGACATCTGGGCAAAGCTGAAGAAGATTTATGCTAGGACTGAGAATCATATGAGGGTATTCCAGATTCAACGCGAGATAAAAGCTGTTATACAGGGTAAGAAAAAAACTCAAGAATACTCCACAGAGTTGGAGAGATTGTGAGCGGATCTTGATTACTTCTCACCGATGTCGAGCTACAGCGATCCAGAGTTCAAGAAAGGAGAGATCTTTATACAGATGAGAGCTATACAGTTTTTGGCTCATCTGAATCTGCCCTTTGATAAGAGAAGATCTGTTCTCCTAGCTCAGAAAACCATTCCTACACTAGGTGAGGCCATTGTTATAATGAGACAGGAGGACAGTCGCATGAAGCTACACTCTGAGCCAAGTAGTTTTTTGATTGCACGATTAGCATTGGTTGCTGCAAGCCCAGGTATGCTAGGTATCCAGGGGGAGACTCGCAAGTACTACAAATGTAGTGAAGTTGGTCATCTGAGCAGGTCCTGTCCTAAGCCACCTAGGAGATAGAGACATGTGGATGTGGACAAGGTGGAGGTTGTGTTCGAGGTCGTGGGTGTCAGGAAGGTGAAAAAGGGGGCAGCCAGGTAAATCTAGTGATAGCAGAGGACAAGGGAGAGACATGTGAGATCTTTACTAGTGAGGATCATGAGTGTCTGGAGCTGTTGAAGAGAAAGCCGAAAGCAACAGGAGATGGAGCTGATAATGCTTCAAATCCATCGACATCAAGGGGTAACATCCCACTTATGCTCACTTCAGCAAACGTACTGGTGACACTTGCTCTTGCCTTTATTTCCACCACAAGATCAATATAATGAATCATAAATTCTGGTGTTTCTCGTCACATGACAGGTACTGCTGGAGAGTTCTCTTCATATACTCATCTAGCAATACCAGAAAGTATGTAGACTACTAATGATACAGCGCAACGTGTATTTGATTAGGGTACAGAGAGATGTACCGATCATACAACTTTGTCCAATATTTTGAATGCTCATTCTTTTCCAGCAAATATCTTATTCGTTAGTGTCATTATTCTTCAACTAAAATATATTGTTTCTTTTGATATCCCTCATGTGATCTTGTAAGAGAAATAAATGAACTCGACACTTAGGACTGGAACGTGGCATAGCGGACTTTGATACTTGGACCGAGAGGGGATGGACTCAACTTTGACATCTATGGTGGAAATGTTGAAGTAGGAGATTCTGAGAGGAACGTCGAGGATGTGTTAATACAACATCATAGACTTATGAGATCCTAGTTTCAGTTTACTGAGTCGGTTGTATTCATTTATGCATGAAAAAACAAATAAGGAGAAACTGATGTGTGATGCTTGTGAGTTTGACAGGCTCACTAGGAGCTCTTATGTCAGTCTTGGAAAGAGGAGCTCTGATGTGTTTGATTTGATACATTCTGTTGTGTGGGGCCTTGTCCTATTAGTTTTTTGAATGATTATCATTATTTTGTTACGTTTATTTATTGTTTTTCTCGTGTTACCTGGATACTTGATAAAACAAAAGAGTGTAGTAGTTACTTGCTTTGAAGAATTTCACAAGACAATCCAGACCCAATATGGGTAGTTGTGAAAGCACTGAGATATGATAATAAGACAAAATATATCAGCAAAATATTTGGGGACTATCTGTCAGCTTAATGGATACAACACCAAACCACATGCTCATACACACCAACACAGAATGAAGTAGCAAAAAGGAAGATTAGACATCTTCTGAAGGTAGCTCAGAGATGACAAAGAATGTCCCACATCACTTGTAAGGGAAAACAATGTTGATAACTGCTCAATTGATTAAAATGATGCCCTTAAGAGTGTTGGAGTGGAAGTCTCACTATCAGATGTTGAAAGGAGATAACAGGGTATCCTTCCATATAAGGTATTTGTATGTTTATGCTTTGTGAAAGACAACAAACGATATATAGGGAAGTTGGATCCCAGAGCCGTGTTCTGCTACTCAGAAATGTTATGTCTGCTGGAGCCTGATTGAGAAGAGAGTCTTTGTGAGTATGTATGTGTCATTCAGAGAGTTTGAACCATACTACATTTTGAAGGTGAATTCACCATTCGCTGAATCAACAAACACTAGAGATATGAGGCCAGACAGAGTGAGTGGTAGTGGTGATGGAGTGATGCAAGTGGGAGTGTGCTATGTCTTGTGATGTGGGATGAATCATTTGAGAAGACGAAAATTGAGAAGGCTGATCTCAAAGATGGAGGGATTCAGGCTGAAGGCGAGCTAAGGGCATATACACGGAGGAAGAAATAAACTGAGGAAACAAAATTTGTTGTGCCAGCAAATCCCTTGTCTTGGTGTTCCCTAGTTTTTGAGACACCTACATCATCCACCTTTGATTCAAAGCTCTTGGGTAATATTATTCCTCCTCCGTCCACTCCTATCCCCCAACACTAAGGAGAACCTCCCGCAGTAATGCGAGACATCTTCTTGATCTTTTTGGGTGAGAACTTGATATTGCAAACTTCATTTCTTATTCCAACATCTCACTTGTGCATGGATCATTCATTGCATCATTGAACTCTGTCTTTATACCTAAGTGTTGGTAGGTTGCTAATGAGGATCCAAAGTGAAAAACAACGATGCATGGAAAGCTTGGAGTTCTTGATAAAAACAAACATGGGAGATTGTATCACTACCAACAGGGGATAAGGTAGTTGCACGCAAGTGGATCGTCACGGTAAAACAAACCCCATAAAGGAAGGTAGAGATGTACAAAACACGACTAGTGGCAAAAGGGTACAGTCAAACGTATGACAGTGACTAGAATGAAACCTTTGCACCAACAGTGAAAATGAACACGGTAAGAGCAATGACTTCTCTGATAGTGAATGGTGGATGGAGACTCTAAGAACTGGATGTGAAGAATGTTTTACTTCATGAGGAACTACTGGAGGAGGTATATATGGAGATACCATCAGGATTCAATACATTCCAGATGGTAGGCAAGGTGTGTTGGCTCAAGAATTCACTATATGACTTACAACGGTCTCATCGAGTCTAGTTTGACAAGTTTAGAATGACGATGGTTGACATGAGATATCAATAGATCATCGCAGACCACATATTGTTCTTTCAGCGACATGAGGTTCACACTACCATACTTACTTTGTAAGTGGATGACATAATTATCACTGGTGTTAGCTGAGATTGTTCAATTAAAAGAAAGTATGGGTAAGAAATTTAAGATAAAGGATTTGAGACAACTCAAATACTTTTTTGGGATTGAAGTGACTCATGACTTGAAGGGATGGTCCTATCATAGAGAAAATATGTATTGGGTCCTCTCATGGAGACAGGTATGTGGAGGTGCGAACCTGCAGTCTCTCTAATTGATCAGAAGGTCAAGCTCAATATTGAGGAAGATGAATTAGTCAATTGTGAGAGATACCAGAGGCTGGTGGTCTGCCTGATCTATCCGTGCCACACTCGACTAGATATTTCATTTGCAGTTTAGCATGATCCAATAAAGGACCATATGGATGCAGCGTATTAGATTCTGAGGTATCATTAGAATGGATCATAAATTTTGGCGCTTCTCATCACATGAGGTATTGCTGAAGAGTTCTATTCATATACTCATATAGCAAGTACCAGAGAGTATACAGACTGCTAATGATACAACGCGGCCTGTATTTGATAAGGGTACAATGAGATGTATCAAACATACTTTGTCCAATATTTTGAATGTTCATTCTTTTCCAATAAACTTCTTATCAATTAGTGTCATTATTCTTCAAGTAAAATCTTTTGTTTCTTTTGATATCCCTTATGTGATCTTCTAAGAGAAATGAATGGGCCCGACACTTAGGGCTGGAAAGTGGCATAGCAGACTCATATACTTGGACCGAGAGGGAATGGACTTAGCTCTGACATCTATGGTGGAGATGTTGCATTAGGAGAAATCTGGGAGGAGCGTCGAGGATATGTTACTACTACATTATAGATGTATGAGATCCTGGTTTTAGTTTACTAAGTCAGTTGTATTCATCTATATATGAAAAGACAAATAAGGAGAAACTGGTGTGTGATGTTTGTGAGTTTGACAAGCTCACTAGGAGCTCTTATGTTAGTTTTGGGAAGATGAGCTCTGGTGTTTTTGATTTGATACATTATGTTGTATGAGGACCTTGTCCTATTAGTTTTATGAATGATTATCGTTATTTTGTTACGTTTATTAATAGTTTTTCTTGTGTTACTTGAAATATACTTGATAAAACAAAAGAATGTGGTAGTTATTTGCTTTAAAGAATTCCACAAGACAATCTACACCCAATATGGGGTAGTTGTGAAGGCACTGAGATCTGATAATGAGACAAAATATATCAACAAAGCATTTGAGGACTATCTGTCAGTTCAAGGGATAAAACACCAAACAATATGACATACACACCAACACAGAATGAAGTAGTAGAGATGAAGAATATACACTTTCTAGAGGTAGCCCGGAGCATGACGACGACAATGAATGCCCCACATCACTTATAGAGGCATACAGTGTTAAGAACCACTCCATTGATTAACAAGATGCCCTTAAGAGTGCTGGAGTAGAATTCTCATTGTCAGATGTTGAACAGAGATAATGGGGGGTCCTTTCATTGAAGGTATTTATATGCGTATGCTTTGTAAAAGACAACATACCATCTTTAGGGAAGTTGAATCCCAAAGTTGTGTTCTGCTACTCAGAAAGGTTATGTTTGCCGGAGCTCGATTGAGAAGAGAGTCTTTGTGAGTACATATGTGTCATTCAGAGAGTTTGAACCATACTACACTCTGAAGGTGAATTCACCATTCATTGACTCAACAAACACTAGAGATATGAGGCAAGAGAGAGTGAGTGGTAGTGGTGCAAGTGGGAGTAATGCATTGTTTTGTGATGTGAGATGAATCATTTGAGGAGACAAAACTTGAGGAGGCTGATCTCAAATATGGATGGATTCAGACTGAAAGCGAGCTAAGGGTGTATACACGGAGGAAGAAGCAAACTGAGGGAACAAAAGCTGCAGTGCCAACAAATCCCTTGTCTTGGTCTTCCTGAACTCTCGAGACACCTTCATCATCTACCTTGATTCAAAGCTCCTGCGTGATATTATTCCTCCTCCGTTCACTCCTACCCCACAACATCAAGTAGAACCTCCCACGACAATGCGGGACATCTTCTTTACCTTTTTGGGTGAGAACTTGATATTGCAAGCTTTACATCTTATTCTAACATCTCATCTGTGCATGAAGCATTCATTGCATCATTGGACTCTGTCTCTATACTCAAATGTTGGTAGGTTGCTAATGAAGAAAGTGGAAAACAACGATGCATGAAGAGCTTGGAGCTCTTGATAAAAACCAAGCATGAGAGAGATTGTATCACTATCAATAGGGAAGAAGACAGTTGGATGCAAGTGGATCCTCGAGGTAAAACAAACTCCAGAAGGGAAGGTGGAGAGGCACAAAATACGACTAGTGGCATAAGGGTACAATCAGACGTATAAAATTGACTACGATGAAACCTTTGCACCAGTAGTGAAGATAAGCATGGTAAGGACACTGACTTCTCTGATAGTGAATGGTGGATGGAGACTCCAATAACTAGATGTGTAGAATGCTTTACTTTATGGGGAGCTACTGGAGGAGGTATATATGGAGATACCACCAGGATTTAGTATATTTCATACAGTGGGCAAGGTGTCTAGGCTCAAGAAGTCACTGTACGAATTACAACAGTCTCCTCGAGTCTATTTCGATAAGTTTAGAATGACGATGGTTGGCATGGGATGCTAACAAATTAATGCAGACTATATGGTGTTCTTTCGGTGATATGAGGGTCACACTACCATAGTTCCTGTTTATGTGGATGGCAAAATTATCACTGGTGCTGATGAGGTAGAGATTGATCAATTAAAAAAAAAGATTGGGAAAACAATTTTAGGTAAAGGATTTGGGACAGCTCAGATACTTTCTTGGGATTGAAGTGACCCATGGACCTGAAGGGATAATCCTATGTTAGAGAAAATATGTATTGGGTCCTCTCATGGAGATAGGTATGTGGGGGTGCAAACTTGCAGTCTCTTCAATTGATCAGAAGGTCAAGCTCAGTACAGAGGCATGAGAATCAGTTAATTGTTAGATATATCAGAGGTTGGTGAGCTGCCTGATCTATCTATGCCACACTCAACTAGATATTTCTTTTACAGTAAGTGTAGTGAACCGCTTACATGCATGATCCAACGAAGGATCATATGGATGCAGTGTATCAGATATTGAGGCATTTGAAGAGTGCACCAGGGAAATGATTGATATTCAAGAAAAATGGACATGTAGATATTAAGAGCTTTTGTGATTTGTGGGCAAGTTGTGTTGATGACAGATGATTCACATCAAAATACTGTATGTTTGTAGGTGGCAACTTGGTCTCGTGGAGGAGCAAGAAGTAACTAGTTGTAGCAAAATCAACAGCAGAGGTAGAATACAGAGTCATGACATTAGGAGTTGCAGAGATGATGTGGCTGAAAGCCTTGTTGGTTGAACTCAAAATGGATCAGAGAACTCAAGTAAAGTTGTGTGACAACAAGCCGGCAAGCACCATTGCTAACAACCCGATGCATCACGATAGAATCAAACATGTAGAGATTGATAGATTATTCATCAAGGAGAAGCTGAATAGCGGATTGTTGAAACTAAATCATGTAGCTACTGGAGAGCAGGTGGTTGCCTGCCTCACTAAAGGACTTAGTTCAGTGGAGTTAGCTAGATTATGTTGCAAGATGGGCTTAATGAATATCTTTTGCCCATTTTGAAGGGGACTGTTAAAAATTATGTGTAATAAGAGGGTTTTATTTGGTTTATTTGTAAAACGTTGTAACCCTTATTTAATCACATATCCCGAATGAAATACCTAATTTTTGGTTTATTTCTTTCTTCTATTGCTAGATATGTGTCCAACAAAGGTAAAAGTAGTAGATCGACTGATTCATATTATACACCAGTGCATCCCTATTCAATATAGGAAGATCATAGTGATACTTAGGAATTCTCTGAGCTAACATATCACAGTTCTAGCTAGCAATCTGACCGCACAAATGTTGGGTCTTGGCTTACAAGTATATATTATGTGTTTTTTTGGTTCATTTGGTTTTCCTGTTCAAGGCATTTACATGCATACCACCCAATTCCTATGTATTTACATAATTATCACAAACTTGATTTTTTTTACATTTATATGCCAAAATCTCTCATATTTCATTAAAAATACCACCATTTTTAACTTTTAATAAGTGAAATAAACTTTTTCATGCATGCAAATGTAAGATGGTACACATGTAAAAATTAAAGTTTAGGTGTTTGAAATCTAAATATAGAAGAATTGAGTTGTATGTATATAAAAATTTCTTCATTAATATATTTTTTATTCTATATGTAGGTTTTTTGAAATGTGTGTAATCACCGAAATGAACCGAATTTGAAAAAATATTGAAACTAGCAACGGTTTAAACTGCTAATGTATTTCTATTGGTTAAAACTGTTACTATAGTTATTGCAACTAAAAACTGTTCCCGGTAGTTCTAAAAACCGATGCTAAAAGCCTTTGCAGACCTTATCAATTTTATTAGTTTAAAAACTACCGCAATGAAGACATTAGGGATTTTTACCACATCGACAACCAATATAAAGTGCTACAAAACTTTTTTTTAGTCATGATCTTGGTAAGCTTTTCTTAGATTACTTTATGGTGCTTCTATTTGATTTTTTTGTTCCAAATTTCTCGAATCGGTGTTCCTATTTTCTGCGATGTGATTTTGATTGTCAACGAAATGTAGCCCTTAGTGCATATTCCATACCAATTTTTATGTGATATGACTGATTTGGTTGATATAAATGTAAAAAAGCAAATTTTAGGTATTAAATGTGTAAATACAGATAAATTTGTATCCTTGCACTTACAGTATTCTCAGTGACAACAGAAAACTTCAATGGGACAGTCATAGCTGCACCTCCGCCCATAGCAATTCCATGAACAAGAGCTACCTAGCATGTCATCCAAAAATAAAAAATAAAAATTCAAACTTCTCCATTCTAAGTAGTAAAAGCCATTATCATTAGAATACACAAGAAATCATTACCATGGTCTTCTTATAAGTATGGATGTGGTAACACAACCAATACATTCTATATACAACCTCAAGACAGAAATCATCTGTTAAGATAAAAGAAAGGTATAAATGACTTAAAACGGATCTCCAAACACTAAAATACTGAACGTGAAAACTTTTATTTAAATCATGATTTTAAATTTACTAAGAGACCTTTTCTCCCCGCATAGAACATTTTCAGATCCCCGCCAGCAGAAAAAGCACGCCCAGCTCCCTGAAAATAATGTATAGATCAAAAAGTCTAACCAAAATAACAAGAAAAACAGTGATTAATAATAAAAGCAAATAATCCACCTTAAATATCACAAGTTTAATATCTTCATCCTTCTCCCATTTCTCGAGGTACTCAGCTACTAGCTCGACCTAATATCCATTGCATTTCTTAATATTGATTTCCATCACAAAACTACGAATTCATAAAATGGAAAGAAGCAAGAAATTATCATCAAATCTTCGCCAACCACTCTAGATGAAATAACATTCAATTGACGAGGTCGATTCAAAGTTATCACTGATACATGGCCAACTTCTTCAGCGAGAACAACCTATGAGATAAAACCGGAACCAAATTGAAAAAAGAAAAATGAATAAACTGAAGATATTTTACTCCGATCTACTAGTAATTTAAATCATCGTTCATTCAAAAACTCATACCTCATTTGAATTCAATGATTCCTTCGCCATTGCACAGACTACCAAATAAAGTGGCCTGCAGAGCTAATAATAACATTTATGCAGGGAGAAAAAAAAAGAGGGAAGAAGAACAGCAAGTAGCAATACAAAAAAGCGGAAGAAGAAACCAAAATGAAGTGACCTAAATCCAGTGAAATAAGGATTAACACAAGAAAACAAAAATAACAATCAATGACTTACAGAATTATTGAAGTGAAGAAGATGACAAATTTTTTACTTCCGAAGAAGAATCGATACAGGGCTATATAATGACCTGCATTGCTCGGAAGCGGTGGAACTACCAACCGTGCGGTATTTGGTGGAATAATTATGTGGGCCCCGCAGCTCACTGTCTTTGGGATGAGCGGTCGAGATGCAATTTTGAAAAATTTGAACGGACTTGATTTACTGGTGTTCTTTCGTGGTTAAGTGATGGTCCACGATTTCACGTTAAGTGGACCGGTGGGATGGATCGGGTTTGGTGGGGCACTCCGAACTCTCAAGTAACGTAAATTTTTCCACTAAGAAATTGACTTATGTAATATTTAAATTTGGGATGCATTTACAGAAACGTTAACAATTTTTTTGACATTTATATTTAGAATGTATTTATATTTTAAATTTGAGGGACGGTGTTGGTGGCCTATTAATTAAATAATATTATTGTATTTTAAACATATTACATCTGAATCCTAAATTTTCAAACCTCTCATCAATCATTTTGACGTTCGAATTTTAGTTCATACGGTGAGAGCGATGTGCGGTAGGTGGTTTGGTAATAGCTGACGGGGTAGGAGGGTTTGGAACCCTAAAGATTCGGTTGTTGGCAAAGCTTTTGTTAGTCAAACTCATTTGAATTAACTTATTTATTACGTGTATTGTGTCAGAAAGTTTTTTTTTTAATTTAAAATGGCTTTGGTATAAGCGTTCCCATAATTGTTTCTTCACGAATGACGTTTTCTATTCATTTTGGAGATCGTGATTTATTATTAGCTTTGTTAGTGTATACATAATTATGGTTATATATAGGGTTGTGAATTTCGCTCAAATAGTGTTAATCACTCGAAAATTTATTTGAGTTTTGGCTCTGGTCTAAATAAATGTAAATGAGCCGAGCTATGAGCCGATCATGCACGCACGAGCTCGAGCTGACTCAATATTGACTCGCCATATTATATATATATATATATATATATATATATATATATATATATATATATATATATATCGTACATCGAAAATATGTCTGCATGAATTTCAAGAAAATTTAATAGATCATAATAAAAAAATATCAAAAGACAACATCAGAATAGTCGAAAGACAAAGACGTCAAAATCATTTCATTCGATCGGATGATGGATCGACTGAAGGAAAGCATGCCCGAACGAAGAAAATGTTATGCACTTCATCAGATGAACAGTTGTATATCATCATCCTCATTTACCAAATTTTGGGATCCCTCACTTTGAGAACCAATGGTCGCTCCCTAGAATACCTTGGCACCCATCTATGAAGACCTCTTGTCCAAAGGAAAACGATTGATCATATTACAGTGACACACCATCTGCCTAACGGTTTAAGTTCATTCTAAGGATAAGAATGTTTTTAGAGAAGGTTCCCTCAAGAAGGCCACCCGATGACTTTCCAATCAATCAAAAAACACTCAACCAACGGTGAGAATGAGAGCCAACCAAATGATTAACGGGTGATTGAATGTTAGCATCAACATATCATTCATACTCCACTTCAAAAAATTATGAAAGCGAAGAGGTGAAAACGGGGATTATGAATATCAAATGATCTCAGAGTCAATTACAGACATGTAAAGGTGTAGTAATACATCAATCACTTGTAACATTCCTATTTAAATAGAGACAATTATGTAAATTACTTGACTCACTTTATAATCTATACATATGGGGTCATTTCTTCAAGAAAGGACTATCAATATATTCCGAAAAACTTGTGTTATAATGCACCATGCTTCTAATTCTTTTTCTTCTATTCATATCATTTATCTAATGCTATGTCCCTTGGGCTTAACTCATTGGACATTTTGAGATTTAACATCTTAAAAGGTGCGATGAGCGTGGAGTCATGCAGTCGAAAAGAAGAGCGCATCATGGAGAAGGTACCCACTTGGGGGAAGCTTCTAATTTAGATTTAATTCAAGAATTCATGCAAAAAATTTAAGAACTCCAAGACTGAATAACATGGCAGATGTAAGATCTGAGCCACTCTTGAAGGAGAGCACGGGCTCCTTCACAATGAAATACTCGAGCACCTAAGCCTAAGACCATCGGACGGCTCGGGAGTCGAGCGAGTTGAAAAGTCTCGATATCGAGACAATGTTGGGTCCATGCCAAGGTATAGACCGCAAGTAGAGCGAATGGAATTCTACCACCGGTTAGAAAATGAATTCTCCCACCAAACCTAAGAAGTTTAAGGTTCCATCTTTGAGTCCTAAAAGGGCCAAAGTGATCCGACTAATCACATTAAATCCTTTGAGTCAGCTATATGCCCCTCAAAGTTTCTGATGCAGTAAAGTGTCGACCGTTCTACACCACGCCGAGGGATTCAACTCTCAGGTGGTTCAATGGACTCTCAATAGGAATTATTACTTCATTTGACGAGTGTTAACCTCGATTTTATAAGGATCATTTCTAAATCATCTTGAGACAGGGAAGCCTACCAATATTGACCTTATAAATCTTACTAATGGTAACTAAACCCTAATGCTTGGGGTAAAACCCTAATAAAGCCTTTTAGCGGAAATCTTAGTGACATCCTAGAAATGATCAAATCAGCAATGAAAAACTACGATGCGATCGGCCATTGATCTAAATGGTCGAATTAGGTTAAAATGGTCGATCCATGACCAAATGACCACCCCTTGACCAAATTGTTCAACCATTGACCCAAATGGTAAACCTAGTTCAAAATGGTCAATTCATGACCCAATAACATTCCCATTGACCAAACTGGTCAACCCTTGATTCAAATTTGACTCGTCATATTAAAAAATAACCCTCGACCCAAATGGTCAAATTAGGAATAACCCTTGACCCAAATGGTCAAACCCTTGACTCATCATATTATATATATATATATATATATATATATATATATATATATATATATATATATATATATATATATATTATACATCGAAATTAGACTGCAGGAATTAAAAAAAAAATCAATAGATCATGATAAAGAGATACTAAAGGACTATATTAGAATAGTTGAAAGACAAAGACGTCAAACATCATTTCATTCAGTCGGATGATGGATCGACGAAAGAAAGTATGCCTGAACAAAGAAAATATTATGCACTTGATCTGAGGGACTGTTGTATATCATCATCTCCCTTTACCAAAATTTGGGATCCCTCACTTTGAGAAACAATAGTCGCTCCTTAGAACACCATGGCAGCCATCTATGAAGACCTCTTGTCCAAAGTAAAATTGTTCATCAGATTACGGTGAAACACTCTCTGCCCAACGGGCTAAGTTCATCCCAAGAATAACAAGGTTTCTACAAAAGGTTCCCTTAAGAAGGCCACCCAATGACTTTCCAACCGATCAAAAAATACTCAACTGATTAAGAGAATGAGAGCCACCCGAAAGATTAACGGGTGATTAAATGTTAGCATCAACATATCATTCATACTCCACTTCAAAAAATTATTAAAGCGAAGAGGTGAAAACAGGGATTATGAATATCAAATGATCTCTGAGTCAATTACAGACATGTAAAGGTGTAGTGATACATCAATCACTTGTAACTTTCCTATTTAAATAGAGACAAACATGTAAATTACTTGACTCACCTTATAATCTATACATAGGGGGTCATTTCTTCAAGAAAGGACTATCAATATATTCCGGAAAACTTGTGTTATAATGCACCATGCTTCTAATTCTTTTTCTTCTATTCATATCATTTATCTAATGATATGTCCCTTGGGCTTGACTCATTGGACATTTTGAGATTTAACATCTTAAAAGGTGCGATGAGCGTGGAGTCATGCAGTCGAAAAGAAGAGCGCATCATGGAGAAGGTACCCACTTGGGGGAAGCTTCTAATTTAGATTTAATTCAAGAATTCATGCAAAAAATTTAAGAACTCCAAGACTGAATAACATGGCAGATGTAAGATCTGAGCCACTCTTGAAGGGAGAGCACAGGCTCCTTCACAATGAAATACTCAAGCACCTAAGCCTAAGACCATCAGACGGCTCAGGGAGTCGAGCAAGTTGAAAAGTCTCAATATCAAGACAATGTTGGGTCCATGCCAAGGTATAGACCGCAAGTAGAGCGAATGGAATTCTACCACCGATTAGAAAATGAATTCTCCCACCAAACCTAAGAAGTTTAAGGTTCCATATTTGAGTCCTATAAGGGCCAGAGCGATCCAACCAATCACATTAAATCCTTTGAGTCAGCTATATGCCCCTCAAAGTTTCTGATGCAGTGAAGTGTCGACCGTTCTACACCACGTCGAGGGATTCAACTCTCAGGTGGTTCAATGGACTCTCAATAGAAATTATTACTTCATTTGACGAGTGTTAACCTCAATTTTATAAGGATCATTTCTAAATCATCTTGAGACAAGAAGCCTACCAATATTGACTTCCTAAATCTCACTAATGGTAACTAAACCCTAATGTCTAGGGTAAAACCCTAATGAAGCCTTTTAAACCCAAATATTAATGACATCCTAAAATGATCAAATCAGCAATGAAAAACTCTGATCTGATCAGCCATTGATCTAAATGGTCAAATTAGGTTAAAATGGTCAATCCATGACCAAATGACCACCCCTTGACCAAATTGTTCAACCATTGACCCAAATGGTAAACCTAGTTCAAAATGGTCAATTCATGACCCAATAACATTCCCATTGACCAAACTAGTCAACCCTTGATTCAAATTTGACTCGTCATATTAAAAAATAACCCTCGACCCAAATGGTCAAATTAGGAATAACCCTTGACCCAAATGGTCAAACTCTTGACTCATCATATTATATATATATATATATATATATTACATCGAAATTAGACTGCAGGAATTAAAAAAAAATCAATAGATCATGATAAAGAGATACTAAAGGACTATATTAGAATAGTTGAAAGACAAAGACGTCAAACATCATTTCATTCAGTCGGATGATGGATCGACTGAAAGAAAGTATGCCTGAACAAAGAAAATATTATGCACTTGATCTGAGGGACTGTTGTATATCATCATCTCCCTTTACCAAAATTTGGGATCCCTCACTTTGAGAAACAATAGTCGCTCCTTAGAACACCATGGCAGCCATCTATGAAGACCTCTTGTCCAAAGTAAAATTGTTCATCGAGTTACGGTGAAACACTCTCTGCCCAACGGGCTAAGTTCATCCCAAGAATAACAAGGTTTCTACAAAAGGTTCCCTTAAGAAGGCCACCCAATGACTTTCCAACTTATCAAAAAATACTCAACTGATTAAGAGAATGAGAGCCACCCGAAAGATTAACGGGTGATTAAATGTTAGCATCAACATATCATTCATACTCCACTTCAAAAAATTATGAAAGCAAAACGGTACAAACAGGGATTATGAATATCAAATGATCTCAGAGTCAATTACAGACATGTAAAGGTGTAGTGATACATCAATCACTTGTAACTTTCCTATTTAAATAGAGACAAACATGTAAATTACTTGACTCACCTTATAATCTATACATAGGGGGTCATTTCTTCAAGAAAGGACTATCAATCTATTCCAAAAAACTTGTGTTATAATGCACCATGCTTCTAATTCTTTTTCTTCTATTCCTATCACCTATCTAATCCTCTATCCCTTGGACGTGACCCATTGGACATTTTGAGATTTATTATTATAAAAGGTGCAGTGAGCGTGAAGTCATGCAGTCGAAAAGAAGAGGAGCGCATCATGGAGAAGGTACCCACTTGGGGGAAGCTTCTAATTTAGGTTTCATTCAAGAATTCATGCAACAAATTTAAGAACTCCAAGACTGAATAGCAAGGCAGATGTAAGAACTGAGCCACTTTGTGCTTGAAAGGAGAGCATAGGCTCATCCTAATGAAATTCTCATGCACCCGAGCCTTAAGGTCGTCAGACGGCTTAAGAAGTCGAGCAAGTTGAAGAGTCTCAAATCAAGATAGTGTTGGGTCCATGCCAAGGAATAGACCACAAGTAGAGCGAATGGAATTCTGCTGCCGATTAGAAAATGCATTCTCCCAACAAACCTAAGAAGTTCAAGGTTCTATCTTTGAGCCCTATAAGGGCCAGAGCGATCCGACCAATCACATTACATCCTTTGAGTCAGCTATATGCCTCTCAAAGTTTCTGATGCAATGAAGTGTCGACCGTTCTACACCACACCGAGGGATTCAACCCTCGGGTGGTTCAATGGATTCTCAATAGGAATTATTACTTCCTTCGACGAGTTCAAGTATCTATTCACAGTGCAGTACGCTAGTGCCCAAAAGCCTTGAAAGGTTCAACAGTTTATTGGCTTTGAATGAGAGGCTCCAGACATACATCATATAATTCTAGAAGGAGATACTAGAAGTGTGGACCTAGAGCCTATGATAGCAAAGGCCGCCCTAGCACAAGGGCTAAGGAATGCCAAATTTAAATACTTCATTGGTTTACGAAAACCTGTTACTTTGGCCGAACTTCTGGAGTTGTTCGATGATCATATTTTAGTTGAGGAATATGTCAACTTGCCTGTTTCAAAAGAAAAAAATTTGACTGCCACTTGGACAAAAAAAGCCATGAGATAACGGGTGAAGGGAGGCCCTCGACCGAAACAGGAACAAAATTGGTTGTCTTGTGGTGACAAAGAGGCCAGCAAAAATTCATGAAGACATAGTTGTTCAAATCAACTGGCAACCGAAGAACGTGAAAACCCACTCAACTGAGGGTTTCAATGGCAGGGTTGTTGAAACCTATTCACGACAATGAGTACTTCAAGAAGGTTCAGTTGATGATAGCAGGAGCTTTCCTTGTGAAACACAAACAAATTATGCAATTATCATAAAGACCATGGTCACGGCACAAAAGAATGCATGAACCTCCAAATTTTATTCAAAGAACTGACTCGGGATGGAGAGCTAAAAAAGTTTGTGGCCCCTGGAGCATATACCCAGTGACAAGGGAAAGCATATGCAAAAGATGACCTGGATGAGCTTGTCCAAGCAAACACCATCCACATTGTAAGGATAATGCCAACTATACTGGGGGAGACTTCAAAAGAGCCGATCGTAAGAGGCTCTGATCAGGGGAATACTGTGTTGTTGCTTCCACATCAAAATGAAATCTCGATCCCTTATTCATCTTTACTAATGAGAATTTTACTGTGGGGAATCCATACAACAACGCTGTAGTTTTTACGACGATGATCAACAACTACTATGTAGGTAGTATCTTGGAGCATAAATCGAACGACATATACATTAAGTTGGCCTTTATTCCATTGCACATTAAAATAGATCCCAAGAATTTTTTGGTTGATGCTCCAAATGTGCATTTCAACTGAGTCAAATTCTTATTATATTTTTTGAGTTGATCATTGGCATAGTTGTTACATCAGTCTTTGAGAAAATACACCTGTCAGCCAATTGCTTAATTATGTCGAATGACCCATTGTATGTATTTTCCGGCAGAAAAAAAAGAATATTGAAGTACACTTTGATGATATCTTTATTAAAAGTCGGTCGACTGAACAACATATAAATGTCTTAAAAGAAACATTCCAATTGCTCAGAAACTATAATATGAAATTAAATTGTTGAAATACACATTTGGAGCGTCAATTGAAAAATTGGTTGGATATCTTTTAATGCCTGGAAGAATAAAGGCGCTATTGAGTATGCCTTCTCCTTGGAATTCTAAGGAAGTACAAAAGTCAACGACCGTATAACAACATTTAGTTGGTTCATTTTCAAGTCAGGCCACAAATGTGAAACTTTCTTTAAAATATTGAGGAAAGTTTACAAAAAATTGAATGGTAGACCAAATGTGAGCAAGTATTTCAATGCTTGAAGAAATCACCGGCCTCACCTCTGTTGTTATAAAATCTGAAACTGAAGGAAGGACTCTTTCAATATTTGGGAGTTGGCTCGGAAACCATTAGTCCAGTCTTAGTTCGGGAGGAGCTAGGAAAATAACTTCTTATCCACTACACTAGTTGAGTCCTCAGATGTGCTAATATCAGGTATCCTATTTTGAAAAAGCGAACATTTTTTTTAATTGTCTCTGCTCAGAGGTTGCAACTGTATTTCCAAACAAACCTGATTAGGGCCATCACTGATAATTCACTCAAATCTGTGCTCACCCGGCCAAAACATTCTGGTCGGATCTTAAAGTGGGTCGTGGAACTCAGTGAGTACGATATCACATACATTCCCCAAATAAAGATTAAGGCTCAAGTTGTGGTGGACTTCTTAACAGACTTCTCCAAGTAAGGTGAATTAAGTGAAGAGACTACAGTTAGGCTAACCATGAACTTTTCACATTAATGTAATCTCAAGCTAGATGAGCGCAAGAATTAGACTGGTGTTAGTCCAACCAGAGAACATCTTAATCACTCGTTCACCCTAGAGTTTGAATTCTCAATTAATTAAACAGAGTATGCAATGTTAATAGCAGGACTACGTTTAGCTTTTGACACGGACACCCAACATCTGTTAGTTAAGTCAGATTCTCAATTGGTAGTAAATCAAGTTAACAGAGAATTCAAAGTCAGGGATGAGAAGATGATCAAATAATTGAACAAGGCAAAGCCATAGAAAAGAAAGTTTATTCACTTCAGAATTGAACAAGTCGGACGAGAGGGAAACAAAGTGGATGATATTCTATCAAAGAAAACCTACTTTGGAGAAAGATGCCCTCAAGGTTTTTATGATCGACTCTTGAGGAGATAGAAACAATGAAAGTGGAATCTGAAAGTGTAAAGAGTTGGATGGATCCATACATTCAATACTTAAATACTGGATATATCTCCAAAGAAGTAACAAATCCGAGGATATTAAAATTTAAAGGTGTGCAATACCTCATCATCGAGGATAAGTTTTTCTAAAGTTTAATCACCTCATTGCTCCTAAGTTGTACAAAGGAAAATGAGACTGAAAAAATCACTTGAAAAATATATTATGATAAATGTTGGAGTCATTTTGGAGCGGTACATCGCGTTCAATGGCAAATCTACTTCTGGTTGACCTTCATGAAGCCCACAGAAGAGTTCTTAAGATGCTACGAGTAGTGTAGATATATGCTCTGTTACGACATCAAGTGACCCAAAAGTTACAACCGATTATCAGTCCCTAGCCCTTTGTGATCTGGGGACTTGACATACTTGATCCATTCCCCCCTTTAAAGTGTCAGTGAAAGTTTCTTTTAGTTGTCTTGGATTATTTTTCAAAGTGGATAGAAGCAAAGGCTTTAGATTGAATTACCGTAATGTTTGAAACTTCATTTGAATAGAAATCATTTGTCAGTATGCCTTACCCCTACACTTACAATCAATAATAGAATAAAATTCACAGATAAGAGTGTAAAATATTTCAATCAAAGTTATATGAGTTAAAATTACGTGATTTTACAACATTAAATACCATGTGGTTCCCCTTTATTTATCATGATATTATGCTTGAGAAATATATTTTTGTTGTTTGTGCAGGATATAGGGCTTACACCACTTAGGGAAATAAAATAGATCAATTCGAAGCAAAAACAAAGAAAAAACTTGATTTCACACATGCGTCTCTACATGTGCGCGCACATGCCCATGCAATCATATGCGCACACTCCTGCGCACACATGTAGGGCTGTCAAAAAAGCTCGTTGTTCGCGAACAGTTCGTGTTCGGTTCGCCAAAAAGTTCATGTTCGATTCGTTCGATAAGCAAACGAGACGAACACAAACAATTTTTTTCGTTCGATTTGTTAAACGAACCAAACACGAACAGTGATGTGTTCGTCCGTGTTCGGTTCGTTATTGTTCGAAATATAAAATAATTAAAAATAAGTATATATAAAAAATTTATAATATTTTAAAAATAATTATATATTATAAAAATTTATCATATTTTCAATAATTAAACTTCTATAAATTATAATATATGATAAATTATTAATAACAATAATAATATTATAGTATTAATTATATTAATATAAATATTATAATTTATAATTAATATACTATACTATATATTAAAATAAAACCCTAATCAAAACCCTAAACGCCTTATTCGGTTTGCTTCATTTTGAGGAAGTATGGGTTACCTGATGTGTACGGAATACCTGATCAATTTGTTTCATTTTGAGGAAGTATCTTATCAAAGCTAGGGTTGTCAAAAAGCTCGTTGTTCGCGAACAGTTCGTGTTCGGTTCGCCAGGAAGTTCGTGTTCGTTCGATAAGCTAATGAACCAAACACGAACAGTGATGTGTTCGAACATTTCGAACACGAACACTAACTCTGTTCGTTCTTGTTCAGCTCGTTTACACCCCTACACACATGTGCACCCCATGTGTGTGCATATGCATGCCACTGCGTTGCACAAAGCCACCACCACCACTTATCAAATCTAGTGCCCCACTTGCCAAAAACCCATGACCCCCACTTGTGAAATCCAGTTCCACGGCCCCACTTGCCAAATCTAGCCACGACTTGCCAAATCTAACCTTAGTGCCCCTCTGCAATTCCAGTTACAGGTGTATGTACGCAACCACAGTGCACAAGCATACCGACGACACCACTTGCCAAATCCAACTCTACGGCCTCCACAGTTGCCAAATCTAGCCAACCACAGCTTGCCAAATCCGACGCACTTGCACACGAGTGTGCGCACACGTGCGCCAGTGTATCTGCACACATGGCAACTTGCTGAAATGTAAAATTTTAGAATTTTTACTAATTTAGAGAGATTTGATGCCTATTTGGACCTCTAATGCATGATAGAAGTATAAATATATATTTTTAGCATTATGGGAACTTTTTTTTTTGCCTAGGTGATTATGCTTCTAGGCCTTAAGAAGTCTTTTGGAGCTCTTAAAGTTTTCTTTCTTATGTTTGCTTAGAAGAGTATGTTTTCTTAATTTTTTTCCTTCTCATGATTATTTGAGGTATTTTATAATCTTTTAAGGTGAGATTGAGTGCATATGTATGAGAGAGATCCACAAATATATTTATTAATCGGAGAGCACAACGATGTATTGTAAGGACCAATTGGCTCTATGTTTAGTTTTCTATACTTCTTGTGTTGTCTTCTTTTTATTCCCACAATAACAAAATCCTCGTTTTCTTTCATCATACATTATAACAAATCTTGTTTTGTACTTCTGCAATGTAAGTTTGGTGGATTTTTTATGATTTTCATGTATGATGATGTATTAACCTTTCGATTACAATTTACTTTTTATTCGATGCGATTAGATGTTAAAATCACTTGTGAACTATGACCTCTGCCCCTAGCGTAGTGGAAAAAATATGTTAACCAAGAATTCTGAGATAATACACATATTATGGTAGGATCTTGCAACCTTGATAGGTAATCGATAGAATCTTGAGAAATGTCGTAGAATTGAGCAAAACTTTATTTGTTGGGTTTCTAATTCTTCTTTTGATCTTGTCATAAGAATAAGAAGAAGTCTTTGATCCCTTGTTATCAATAATAGCATGCGTTCCATAGTAAAATCATAAAAAACTGCTTAATTTGTATTAAATGACTACAACACTTGCACATCTGAAAAACTCCAGATTTTTCCTGTCATATCTAATGCTTTTTTAGGACTGTTAGATTCATCTCTTGAATTCAAACACTTCAAATTAGATCTAACGATTCAGTAAACTAGAGTTTCGTCTGTTAGAAATATTTTGACACTATCCTCATGAGGTTGATATGCAAACTCTTATACCGCATATTACTTAGCACGTATACTCGTGAGATACGACTGACTTGCTTCACCATAAATTTTTGAGCCATCAAATTTTTGTACCTTTGTGAGGGATAGTTGTAAAAATTTTTTAAATAGAAGAATTTTAGTTGAAATACTCAATGTCAAAGTTTGAAAGTTTTATTATTTGTATCATTATTTTATTCTATTTTGTGTTATTTTTATTTAGAAATAAATAATCAAAACTAAAAAAAATATTTCCAAACTTTAGAATGGCACAAGAAAATTAGTTTTCACTTTTTCAAGAGTATGCCAATTCATTGATGGCTAGCTTCACATGAATTTTGAATACCCTACTATTTGAATTACGTTTGATGACCCACATTCTAACACCTACAAGCCAAGCTGATCAACTTACTTGAACTTCAATTAGACTAGTAATGACCCAAGTGTAGAAAACCAACAGCGGTGGAGCACCCAAGCCAAGCTTGCAGGATATTGAAATAATCAGGATAATGACTACCCTAATGAAAATGAGAATTTGGATAAATTGACTGTAAATCTTCTAAATCAATTACAAAGCCAAAATGCTACATTAAGAAACTTAGAAAATTAAATGGCTAGTTAGTTACCCTAGATTACCCAAAGATGTCAGAGGCACTGAATGACAATAATTTTGAATCTAAAGAGTTGGTCCTTGAAGAGTAGACTGAGTTGGATGATTTTGGTTGGATAATAGCTGAGGAAGAATATGCACTTTCTTAAAGACACCCCCTTGCATTGTTAAGGAGATAATTGATCATATATCCACTCATAGGAATGCCCTAAGGGAATGAGTTGGAAGATAGCCCTAGGCAAAAGAGTAACTCATTAGAGTTAGATCCCAAACCTCAAGAACTTAGGAAGGACCTAACCTAAAATTTAGGAAACCCTCATTTAACCTATAGGGATCCATGCCCTGCAACTAATATGAAAAATATTAATATACAAACAGGGGAATTAATTAGAAGAATTCTGGATTTAGAAAATTTCTTTAGACTAGATGATATGAATAGAGCCCCCTACACATCCTTTAGAACATTGTTATTGAACTAAGAGAGAATAGTTGCAAGAAAAATTGGAATTTGAGGATTTAGTGAAAGCTCTAAGATCAACAAAAGATTGGGTGATTGACAGAGAATTAATAAATTGGAATTTTGATCTTGGAAGAAGCGTTTTTTCGTTAGGGTGAGGATGTTGAACCAAGCGCTATCTTGGGAGGCAACTGATGCACCAAAAATATGTTTGATTTTTCTTATATATTTTGTACTCATTTTTGGTGATATTGCACTTTAAAGGAAGATATTTTTTGATGTTTTTCTGCATGAATGATGATTTTAGGCAATTGGAATAAAAAGAAGCAAATGAATTTGGAGAGAAAAAGGTTAAAAACCAGAAATATGAAGTTCTGGCGTCGATGGTGCATTTTTCCAGAGAGCCCCAGAATCATTACGTGTGGCGTTGAGTCAGAAAGTGACACCCAATCAGAAGAAGACACGTGTGGTTTCGGAGCAGTTAAGGATGACGAGGCGTTGAGTCACTTAAGTAGAAAAATATTAGATTTTTTATTTATTTAAATCAGCCAACCTTTAAAAATTCATAACTTGGTGTAGAAAAATCATAAAAATAAAATAAAAATATCCTCTAACTCAGTGGACAGAGAAGAACAATATGAAAAAAGTTTAAGTTCATTTGATACACGCGTGATTTTTAATTAATTAAATACAATATTTGGTATTTTAATTCTTCATTTGCATAGACATTTCACCATGGCATGAAACTTAGGGCTTTTGTTCTCTCTGATATGAGGGATCTTCCCTGATTTTTCCAAGGTCAGAAGGGGATCTCTATGAGGAGTTCCCTATTTTTCAAACTTATTGTGTCTTTTTTAATGAAATAATTATAATAATTTGTAAGTTTATCAGAAAAATATAAAAATATTTTAGTAGGTTCCCTGTGACCATTGGACCAAAGGAAAAATATAACTTTGGTTTAAATCATTAAAACTCATCCTAACTTTAATTAACTTTTTAAAATGAAAGAAAATTAAATTTGACTAATCATAAATGGAAATGGCTTAATTTTTTTCCCCACTGTGGCTCAGGGTTTGAGGAAATTCCATAAAAACTTCAAGTCATTTGGAGTTACTTTTACCACTTAATTTGATTTTTCAAGTTAAAAATAACATTTTCTCACATTAAAATAATTATAATAAATAAAATATAAGTTAAAAAATTATTAAAGTGGTTTTAGGAGTTCCTTATGACCAGGAAAATTTAATAAAAATAAAATAGTAATTAAAATCAACACTTCATTTTTAAGCATATTTTTAAATTTAAAAATAATTAAAATTTATCAAAAATGATTAAAAATCATAAAAATCACTAAAATATTAAAATCCACCAAAATGTCATAATTGGTCTCCTGATCATTTGGGAACCATTAAAATAATTTTTCTAATTTTCAAAATAAAGATATTAGTTTTTTTTAAAAGGAAAAAAATGGATTTTCCTTGTTCTCTCATTAAAATAATTCTAACAATTAAAATGTAAATAAAAAAATCTAAAATTTATTTCTATGGGTTTCGTGGCCTCAGGACCTAACTTTTCATTTAAATAATATTTTAGATTTAAAATAATTATAATAATTAAATTAAAAATAAAACAATCATGAAATTTCGTCCAAGTGGTCTACTAGTCTAGGTAAACCTCCAATAATTTTTCTTAAGAATAATAAATTTATTTTGTTTAAGTTATTAAATTATCTTTGAAAATCCTCATTTTTTGCATGTAAATAATTATATAAATTAAATTAAAATTAGAAAAATTATATTCTATCCTCTAATGTTTTTGACCCATGAGTGTGATAATATAAAAATTTCACAGTCACTTGAGTTATATTTAACAAATTATGAAGTGATAGGCCTTATAAGGGAAAAATTATAAATTAAGAAATTTAAGTTTTAATAAATGTTCAGGTTTAAATTGGTAATGAGTGATCATAATTGATATGTTTAGATGATTGAAATATAAAGGGATGAATGGTAGAAACTAACATGACCTTTTGTCACAGAAAATATAAATTTGCAGTTTCTCTAATTATTTTAATTTGAAAGATATTCAAAATTAAATGATCCCAGAGTTAGGGGTTCGACTTTGGAAGCTAATGATTCATCAATCTAATACCCCTAGTTGGTGTTTAATGATAAATTTAATACTTTAATGAGAATTGAGAATCATGATTTTTTGAAAAATAGGGATCTCCTCATAGAAACATCATCTGATCTTGGAAAAATCAGGGAAGATCTCCCATAACAGAGAGAACAAAAGCCCTAAGTTTCATGTCATGGTGAAATGTGTATCCTCATGAAGAATCAAAAGACTAAATACACTGTTTATTTAATTAAAAGTCAAATATGCATCAAAAAGACATGAAACCATTTTCACATTGTTCTCCTTTGTTCACTGAGTAAGAGGGTATTTTTCTTCTATTTTTATGATTTTTCTACACTAAGTTATGGATTTTCTAAGTTTAGGGAATTAAAATAAATCAGAAAATCCAAAATTTCCTACTTAAGTGACTCAGCGCCATGTGAACCTACGACAGCTCCAAACTCCCACGCGGCGTGCTTCCATTTGACACCGCCTTTTGAGTCAGTTGCCACGCGGCTGCGCTTTACGTACTGTCTCCTTGTTCGGTGCAATGCTAGCCCTTCATTGAATATGCGTGTGATCCAACGGCTCCTGGCCTTCGTCCCCAACTGGTCTGTCTCGTAAGCCGTCCACACTAAAACCCTAAGATGTCGGCCTAGACTCAACCAAATTGCATGAGGTTTATTTCTATGAACTCATCTAGCCCAAACGAACCTATCTATATGGCTAACATAGCCTGCAATCAATTCAATGTGTATGGAGAATCAAAATAGGCTCGGGATGTAGGTGAAGTTCAATACCTTTGTCTGAGAAGGGATGCCTCAATCAGATGGCTGCAGATGCTTCAGGGAGGTCTAACAAGCTCACAGATGAAGTCCCTTACTGTGGTGAAATGTCTAGACCTGAATTCGATCAATGTTGATTTCCGGTGTTGAGCGAACTCTGGTTGGAGGGCTCTCTATGATGGGGCTTTTTTGGGGCTCTTCTTCATTCAGTGTGGTAATGGTGTGGGTGCAAGTAATTAGACTTTGGTGCAGTGTGGAGGTGTGGTGGAGCTTGTCCTAGTTTTGACTGGAAATTCAGTGGGGAAATTGCTCTCAGGTGGTGGTCGTGGGTGGCTAAGTGCAATGGGCTTGCACTCAGTAAGGTCTGAAGGAGCTCTGGTGAGATTTTGGTAAAGTTTCCTGAAGGATTTGAGCACTCTCCCTTTTGGTTGTGAAGGGGCCTATTTATGGCCATGGATGATGGGTGGAGCTCAGGGCTTCAATTCAGATGCATTAAGTCGCTTAAGTGAAGTGCATATCAGCTCAAGTGGCCAGTCAGGGCGGGACAAAGCAGGTGGGCTAAATTGGGTGAAAATCAAGTTGAGTGGCTCTCGGTTTTGGCCCTCCGGAACTAGGCCGGCTGACATGGACAGGGGAGGTGGCCAAGGGGTTAGGTGAGCCAGCGGTCAGGTGAGTCAGGCATTCAATTGGATTAGAGATGGATGTTGGCAAAGATCTCCTTGGTTTAAGCATTTAAGGAAACAGATCCCTGAAATCATGGGACCCTTGGTCCATGGCTCATGTAGGTTGGGCTAGGTAGACCTAGGGTGGTTCCTAGGGTCCAAAGGCTGGCTATGGTAAGTTTGGTTTGGTTAATTTGGCTAGGTTTGTTCACATTTGGCCATGGGTTCAATTTGGGCTAAGTTGGGCTAACTTGGAGTTGAGCTTAGGTTGGACCCAATTGATTGAGCAACTTGTTGTAAATAATTTTCATGAAGTTTTTAGAAAAGGATTGAGTGGTTTTAAATTGGTTTGGGGGATCAATTTAGCTTGATTTGGTCATATGGAAAATTTGGGGCAAAATTGGGGATTCTAGATTTGGTTGGACTTGGGTGAGGTTTGGGCTCAAATTTGGATCAATTTTTTGGTCAATTTGGATTAGGGGACTGTCATGAGAAGTTTAGAATTCAAATTTGGGGATTTTGATTTGGCTAAGGAATTCAATTTGGGGGATTTTGGCTCTTGGTCAAAATTGGGGCTTTTGGATTTGGATTGAAATTGAGCTTGGGATTGGGTCAAATTGGTCTTGGATTTGGTTTAGATTATGATTAGGGATTTTGAATTTTGGTTTGGAATGAAAATTGGGCAAGATTGAGGTCAATTGGGTTGACATTTCGGGTAATTTGTGGGTTTTAGGTCTTTAAGGGTAATTTGGGGTTTTTGGTCAAATTAGGTTAATTGAATCAAATTGGATCAATGTGGTGGTTCAAAACTGAAATTGGGAATCTTTGGAGGATTTTGAGAATTTTTGGGTATTTTTTCTAATTTGGGCTAGGAGGGGCATTTTGGTAATATGAGGTGTTTTGGGGCTATTTTAGAAATTTTGGGCAAAATTGAGTAATTTTGGTCAATTTGGTGGTGGAGAACATTTTGGAATGATTTTGAGGAATTTTGGAAATTCTGGGTAAATTAGGATTATATGAGAATGGTAACTCAATTGAACCGTTGACCAGAGAACTCCACTTCCACTTTGGATCCTCCATGTGTTGGTTCTATCCCAAACCCTAGCCTAGGGTCAAGAGCTTAGGGAACCACCCACATGAGTTTCCAAAAGAGTAAGGGACCAAGTGTGGGAAATTTGGCATGTTTGGTTTATGGTTGTGAGGTAGTGAGTGTAAGTGTAATATGCCAGTGTGTGTGAGCCTCACCCAGACCACCCAGGGCGAGTCTTAAGGCTTGACCATCCTATAAGGAACTCCTCTTGAGCTTCCTTATGCTTGGTCTCATCCTTCTAAGTACTTAGAGGTTAGACATTAAGCATTTAAAAACTCCAAGTGAAGCAAAGAAGTGTTTTAAATTTATATAGGGTACGTGTTCCATCACTAGTCTTCTAAGATAGTCATCAGGAAATTTATCCTTAAAAGATCGAAGAGCTTGGTGGTGAGTGGTGACCTCAACACTCACCGCCAAGCTCTTAGATCTTTTAAGGATAAATTTGTAATTGTGAAAAAGTTTTATGAAATGTGTTTGATTCTCATCGAAAGATTGAATTATGTTTAAGCATCTGTTTAGGGCTTCAAATTAGTGAATTATTGATCTCCTAACTTGTGTCCCCTCATACTTGAATTATCCAAACTTAGTTGTCTTCCAATCCTCAACAATTTGAATAATTTCAATTATGTCATTTTATAAAAAATGGTGAGAATTAATTTCTACCCTATTACCCTTGTGTTTCATTCATCTCAGAGGATTAATTACCATAAATATTACCCTTTTACCCTCTGGTTCAACCTAAATTTTAATTAGAGTACAAAATTCCAAAATTACAATTTTACCCTTAGTGTTTCCTTCCACATTACACTTTTTAGTTTATTCAAGTGACCATGAAACCTTGTTGGCCCAATACTCATTAGCTAATTGAAATATCATAGGAGAATATAAATTTTTCTGATTTATTTATTTATTTTTATAATTATTTTTTGTCTATAATTATGAATTTTCAATGCTAATTAATTTAATTAATCAAAATTTATTTTTTGTCATTATGAAAATTTTTACGTCTTCCTATGGGTGAGAAGACTACTTAGGATAATTTTTATGAATTTTAATTTTTTTTTAAATTTTTTATAAATTTTGATTAATTATAATTAATAAATAAACATAAAATATACTTTTATTTTGAAAATGAACTTTTATATTTTTCATTCGTCTCTCTGAGTAAACTAGACTCAGAGGAATTTATTTTATATTTTTGTAATTTTTATTTTATTTTTTACAATTATTTTAATAAAAAATATAGAAAATATATTTAACTAATTAAAATACATTTTTATTACTTTAAAAATTTTTAAAAGTATTTCTTAATTGTTTTCATTAATCAAGAAGTAATTTGTGACATTTTGTGATATAATTGAATTTTTGTAATGTTTAATTATTTTTAGTTATTTTTTAATCAAGAAAATAGTTAAAAATGAAATTTTTGTTTTGACTTTAGTTTTATTATTTTGAGGTCCTTCTGACCACAGAGAACACCCCAAAATTAATTGTGTAATTTTTTATTGTTAATTTATTTTTTATAATTATTTTAAATAAAATTATTATTTTATATTAAAAATAAACTTTCTGACTTTAATATTTTATGGGAACATTCTAGGGTTGTTTTTTTCGATTAGAAAGATTTTTATGATTTTTTGAATTATATTTACATATTTTAATTTTTATCATTTTTTTAATAGAAAAATATTTAAATATAAATTTTTTTTATTTTCATTTCATCTTTATTTTCTTAAGGTCCTCTGACCACATTGAACTCACCATGCTTGATTTTATACATTTATATTTTAATTTTAATTTTTATAATTTTTTTTAAAAATAAAGGTGAAATCTTTAGATAATGAGGGCTTTTGATGCTAGGGGTGTCTCTCGACCTTAGAAAAATCAGAGAACATCTCTAGGGTCATTAGGAGTAAGCCCTCAAAATTTCATGTAATTATTATAATTATTTAATTAATTATAATTAGATTTGTCTATAATGTATTTAATTAATTTAAAACAAAATACTTAATAAATATTTTTAATTTTTGGTCCATTAAATTCTCATCTATTCACAGAGCACAGAGATACTTTTATTTTATTTTTATAATTTTTATACCAAGATATGAATTTTCTAAGTTAAACGCCATTTTATGTATTTAATTAAATAAAAAAAATCTTATTTTCATACTTATCCACATGACGCCGACTCATCCTCGACATCTTCGAAGTCCCCACGTGTCGGCATCCAATCGATTGTGCTTTCCACCTCAGTGTTGACTCAGTCCGCGGTTTGCGTAACATCACTTCGTCCGACCCGATCTCCGTCGTTCAATCGATACACGGGCGAATGGACGACATCCATTCATCATTTCCGATCATTCATAAACTGTGAACCATTTATGTTCTAACCCTAAGATCTCACTCGATACTCAACTAAATTAAGCGCGATTTATTCTTACACATTCATCTAGGTGAGACTAATACATTCATATGGCTAGATACACATGAAATATAAATTTCTTTCACAAAGGTCCAAACTGAGGAAAAACTAGGGATTTTTTAGCTATATCTTTGCTCAAGAGGTGAGGCCTCATTTGGGTTTGTTCGAAAGCTTCACCTTGGTCCCACAAACATCCTCCAAGCACTAATTTGCTCTGTGGTTGGGTCTAAGTATGACCTAGACCAAAGGGTGGCTTGGGTGTGGTTTAGGACTATGATAGAGTGCTCAGGAGAAAGGGCTTTCTATTAAGGAAATTATTTTGAGGTATGATGAAGCTTTTTGGATGTCTAATTTGGAGTTTTGAGAAATTTGGTGAATTGGCTGAAAATTAGGATAAAATAGGCTTTTCTGGATGGTATGAGGGCTTAAGATTGCTTAGGATGAGCTTCGCATGAGTGTGGAGAGGGTTTGGAATGATTTTGGCAGAGTTTCCCCAATGCTTGTGCATCACCTCCCTTTAGCCGTGAGGCGGTGCTCTATTTAAAAGCCCATTCATGGTGGTTAATTGGTTAAGGTGAGGTGTCCAAGGTGGTACTTAGGTGGTAGGTAGACATGTGCCATCATCCAATTGGCACGAGCCACATTGGATGGGCTCAATTTTAGGTTTTCCCCAAGTTGGTGCTCCTCGGCCTTGGATTTTATGACGACTAGGGTAGCCGACCAACCCATGGGAGGTCATCATCCTGCTGAGGGAGCTCAGGTCTGGAGAGTGGTGAATTCAATTGAGTTGTTCCATGTGTCCATGAGTGGATTGAAGTGAAATGGGTTTTAGGTCACTTTTGAGTTTGACTTGGTTTGTTCCATGGAAAGGGCTTGGTTCACCTCCTCATGGTGACTGGTGTGATTTCTTGGTCTTTGGGTCAGATCACGAAGTCCCATCCATGGGCTAGGGTTTGAACATAGGCCATGGATGAGGTGAAGCATTTTCTTAAAGGCTTGAAAGTTGGTCTCCTTTTGGCATTTAGGGAAGGATGGCTTGTGTGGGGCTAAGGACGCTTGCATGATGCTTGGCTATGGCCTGGAGGCATGCTTATGACTTGGTTGTTTTCATGAAGGAGGAAAGTAGAAAATGGAGCACTTTAAGAGGTGGTGTCATGAGGCCAATATAGGTTTATCAAATCATGAACTTTAGGACTTAGGGTTTGATTTTAATCAAATGGATGAGGGGTAAATTTTATGTCATGTGGGCTTGGATTTAATGGGCTTTTGAAAAAGAATAATGGGTGATTGATTTGGGTTTGAATTTGGGCTTTGATTTAATGTTAAAGGTTTATTTTTTTAAATTAATCATGACGGGCTTCATGAAATTTTGAATTTGTGATGATGGAATTTGGGACATGGATTTAGTGAAATTGTATTTAACATATGGGCTTAAATTTTGGAGAATTTTGGACTTAGGAGAAATTTGGTGGTGAATTTGGACAATTGGCTTGAAATTGGGGAGTTTGGGCTTGGGCTTGAAATTTGAACTTGAATTTAAAATTTGGTGGAATTAGGTTTAGATTTGAAGTTGTGATTTGAAAGGTTTGAATTTGGGGTCAAATTGGGAATTTTGGACAATTAGGGGTATTTTGGGAATTTTTTGGGCAATTTGGGTAATTTTGGTGGAGGTGAGGGCAAA
This sequence comes from Papilionanthe hookeriana x Papilionanthe teres, assembly GCA_022702705.1. Classification (NCBI taxonomy): domain Eukaryota; kingdom Viridiplantae; phylum Streptophyta; class Magnoliopsida; order Asparagales; family Orchidaceae; genus Papilionanthe; species Papilionanthe hookeriana x Papilionanthe teres. The sequence goes on along the minus strand of CM040431.1, from coordinate 18,436,556 downwards.
CATTGGAGTGATTTTTGGAATTTTAGAGATTTTCGGTTATTTTTGGGCATATTAATGATTTTGGGGTATTTTGAGAATTTTGGCAAGTTTTTGGTGGATTTGGTTATTCAGATTAGTTTTTTTGACGAAATTTTGAGTGAAACTGGGACTTTTGGAAATTTTTAGATATTTTTGGGAATTTTGGTATTTTGGGTGGAAATTAGGTCTGATAAAAAATGAGGTCAACATATCGATAGGTGGACTCCTAGACCGCTTATGATTTGACACATATACTTACATGATACAATCTACTTGCTTCACCACAACTTTTTGTGCAATCACAAAGTTAGGGAATTAACTTGATATTTGCTTTTGTACATATTCCCTGGATGAATGGACAAGCAGAGGCTGCCAATAAGATAACCTTAAATCTAATAAGGAAGAAGGTAGAAAGTGCAAGGGGTAATTTGGCTGACTTACTTCTATTTGTCCTGTGGGCCGTCCGGACAACACCATCTTCTTCGACTGGGCAAACTCCTTATATGTTTTTCCATGGGATGGAGACAATGTTGTCGATCAGATACACCCAACATAGTAAAAGAGTCATCATAACCACTTCCTTCGACGAGGAGAATCTCAACAATGGCAGGAAGCAAACAATGAAGGAATGATACTATCCCTTAATCTATTCGAGGAAGTTAGAGCCAACACAACACTTTGATAAGAAGAAGTAAAAAAGAAGATATGCTTGATACTATAATAAGAAGGTTCAAGAGAGGACATTATCCCTAGTGATCTTGTTCTAAAGAAAGCTGATCCAACAACACGAGGTGATGCGCTAAAACTTACCGTAGAGTAATTCGATCACAAGTAATAATGCAGTTAAAGAGTATTGTGTATCGATCCTTTGAGGATAGTTCCAAAATATTTCTAACATGTGAAGCTCTTGTTTACTGAACCACTAAGTCTAGATTGAAATGATGAAAATCAACAGATGATTCTAATAGTCCTAAAAAGGTAGTAAACATAAATAACAGAAAAAAGTGTGAAAATTTTCATATATAAGGTTCAATCTCCTATGACAAAGTTCAAGAGATTTATTTTTCTTTTCCTATGGGTCATATGCTATAGTTGACAACTAGAGATAGAAAGTTCTCTTTATGCCTTTGCATAGGTCAAAAGAAAACTAGATCCAGGGAGTTGAGGCTCCCTCAAAGCCCATGAAATTCCATAGAAGTATTCCGATCCCCTTGAAAGATTGCAAAATTTAGATAAAATATGTCTATTATTATCCAGATTTTGTGATTAACTCTTTCATTCCTCTACGCAACGGGCAGAATTCATAGATCACAAAAGATTTTAACTTTCCTATCGCATCTAATGAAAAGTAAATGGTGATTGGAAGGTTAACAGATCAATAAAAAATTTATGCTCAGAAAGGCATTAGGGAAATAAAAAATCCATAATAAGAGAACCACAAGAAATCAACAAAACTAACATCACAGAAATACAAAACAAAATTAATTACAATGCATTATTACAGGAAATGTAAACTTTGTTATTGTAAGTATACGGAAGAGAGACGACATATGAAGTACAAAAAACTCAAGACAGAGCCAAAAGGTCCTTGCAATATATCGAGGTCCTTTCCGATCAATACAAAGATTCATGAATCTCTCACATACAAATGCACCCAATCTCAACTTACAAGATCATAAACCCCTCAAGTAATCATGAAAAAGATAGAATAAACTAGAAAAATACTCTTCCAAATAAAGTTAGGGAAGAAAACTCCCAAAAGCTCTAAAATACTTCTTAAGTCGTGGAGGTACAACCCCTTAGACAAAGAGTGCTCTCATAATCATAAAAATGTGTTTTTATAATCAGTTCTTGCTTTAATGGTCTAAAATAGAAATTAAATTTCTCCAATTTGGTTAAAATCCAGAAATTCAACGTTTTGACGTGTTAGGGCGTGTGGGCATATACATGGGTGCACGTGTGCATTCCTAGCCTGGATTTGGTAAGTTCCTGACTTTCTTTGACAATTTCTGGCTTCAGTGGCGGCAGTGTACACAATGGGTGCACGCACGCCGACACAACTGGTTGCGCACGTGTGCACATGCAAGTTGAATTTGGCAAGCAGGGAGCCTGAGTGGCAAGTCTGGTAAGGTCCAGGATGGCAAGTGTGGAGCCTGGATCTAGCAAATCCAACACATTTTGGCAAGCTGTGGAATTGAATTTGGTAGATCCAGGGAGTTGCATGCAAGTGTGTCATGCACATGTGCGTGCGCACGAGGTCACGTATGCACGTGTAGGTGCACGTAACTGGGGGCACTTGTGCGAAATGCCATTTTTTCATACTTTTTGCTCCAAAATTATCCTTTTTTTCTTTTCCAAGTATCTTAAGACCTGTAATATGCACAAACAACAAAAATATCTTTCTTAAGCATAATATTCTGATAAATATGATAATTAATATGTTATTTAATGCAAAAAAATATGTAAATTCTCGTCGCATTAATCCCCCCAAACTTATTCATTACTCGCCATCAAGTAATCACATAGGTCAGTTGAGTTTCCATGAGAATAATAGGCACTCCTGTAGGTTTGTAAACTATTCAACTTATTTATCGAAGTTAAATGAAAGTGTTCAAAAATGTTATTTGAGGATTAATTATCTTTAATGATTAATAACTCGACCTTTCCTTAATTCCCTTCATTTTATCCTTATGAAATTCCATAGATTATTATATTGATGTTATTTAAAATATCTTTCACTGACCTAGAATATCTTTAAGACAATTTTAGTGGATTTACCAATATTTTCTTTGAAGATAACTTTAAAGAGGTTTCATTAAAGAATCATGAAAAATTTTATTACTTAAGTTCCAGTCACCCCTATGGTTCCCTTTTTTCTTGGGTTTGTCTCGTTGAGCTGGTCTGTTTGACTCTAAGTTTGTTGAAATCAGGATTTGTTTGACTCTAAGTTTGAATATTTCTTGCTAAAAATATATGTCGCGATCCATGTTAAACGCCTCGAGATTCATTCCATACAACAAAATTTGATGATGTTGTTTGAATTTTAAAATTATAACTTTATTTTATAACTTTTTGTAAAATTTTTAATACCACAACAAGCAAATTAACAATCAATGGATGCTTACACTGTCCGTCACCATTCATCAATTGGCTCTTAAATTTGTCATCCTCTATTCACAGCTAGTGCCAAAGATAATTGTGTTCTATCATCAACGAACTCCGATGATAACCCTCACTCGACTAATTTTGTTGACCATCATTCGGCCCGATATCCAACATTATTAGTTCCCTCAGAAGCAGGGAAGAACATACTTTTATAACCTTTAAACTTTATATAGATCCGATGAACTTCCCCTTAAAATTATCAATTAAAATCGAGCCTCACTACGTTATGACATAGGGGCATTTACTTACATGCCACCCAATTCCTATGTATTTACATATCTAACACCTAAATTATACCTTTTACATTCATATCACCTAAAATTTTTATATCGCACGAATAACTATCACTACTTAACTTTTAAAATGTGATATTTCTTTTCACAATTTTTTTCTTTTTTACGGGGGCAAATATGACGTTCACTCTACCGCATGAGGTGCAATGGAAGTCAAGGGCTTAGGTGAGAGTACTTTATGATCAACCTACATTCTGTCCAGGTAAGTAACTTCATTCAATTATTTAGTTAAATCAAACTTACGTGAATTTTATTGTTCAATTTAAAATTAAGATAAAAAAAATGCTGAACTCAAAGTCAAAATTTAGTGGATTAAATGCTCCTTCCGACCTTGGGCCTCCAACTCATCGTGACCTCAGCCCAAGTAATAGTGTTATTTTTTAATTCATTTATTTTTTTATTCTAATTTAAACTATAATTCATCTTATGGTATAGCAATACTCTCAAGGCGTATTTTTTTTTTT